>VZQC01003856.1:43042-93903 GCA_009823505.1 Rhizomys pruinosus
TGCATAAGAGCCATTTGGACTCAATCAAACAAAATCCCAGCATAGAACAGGGGAAATGAGCAGTAGGTCCCAAACCTACCAAATTAACTAATGTCAAATGATTACTATGGGGTGAGAGAGAGTGACTCTAGATAAGCTGACTAGACTCCAGTGGATGAACTTGCACCAAGGGACACATGAGTACAAATGCTTGAATGTATAGGACTTAACCTATATGACAGAATACCTGAAATCTGGCTGGGAGCCTATGGCAGACAGGGATCAGGGAGGGGATCTAAATTTGATTAAGACCAAGTATATGAAATGTAGTCGATATCAAAAAATTAGGTAAGTATTTTTATTTTCCCACCAGCTTGAATTATTTTTCAAGAGAGAGTAAATTAAAAAATTAAGAGCAACCTGTTTGTAATAGGATTTTATAAGACAGTAATCCTTATTGTCAACATCGGAATAATGGTGTTAATAATCTACTTATTGGGCGCTCTATTTTTCTCATCAGAATGAAATGCCACAGACAGATGCACAGCACCATGGTAGAATGACAGCAGAAGAACTACTCCAGCCTCCTTCCTTTTGTGCCCTCCTTCATATCTTGCTGTGATATATCGATTAGAACAGTACCTAAGGTACCTAAGGTTCCTAAGAAATCCCAGGAGCCCAGCATATGCAGAAAATTTATAGGGAGAGTCACACTGAAGAGAGAAAAGCCAAACAATAAGGCTAACAGAAATGCGATTGTTTAATGTTTTATTTAACACAAAAAGCCAAACGCAACATAACTGCTGAAATTCCAAGGCAAACATACTGAGCAACCATGGAATGACACTTCCCCTGGTGGGAACAAACTTTTTCTCCTTGTTAGACTATTATCTCAGGTACAGAGATCCAACAGAAAAGAGTACACTTTGTATAAAACAGAGCATTTAAGAAGTGAAACACAATTTGGGATAAAAGTAAGCTACACAACTTTCCAAAATGCACTAAGAAATAGTAAAGAAACGAATCAACTGTAAAAACATTTCTCTTCTGAATGGCTTGAGGGAAGAACCTTGTCTTAGTCGTCTTTTCATTCTTGTCACCTATAATAATAACCCAATCAGATCCTTTGTTAATGTACATGAAATTACACAAGAACTGAGTATTTAATGAAAACAGTAGTAAATTACAGATGGAGGCATCAATGGGTAGTTGACACAGATTCTTTTTCTTGCACTGTTAAATTAAAATGGTTCCTATCAGCAACCAGGCAGCCATGAATACAAGAAAAAGATACGACATAAAAGTACTGACTTCACTAACCACTCCTGACTCTATAAATATTTCCAGGGAAGGCTGGATTGTTATGACCAGTATTAAGTTTGCACAAGTAAATCAGTCCAAATGGACATCAGTCACAAAGATGAGATATATTAAGAACAATATAAAAGAGACACAGGAACTCCCGAAATCCTGCATTTTCTTCTTACAGTTATTCTTTTACAGAGATCAGCTACATGTGAATACTTCCTAACGTCAGTTTCCTACAGCAGCATAGCAATCATATATGGAACTTATGAGATGCAAGAAAGAACACTTGATACTTACAGGGCATGTATTAAGTGGAATCTTTGTTCGAAGTTTAAATGTACTCAGCGTAAGTGATCCATTTCATGTCATTCCGCTGTGCTGCATCTAGCAACCTCCTCACTTGTGCTTGTACATCAGAAAGCAGCCTTCTGTTTAATCTGCTCCGAAAATTATGTATTCTAAAGCAATGCACAGGGACAGGATAAATCACATATTTCAACTCCATCAAGGGTGTTATGTTATTCAGAATTCTTGTGAGCATGGACATAGTTACAGGGTTGGAAGTAAAGCTAAACACACGGAGCTGGGAACAGTGGCTTAGTGCTGGGATGATAGTAGACATTGCAGAATCTGCTAGCAGGCAATGGTCTACTTTTAGATGCCTCAGGGTACCCGAAACTCTCTCTAGCAGATCCCTTAAGGGTTCACAATCTCCCCAATATATATGGTTATGACTAAGATTCAACAGCTTTAGACAGTTGGTCCGAGGGCACTGGGACAGAAATGTGAAGTCAGAGTTAGAAAGTCCACAGAGAGGCAGACTCAGGAAATCCAAACTTGGTGGCAGGACTCTGTTGAGAGAAAACAGAAAATCATTTCTGAAGAACAAGGACTGGATGGGGGAAACTATACCTAGGAATCTAGAATAAACTACTTGGCACATATATTTTGCAGCAGCTACAATTTTGTGCACTTACATTCACTTAGATGTGTGTGCTAAGAAAGATAATCTTCCACTCTGCCAAACAATATTTTATACTTGAGAATGTGCACAATTTATTACTATGGAGTGCTGTGTGAAAGACCTAGTGAAAATTATTTCTCAACTTAGTACGTACAAAATACTCAAATGTGAAACTATTTCACCTCTTTAGTGGAGATAGGATATAGGAGCAATCAATTTTCTGAATGTTATTTTGCCCTGTCTTTAAATGTCAACCTCTAAATTTACTGCCTAAAGCTTGGCGATAACAGATTAGCAAAATTATTTGACATTATCAATTACGAGTTGCAATGATGCTGTGTATCAATGGTATAATATGAAATATTTGTCCATCTCAATTCCTCCTCTTCATCTCTAGAAGGCATGGGTTTTTCACTTTTATACTGCTGGAATTAATGTAATCTCTCTCTCTCTCTCTCTCTCTCTCTCTCTCTCTCTCTCTCTCTCTCTCCCTTGCTGCTTTTAAACTCCCAGCATTATTGCCTGTGCTGATATGGAAGGAGAAAAAGCATAAGTGTAGCTGACCAATACCCAAGAATGTTGTCTCTCCAGTCTTAAATACAGTCTGGCTCCAAGCACTTACCTCAGGATACTTCCAAGATGATCAGTGAGGCAGAAAGAAGATATGGTGAGATCTTTGAGATTGGACATTCGCCTTAGTTGAGTAGCAAATTTTTGAAAGCCCTTTCCATTGAAAGATGTGCAAGTGATTTTAGACAAGTGTGTCCAGTTGAACCGTCTTAGACAAAATTTTAGTGACTTTACTCAGAAGAGCCTTATCATTTGCCAGGTGATTAACACATTTCAAATTTAGGTACTTCAAGATGTTCTTAAAATTACACAATTTATCAATTTGCAAATCTCGGGAGCAGAGGTGCAAGGACCCTAAACTCTGCTCCACTTTACTCACAAACAAAGAAAGAAAATCCCTTTTCCTCAAGGCACCATCAATAGAAAGGTCAACTATTAATTGCATAGACTGTATGGAGGACTGAACCTCAGATTGTGCATTTTCAGAACTACCCTCTGTAGATGGGGCAGAGTTACCAGAATAAGGACAAGAATGAAAGCACTGGGACTTAGAACTGGTTTCAGGGCATACAGTCCTGTAGACAGCATCCTCTCTTAAATCTAGAATCCTCAGTTTAGGGGTCCTGTGGGGAAAAGAGCAGATAGAACTTCTAAGAGGCAGCAAACACTATAGGAACAAACCAGGATCAATAATATCTCCAGGGACAAAAGCTCTCTTTGTTCTTCATTCCATGTACATGAATCAGCAAGTCCTTTCTATGCAAATAAACATTTATTATTTTTTTCTATCCTGTATTCTCCACTAATTCTCACAGTCGCTGTACTCCTGTAATCTATGTAGGAAATCAAGTCCATAAATTTTTCCTCAAGGAGCACTATGAAAAATAAATACCACTGTAAGACATCAGAGTCTTTAAAATGACTTCAAAAGTTAGAACAACCACATTATATCAGCTTTCAGCATTCATCATTAACTAAGTCTGGGAGATAAACTGGTCCTGTTTTGCTATCTTATCATGACATTATTATAATCCATAGTCTTAGTGAGAAGTGGAGTCCTGGGCTGTAAGTTCCCAAAGACCAGCAATCATGGCTTTCAAAATTTTACTGTATGTCCCAAGACGGAAATAGAAAAATGCCCCCCCCAAAGAAATGGCCTAAATTTAACCATTGCTGTCAGTTTATCCTTATGCCCACCCATGAAGGCAGTAGTAAACAATGGAAGGAAAGGTTATTTGGGGGGTCTTTTCAAGGGTATAAATTTCAAAAGTCTCACAGCAGTCCCTTTATTCTTGGTTCACACCTTGCATAATGACAACAAGTCTTTCCCATAAATTCAACTTCATTCATCATTTTTTCTATCAGTTACTTCCAAAACTCAGCACTCTTAACTACTTAAGTTTTTAATCACGTATTAACTCTCATCAATAGAACTCTCAATCGATTATAGTCCATTTCCAAAAAATGTAGTATATTATTTTGAAGTGACATCAAGTGTTTCAAAAATAGCCTCAATTTTTTTTCAGTTTTTACATTAACTATCTCTTAGAGATTATCAATCTGTGGCATAAAATCTTGCTGTCTTACCATGACAATATTATGTATATCTTACCAAGAAGCTGAGTCCTGGGTAGGAAGGACCTGAAAACTCTCAATAATGCCTTTCATGAGTTCAGGCTGTGATTCCCGTACATTTAATGTCCCCATATGGAGACAGGGATAGGGCCAAATCTTCACCATTGCCATGATGATATCCTTATGCCCACCGATGAAGGCAGCATTGAACAATGGAATAAAAAGCNAGATGTTTTGAGAGAAATAGTGGGCCCTTCAGAGATAGGTGGATTTGGTAGGCTGAAACCAAAGAGATCTATTTATGTTTACCAACCTTTATTTTATCTACCACCGATACACTAAATTAGAAATAAAACATTCCTTCATATACTGAGAGCCTTCAAGCTATGGCCAAGTTGGTACAAACTATTATGCAGACCTAGTCGCCCAACTAGATAGTGTGCCAAATAATTATGTCCCTCTTTGACACTGATGAATATAGACGGGTGACCCAAGAAGCTGTCCAATGTTTGGATGAACATGCTTAAACAACTGAGTAACATGCTAATCAATATTCAAAAGAGCATTTCCCCAAGGAGAATCCAAACTAGAATCTAGAAATTCCAAATCAGTTAGCAGATCTAATGACCCATATAAAGGCTATAATCAAGGTAATAAAGGTGGAGGAAAGAGATTCAAAATTGAGTAAGATAACTGAAGTCCTCCAAAGAGCCCCAAGAAGGGCTTAGCAAATTTTGTGAATGGCTGTGTGAAGTATGTCAGCTCTATAGTCCTTCAGACCCCAAAGCTAGAGGAAAATAAAAAATTAATGCTGTTTTTGTGACTAGGGCACAGACATATACAGGAAGTTAAAATAATTAGAGGATTTTACAGGCAAAAACATTCCTGAGTTTCTGGAGGTGGTACAAAGTTTTATGTAAACATAGACTGAAAATTAAAGAGAAAGGAGGAATGCCAGTGAGAAAGGGGGTATAAATGTGATTAAGACTGATTGAGATCTCCCATATATTGAGATGATATATACAGAAATGCAATAAAACATTTTAAAAGGACCTGAAAATAAGAGAGAGAGAGAGAGAGAGAGAGAGAGAGAGAGAGAGAGAGAGAGGCAAAAGATGAAAAGGAATGCAAACCTTATTGCAGCTGTCATAAAGGGAGAAACACCATGGACCCAGGGCCAAGAAGGGAAGACAGAATCCCAGTCCAGAAAGGGGATCCCTTGTGTGGTGGTTTGAATGAGTGTCCCCCATAGGCTCTAGGTATTCAGACGTTTGTCTCCAGTTGGTGGCACTGTTTTTAGAGGTCTTGGGGTGTGTGGCCATGTTGGAGGAAGTGTGTCACTGGGGGCAGGCTTAGTGAGTTTTAACAAGCCTCATGGTCTACAGTTGCTCTCTCTCTGCTTCCTGTGCTCTTTGCAAGATGTGACCCTCTGTTTGCTCCTCCAGATCCAGCCGCCATGCCTCCCACCACAATGGACTCTAATTCCCTGGAACCGCCAATCGTAAGCTCAAATAAACTCTTCGTTTTATAAGTTCCTTGGTCATGGTGCTTTATCACAGCAACAGAAAAGTGACTAATACAGTAATTTGGTACCAGAGAGTGGGGTGTTGGCTGTGAATAACCTGACCATGTGGATGTTTGGAGAAATGTGGAAGACTTTGGAACTTTGGACTAGAAAAGCTGTTGAATACTGTAAGCAGAGCTTAAAGGGCCATTCTAGTGGAGGCTTGGAAGAAAGCATTGTTGCAAAAGATGTGGTTCCAGAGGAGGATAAAGTCTTAGGCAACAACTGGGATATTTTGATAAATAGTCTGGCAGTAGTTTGCCCAAAGCTCAAATGCTTGCCTGACGCTAAATTGAAAAGCAGTGGACTGATGTCTTTGGTGGAGGATATTTCAAGACAGCCTAATGTAGAAATGGTGGCATGGCTTTTAATGGTGAATATTATACAGATCTACAGTGAAAAGGAGCAAATGGGGCAGAAGGAAATGCAGAACATACAGTTTGGATCTGAAAACCCCACTAGGAAGATTAAAGGTGGTGCTAAGGCTTGTGAAGGAGAGTTTCCTTTTGATAAGGAGATTAAAGTGATTAAGGAAGGGCCTTGAAATTTACATGTAAACAAAAGAATCAATACCTTCAGGGCAAGACCACGCCCAGCTAATCCTCCAACAATTCCAGGGCAGAGAAAAGTTGCAAATGTGGTTGAAATAGGCCAGGGTCCATCCCAAAATTGCAGCCAAACTCGACAGTTTCATACACGTGTTGCTGGCTTTAGAGGCATGAAGTTTGCAAGAGTGAAGCCTGGTTGGCAGTGGAGACCCCAAGAAAATATTCAAGATACCAGACCTGTGAGATATTTGCCAAGGAGAGCTGCATACAGGGACTGGTACCGGCCTAAGAAAGAGATGTATGTTGCAAGCAAAGCTAGAAGAGCTGAGCCATCTAAGCCCTTTGGAAGTCAAGTCCCAGAGGTTGCATGTGGAGCTACTGGATTTGACATTTGACTTGCTGGTTTTCGGTCTTGTTTTGGTCCAGTATTTCCTCACTATGCCTCTATTCCTCCCTTTTGGGATGGGAATGTGTATTCGGTTCCACTGTATGTTGGGAGCATGTAATTTGCCTTTTGATTTTACAGCAGCTTACAGTTAAGAGATTGGCCTTAGTCTCAGAAGAAACCTTGGACTGTGGACTTTTGAATGGCATTGAGACTGGTAAAGACTATGGGGACTTTTAAGGTTGGACTGAATGCATTTTGCATTTTATGTGGTCAGGAGCCTATGGGGGCCAGGGATTGGAATGGGCTGGTTTGAATGAGTGTCCCCCATAGGCTCTAGGTATTCAGACATTTGTCTCCAGTTGGTGGAGCTGTTTTTGGAGGTCTTGGGGTGTGTGGCTGTGCTGGAGGAAGTGTGTCACTGGGGGCAGGCTTAGTGAGTTTTAACAAGCCTCGTGGTCTACAGTTACTCTCTCTCTCTCTCTCTCTCTCTCTCTCTCTCTCTCTCTCTCTCTCTGCTTCCTGTGCTCTTTGCGAGATGTGACCCTCAGTTTCCTGCTCCAGATCCAGCTGCCATGCCTCCCACCACAATGGACTCTAATTCTCTGGAACCGCCAATCATAAACTCAAATAAACTCTTCCTTTTATAAGTTACTTGGGCATGGTGCTTTATCACAGCAAAAGAAAAGTGACTAATACACCTTGGGATAAGATAAATGTGTTAAATACCAAGAGACAGATAGCCCTGTGTGTGAATGTTCTTACACAGATGAAGAAGTTCATAGAAAAGAAATCACGTCCAGAAAGAAAAGCAATCAAAGAAGTCAGTGTAAATGATCCAGGGTCCAGTAATGGTACTAACCCTCAGGGCATCCTGGAGAAGAAAAAGAACTGATTGGGCTGGTAATAATGAGTTCAGAGCAAGATTAAGACAGACTTTACTCCATATGTCTAGGCTGACAGGATCCTATGGACAAAGTAAAATTGGGGGGCCTACCTATTAAACTAATGATAGATACTGTTGCTGAACATTCAGCTATTAACCAACCTATTGTCCCAGTCACTAATAAACAAGTACCTATTGTGGGAACCACCAGAGATGAAGTTCAAAGGGTTGCTATGAGGAAGGAAATATAATTTAGGTGGACAAGTGGTCATACATGAGGTTTTCTTTTTACCTCTTATGGGGAAAATTATTAGGAAAACTGCAAGCCAAAATTAATTTTGACATCAAGCATCAAGCAGCCATGGGCTAGCCATAAAGTTTTATGTTTCACTTTTCCATAGGAAGAAGAATAGAGACTTTTATAGTTAAAGACTATTCTTTGAAGGTACCAGAACTCTCCTTCAGAGTTCTAGGAATATTGGCTTAGAAGAAATCTCCATGGATGGCTGGAAACATCCTACAGCTAACAGTAGTTGTAGAACTGAAATAGGGAACTAAAGCTGCAAGAATAAAGGAATATACCCTCCCTAGATCAGCACTCAAGGGAATCCAGAAACATTTGCATAAACTACTAAATTACAGGATTTTGAGGGCATGCCAGTCCCTTTGGAATACACCACTCCTGCTTATTTTAAAACCTGGTACAAAAGATTGCCAACTAGTGCAGGATCTCAGAGCAGTAAAGCAGACTCTGGTGATCTGTACACTTTCGAATCTGTATACTTTGTTGAGACTTATTGCAGCACAAGTAATGTCTTTTACCTGTTTGGTCTTGAAGAATGCCCTCTTTTGTATTTAGTTAGTACATCACAGTCAACCAATGTTTGCACTTCAATTGGAAACCCTCCTGAATGGGTAAAAGGTCAGTTGACTTGGATCAGACTGTCCCAAGGGTTCAAAGATGTCCCCACCATTTTTGGCACTTCTTTGACCTCACACTTCCAGATAAACAGTTTAGTTGCACTTTGATATATTATGTAGATAACATGCTATTAGAAGACAGACTACTAAATAACCCTGCCTGGAAGAAACTCACAGATTACTAATGTTATTATAGCAAGCAAGATATGAGGTTCCCTGAAAGAAAGCTCAAATCTGACAAAAAGTCAAATGTTTAGGATTCTATATCTCAGTGGGAGAATGCCAACAAGAAAAGAAAGGGTAGCAGCTATGGCTATAGACACTGTGGCAAAGGGATGGCTACCATGTCTTCAAGCACTAGGAGCCACTGCCCTATTGGTCCTGTAGGCAAAAGAAGCTAACACTGTGACAGGAATTGATGCCTAGTGTACACCCTCCAGATTTAACCCTGATTGACTACAAAGGGCAGCATTAGATAATGATTGGTCAAATGATGATTTATCAAGGTCTACTATGTGAAAACTCAAACATAAATTTAGTCTATAGAGAACCTTAACATAGACACCCTGCATCTAATGGACTCATGTCCTCTAGAGCATAACTGCACAGAGATCATTAATAAAACTATTTTCCAGTAGACTCCGTTTGCAATACCAGCTTTTACCAGATTCTGAAGTTGAATACTATACCATTAAAGTAGCTATATTAATGAGGCAAGATGGTTTGCCAGATAGTAGTTACACTAGAAGCAGCCAATGAGGCTTGTGCTTCCCCATCAGCACAGAAAGCAGAAGGAATAGCATTTACCAGTGCACTCCAACTAGCAGCTGTTGTCTGACTCAATGCCTATACTGACTCAGAATAAGCTTTTATCATGCTTCATGCTCAGCTGGCACTATACAATGAAAGAGGAATTATTATGGCAGATGGAAAAGACACTAAAAAGAGCACTGAGGTTTTACAACTATTTGAAACTATGTGGACACCAAATAAAATAATAGTAATCCTCTACAAGGGACATCAAAAGGGAATGTCAACAGTAGCCCAGGAGAACCTAAAGGTGGATTGGGAAGCTTAACTGGAAGCAATATGTAACACCCCTCCACCTGCCATGATGGCAGTCCTCTTTATAAGCCCTCCTTACAGAAAGGGATCTCAAATATTCAGTTTTAAAGATGGACTGGTTCCCAAACTATGAATGCTAGAAGAAAATGGGCCAAAGTATTCCCTGTGCCAATGCAGACTGTTATATCCAGCAAAAATGTCAGTTATAGTTGAAGCAGATATAAAAATTTTTCACAACATGAACAAGATGAAAGAATATATGTATAAGAAACCAACACTTTAGAAAATCCTCAAAGTAATCCAAAGAACAGAGAAAAGGAGCAACTATCCCTAAGCAATTAAAGAGAGAAATCAACAAAAGCATAATAGCCTAAATACAGACCTAGACCAAGAATGCAAAGAAAAAAATAATGTGAAAGGAAGCAACACACATCTCTTAATCCATTATGTTAAGTGAAGTAACCCATTCCCAGAAAAACAAGTGGTGAATGGTCTCCCTCATTCGTCGATGCTAACACGAAATCTCCAGATGAAAGGCAAGCTGAACAACATAATTGTTATATTTCTGTTTATCTGAAAGCAACTATGTTGTTATAATGTAAATCTCTTAGCTGGGTCTAGAATCAATCCACCACTTACTTTCAGACTCTGTAATTACTGTATATGAGTGGAAAGTATGTATTCATATTTTAGAGAAATATAAAATTAAAGAAGAAAATGTGACTTCCTAAACATAAAAAAAAAGACTGAGAGAAAGATGCAGGAGAGTTATGGCAGAATGCATGATCTGGGGTGGGGCAGGGGGAAGGGAAAGGGGAGTAGGTCTAAACTGAACTGAGAAATGATGTTTGAAATACACAAAACATCAATAAAAGCATGATAAAAAAGATGTACTGGTTCAAAGGGGAGGAAGGAAAATTATTTCCAAAAGGTTGGTGGAAATTCACTGTAAAGTGAATATCAATAACTGAATGGATAGCTGCAGGTTTTAGCTAAGCATATCATCAGACAGCTCAGCTAGTACAACACTTACAGAAAAATCATTAGAAAAAAAAATTTTTTTTACATACCCAGACTGGCAAGGATAGCCAAATGAGTCAGTAATCAATGTGATTTCTGTGCCACAAATAATTCCAGGCACGGTCCAAAATAACCACTTGGAGTCCATATTGGAAAGGGAACCCTTACAGAAAACTTGGTTGTGGATTTTACTTAAATGCCTCAGAGGAGGAGATTTAATCTACATGATTTTATATGTACTTTCTCTGGTTGGATAAAATCCTTCCCAACAAGGATGAGAAGGGAACAGAAATAACAATGTTCATATTAAAAGTAATTATTTCCCCAGCTGGAGAGATGGCCTAGCAGTTAAGAGCTCCCAGTGCTCTTGCAGAGGACCTGGGTTCCATCCACAGCATCCACATGGCGGCTGAGAACCGTCTTTAACTCCAGTTCCAGGGGAATCCAACACCATCTTTTGACCTCCGCAGCACTGCACGACATGGGTGCACAAACCTGCATGCAGACAGTACATTCATACACATACAAAATAAATAAAAATTTTTAAGAACTAATTATTTCCTGATTTGAGATCCAGTTAAGTATAAGATCAGAAAATGGCCCAGTATTTGTAGTAGAAGTAGTGCAGAAATTGGCATAAGGACTACAAATAAATTGGAAGCTGCAAACAGCCTATAGGCTCCTCAGCTCTGGAAAGATAGAAAGGATGTACTACACTCTAAAGTTCCAACTAGCTATGCCATGTCAAGAAGCTCAGCTCAATTTGGGGCCAGCTAATACCTTAGCCTTATTATGGATACAGTCAAGCCCTAACAAATTAATCAGGTTTTCCCTATATGAGATCCTGTATGACAGCCCCTGACCTCTTGTCAAGGGAACGAAGGGCTATTTAAAGGAATTGGGAACTCTAAGCTTAAGAAAATAAATGCATACACTAGATATCAAACTGGTCACTCTACACAAATGGATAAAAATGGTTTCCAGTAAGCCTCACAATAAGAACACAACCTTACACACTTTATAAAAAAGAAATTATAGACGAAGGAATGGAATTCCAGGCCCCAAAACCATTGTGCCATCTTACTCTCTGTCTCGTGGCAGTTAATGTAGATGAGATGGTGCCCCAGATTCAACACAGCTGAGAATTGCCACCAGTCCAGAAAACCCAGAAGCGGGAGTGAAACCTAGATGCAGATTCATCCAAAAAATTAAAGTTTTATTAGACAGTACAGAAAAATGACTTCAGCCCTGCTCTAGACACTTGTCAGAAGCTAGTCAGTTGATTCCTGGAAGAAGTATAGTCTACAGCTTTGTTTTAGTTGCAAACTGGAGGCCAACTGATAACACATGACAGAAGATAAGGGAATTAAATGCGGGACATATGGAACTTATGGTCTCAGTGTCACCCTTTTACCCTAGAATTAACTTATACCTCTCGTTTTGATTCTTCCCGTAGGTCTTGGAACCAAAAGAATGAAAAAGAATAACGTTAGCCAAATGTTACCTATAGGCAGTAAGCTAAGCTCTAATGGAATGCAATATTTTCTACAATAACATATAATTTATTTAATTCCTAAGGTAACATCCCTTTACCTCAGTGTAACTGCCAAGGAAATCTGGAAAGATTAACCTATTTGAATATTAAAATCTCTAATAGCACTCCATGTTATCAAGCCAGAAATTTAAGCCTTTACATGAGAAGTAAACGAGAGAGTCCTCAACTTTTGGTATGATGCTGAACTAGGATGTGGGGTGCCTAAAGGTCAAATGATCTGGTGGATATGGTGTCAAATACAGATGCTCATCTAATGCATCCGAAACTAAAATAAAGAAGTTGCTACCTTCTAGAAAGATAAAAAACCTAGAGTCCCTGACCCTGAAGCAATAAGGAGGCACTTAATGCCCCAAATTCCAATCTGAGATGGCTCTACCTTAGATTCTCAGATAGACCAGTTGTTTATAGCTAACCACCATCTCCTTAATAGCACCAGAACAGCTTTATCTTGGGACTACTGGCTATGATAATTTCTGATGGTTCTCAGGACAGTGGTATTATAGTCAGTCCACATGCATCACTTATGGACTTTGGTGTTGTTTGCTCCAAGGAACATCCTTCATTTGTGGCCAGATGGCCTCCTGATGCCAAACCACTAATTTGAAAAAGAACTGTGCTTTACCTTTACGGATTTCTCAGAGGACCCTTGTCCCAAATAATCAAACACTAGCTATCCCACTAAGAGCCTATGTCAGATCCAAGACGGTAATCAAATTCATCCCAGTGTTAGTGGGCTTTGGCATAACAGCAGGTTTAGGGACTGAAATTCTGGAAATAGCCTCCTCAACTGTCAGCCATCAACTACAGCCATCATGCACTTCCAAGATCAATTATACTCACTGGAAGGCAGTTTTTTTCAGACTGTAAGGGGATTAGATCAAATAACTGCAGAAAAAGGAGAACTCTGTATCTTCCTAAAGAAAGAATGTGGTTTTGATGTATGCTAGTCAGAAATAGATAAAGATATGGCCCAACAAGCAAAAGAGAGAATTACAATAAAAAGTTAGAAATTAGCAGATTTCTGGTCTTATTGGGGTTATGTTTTGCTTTGGGCATTCTGATTTGTACCTTTAGCTGGTACTCTCCTTATGTTCTTTATAGGACCTCCATTTGGCCCTTGCATTCTTAATATGATCACTCAATGTATCATTTCACTTGGCAGCTATTAAACTTCAAATGCTCATCCATAAATATCATCCCATTAGTCAAGGATGATCTTTGATATTTTGTAAATCCGAGTATCAAAAGGTGACAAATGATGTATAACCCTCCAAATATTTTAAAAAGTAAGCTATGTAGCTTAGAAACTCTTCTTTTCTACATGATCTGGAGAAGTGAATCACACACTCCCTGCAAATATCCCCAAGTTTATATTTATCTTAGTTACACTAATATGGAAGGACAAAATATTTTTCCTTGGTTACACTAGTATGGAAGGACAAAACTTTTTTCCACTCATGGTTACTGCTAGGCTGGAGGCCCCAAGACAGGAATTAAGATGGCGTGGACTGTGAGGTCCCTGCACTCTTCTTTCGGCTGGGACCCCGGGTTCTCGAAGGTTCCAGAAGGCAGCCCCCGAAAGGCACTGGAGGAACCTAACACCTGATCCCAAAGAAATCACCAGATTCCATTTTTACCATCAGAGCTTCCACCTGGTTTAATTCCCCAGACTTCAACATCTAACTGCCTCCCTCTCTTGCTGGATAAGAGACCCTTAGCTCATTCTTCGGCCTTTCACTCCTCACATTTGCCTTCACTCCCTTCCACTTTCACTCTGCCCAATCATTCACTTCCTTCACTCTTCATTACTTTCACCCCCAGGGGCCATCAGGTTTTCCCCAAGGGTGCATTCCCTTCCTTTGGCATTTCCTTTCCCTTAATAAAACCTGTCTCCTGTTAATTCAGACTGACTTGGCCTTCCTCTCCACGTCAGGAAACCTAACAGTTATAAGGTTAAACAAAACAAAACAAAAAAGACAAAAATAAGAAAAATCAGCCCACCTCACTGGAAACATGGATTTTCAGGGAAAACTGAGGCAGCAGTCTCTGGCCCTGTACCTTCCAGCACAGGTCAGGTAAGAGCTGGCCCACCTTGCTGGGAACCTGGGTCTTTAGGAACACTGAGGTAGCAGCCAGTGGCCCCTCACCTTCCAATGCAGGTTGGGTAACAGCTGGCTCACCTTGCTGGGGAGCCCAATCTTGATCTTCGGGGACACTGAGGCTCCAGGCAGGTTGCTGGCATGTGGGCCAAATCACCTCCCCCCACCCCAGCCGACATAGAGGAACAAGCCTACATCACAACAAAGAAACACTTGAATTTCACATCAGATTACAAACAAGGAATCAAATCCACATGCCAATAACACACACACAAAAAAATCAACAACGTGGGAAAAGCAAATAAGAAATCCCCACTGAACTCTATCAGTCCTGTAGAAGACTCCAACAGTGATCTCTCTGGAGGAACCCAGTACACAGATCTTAAAAGAACAATCGAATTCAGGTCGACAATTGACAAATGGGACCTCATTAAACTCAAAAGCTTCTGTACATCAAAAGAAACAATCAAGGAAGTGAAGAGAAAACCCACAGAGTGGGAAGAAACCTTCACAGCAGATACATCTGACAAAGCACTGATTTCCAGAATATATAAACTACTCAAAAAACAAAGAAGAAAGAAAACAAATGACCCACTCAATAGATGGAGCAAAGAGCTGAATAGCAACTTCACAATTGAGGAATTAGAGATGCCTAAGAAACATCTTAAGAAGTGTTCAACGTCACTAATAATTAAGGAAATGCAAATTAAAACCACTTTAAGATATCATCTTTAAAAAAAGATATATCTTACTCCCATAAGACTGGCTAGGATTAAGAAAACAAATGATACAAAGTGCTGGATAGGTTGTGGGGAAAGGGGAACACTCATCCACTGCTGGTGGGAATGTAAAATGGTACAGCCACTATGGAAAGCAGTTTGGAGAACCCTTGAAGTCTTGGAATAAACTTGCCCCCTGACCCAGCCATACCACTCCTGGGCATGTACCCACAAGATTCATTTTACTGCAGAGATACATGCACAGCCATGTTTATTGCAGCTCTCTTCACAATAGCAAGGAGCTGGAACCAACCCAAGTGCCCCTCAACTGACAAGTGGATAGAGAAAATGTGGTAAATCTACATAATGGAGTTCTATGCAGTGGCAAAAATGATGACATCATGAACTTTTCAGGTAAATGGATGGAGCTAGAAGATACCATGCTGAGTGAAGTAACACACTCCCAGAAAAACAAACAACGAATGGTATCCCTCATCTGTGGATACTATCACCAATTACCTAATTGTACAGAAAACTGAACAACGTCAATGTGATATGAAAACTGTGCTCTTGTAGAATCCCATAAAAATAAACAAATAAAGAAAAAATTAAATAAAAAAAGAACAATCATAGACATACTCAAAGAAATCAAGGACCTAAAGGTAGAGGATGACAACTACGGAATGAAGCGGAAATGCTGAAAAAAATCTCAGGCTAAAATTAAAAAGAAAACTGAAAAACTAAAAGGAGAGAATGGCCAATTCTGGAAGGAAATGAAAATACTAAAGGAATCTCAGGCTGAAATGAAAAATGAAATCGAATATTCATCCAGTCAACAGAAAATGGCAGGAGAAAGCCTCAGTAATAGAATGGTAGAAGCAGACTATAGAATATCAACCCTAGAAAATAACGTGGAGAAACTGAAGAGCTCAAGCAAAGAACATGAAAGACAAAAACAACAACATTGATGACGACAACAACAACAACAAAACCACAAGAGTAGAATAACCAGGAAATGTGTGATACAATGAAAAAGAGACCAAACATCCACATCATAGTTATAGAGGAAAGAAAAGAATCCCAGGATAATGGTATGGACCAGATTTTCAACAGAATTATCAAAGAAAATTTCCATAAATTGAAAAAAGACACACCCATACAAATACAAGAAGCACATAGAACACCAAATAGACAAGATCAGAAAAGAAACTCCCCACACCATAACAAAATCAAAATGAGAGATGCTCAAAACAAAGAATACTGAAAGCCAGAAGAGAAAAACAGCAAGTTACATATAAAGGAAAAAACCCATCAGAATTACAGCTGACTATCTAATGCAAATGATGAAAGCCAGAAGAGCTTGGACCAAAATATTTCCAGTACTAAATGACTGCAGATGCCAACACAGGATACTGTACCCAGCAAAAACTCTCAATTATAACCTAAGGAGAAAGGAAAATCTTCCATAACAAGATGAAGGAATACATATCTAGAAAACACTCCAGAAAATACTCAAAGCAATTTAGAGGACAGAGGAAAGGAACAGCTATCCCCAAGCAGCAAGACAGAGAAATAAGTATAAACCCATAAATACAAACAGACTAAAAATAAAATAAACTGAAGGGGAACAATATGCATCTCTCAATATTAACCTTAATTACTGATGATCTAGACTCCTTAATCAAGAAAAACTGAGTGGGAGAATGGATTAAGAATTGCTGTATACAAAAAAAACACACCTAACCTTCAAGGACAGGCACCATCTTAAGGTGAAAGGATGGAAAAATATTTCAAGAAAATGGTACCAAAAAGCAAGCAGGAGTTGCTATTTTAATATAAGACAAATTAGATTTCAAATAAAACTAATCTGAAGAGATGAAGAGCTTCACTACATCCCTATCAAAGGATCAGGCAACTATGAAAATCACACAATCATAAATATATATGCCCCAAACTCTGGTGCACTGAACTTCATAAACATAAACCTGAAGGACTTCAAGGCACAGATTTAACCCAGCACATTAATAGTGGGAGACTTCAATACCCCACTGAACCCATTGGACAGGTCAACTGGACAAAGAATAAACAAAGAGACATCTGAACTAAAAATACGATACAACAAATGGACCAAACAGACATCTACAGAATATTCCACCCAAACACCAAAGAATATACTTTCTCCTCAGCAGCCCATGGAACATTCTTCAAAATCGACCATATACTGGGACACAGAGCAAACATCAGCAAGCACAAAAAATTGAAATAATCCATCAATCCACAGTGCTTAATATCAACACCAGAAACATCCCTCCTAGAACAAGAACACATGGAGACTAAATAGCACACTACTGAATAATGAATGGCTCAAAAGAGAAATAAAAGATTTCCTGGCACCAAATGAAAGGGATGATACAACACAGAAAAACCTATGGGACAACTTTATAGCAGCCCTGAGAGAGAAAATCATAGCCCTAAATGCCTACATTAAGAAAACAGAAGGAGCAAAAATAAGTGACTTAACACTGCAACTAAAAACACTTGAGGGGCTGGAGAAATGGCCTAGTGGTTAAGGGTGCCGAATGCTCTTGCAGAGGACCCAGGATCAATCCCCAGCACCCACATGGCGGTTGAGAACCGTCTGTAACTCCAATTCCAGGAGAACTCCAGTTCCAGGGGATTCCAACACCCTCTTCTGACCTCTGTGGCATTGCACGACATGGGTGCACAGACCTACATGCAGACAGTACACTCATACAAATAATAAATAAATAAATGAATAAATAAATAAAACTGAAAATATTAAAAAAAAACACTTGAGAGACAGCAACAAATGAATCCTAAACCTGGCAGACAAGAAACAAAAATCAGTTCAGAAATCAATGAAATCGAAACAAAGAAATCCATTCAAAAAAATTCAATGAATCCAAGAGATGGCTCTTTAAAAGGATCAACAAGATAGATAGACCTTTAGCCAGCTGACTAAAAGAAGGAAAGAGCAACTCCAAATCAACAAAATTAGAGATGAATAGTGAGACACCACAACAGAGAGCGAAAATATTCAGATAATCTTATGGGACTACTTCAAAAACCTATACTCTAATAAATTGAAGACATAAGAGAAATGGATGAATATCTGACATCACAGAATCCAAGATGTAACCAAGAGGAGATTGACAGCTTAAATAGACCCGTAAAATGGAGGAGGAAATGAAACTGTTATAAAAAAGCCCAGGTCCACATGGATTCACAGCAGAATGCTATAAGACTATAAAGAGACTTACAGCACTACTACTTAAAATTTCAAGAGGATAGAACACAAAGGAAACTCCCAAATTCTTCTATAAAGCCAACATCACTCTAATACCAAAACTAGAGAGAGATAAAACCAAAAAGAAACTATAGACCATTTCATTAATAAACACAGCAAAAATTCTCAAACAAAATACTTGCAAACAACATACAGGCACATATCAAAAATATCATCCACCATGACCAATGTGGATTCATACCAGAAATACAGGGATGGTTCAACATACTTAAATCAATAAAATTGAAAAAATCACATAAACAGACTGAAAAGCAAAAACAACAGTCATCTCAATCGATACAGAAAAGGCCTTTGACAAAATTCAGCACGCCGCCATGTTGAAAGTCCTGGAGCAAATTGGACTGGAGGGAGAATTCTTAAACATAATTAAAGCCATATACAACAAACCTACAGCCAACATTATCCTAAATGGGGAAAAGTAGCAAGCATTTCCCTTAAAGTTAGGAACCCAGAGCTTGCCCCCTCTCCCCACTTCTTTTCTATAGTTCAATATGCTCACAAGAGCATAATACAAGAAAAGTTAGAGTAGAGGAGTAGTATAATTGGAAAGAGAGGCGTCAAACTATCCCTTTTTGCCGATGACATGATATTTACCTAGGGTGCCAAAAACTCTACCAGAAAATCCTAGAAACCAACACAAGTTCAGTAATTAGCAGAATACAAAATTAACCTAGAAAAATTGGTAGCCTTTCCTCTATCCAAAACAAACCAATTGGAGAAGGAATACAGAGAACCCCTCACACCCACCACACGCCTCCAAAAAATAAAATACCTACGAACAAAACCTGACACATACACTAATATATTCTACAATGAAAAATTGAAATCCTTGAAGAAGATTGAAGAAGATACTAAAAGAGTAAGAAACCTCCCATGCTCATGGATTGGAAGAAAAAAAGTAAAAAACAAAAAAAAAAAAAACAATGCAATCCTAATTAAAATCCCCACAGCTTCTTCAAAGACCTAGAAAAAAATCCTAAGTTCATATGGAGAAACAAAACACCCCGGATAGCCAAAGCAACCTGAGCAAAAAGAGCAATACAGGTGGGATACTATACTAGACTTCAAACTCTATTACAAGGTCTTATCATAAAAACATCCTGGATTGGCACAAAAACAGACCTGTAGATCAATGGAACAAAACTAGGAATCTGAACCTGAGCATATCCAATTTCAGCTACCTCATATTTGGACAAAGGGCAAAGAAGGCTCAATGGAGGAAAGACAGTACTTCAGCAAACAGTAAACTGGATCCAATAGTAGAAGAAAACTAAACCCCTACCTCTCACCGTGTTGTACAAAAATCAACTCCAATGGACAACAGACCTTAATGTGAAACCCAAAACTCTGAGGATGATGAGAAAAACATTGGTAGTAATCTACAAGACAAGCATGGAAAATAATTTCTAAATAACACAGCAGCTGTGCAAATATAGTAAGGTCAACAATTGACAAATGTGAACTTATTAAACTCAAGAGCTTCTGTACAGTGAAACAAACAAAGAAGTGAAGAGAAAACCCACAGAGTGGGGGAAACCTTCACCCAGCAGACATCTGACAGACGCATTAACATGCAGAAGTATATAAACTACTCCGAAAACAAAAGAGGAAGAAAACAAATGACCCACTCAATCAAGATTGAGTAACAGAGCCTGAACGAAGAGTCTTCACAAATTGAGAATATGAAGAATCACGATGGAATCTCTTAAAAGTGTCAGTGTCACTAATACTAAGGAAATGCAATTAAAAACCACCTTAAGAGTTCATCTTACTCCCATAAGACTAGCTATGATCCAGAAAACAAAGGAGACCAAATGCTAGAGACGTGGGTAAAGGAGACGCTCATCCAGTGCTGGTGGGATGCAAACTTGTACAACCCCTATGGAAAACATTGTGAAGAATTCTTAGAAAAAGACTCAAATAACCCACACCTGACCCAGTAATACCACTACTGGTTTTATACCCACAAGACTCATCATTATGCAGAGATACATGCACATTTTTGTTTTATTGCAGCTCTTTTCACAATGTCAAAGAGTTGGAAGCAACCCAAATGTCCCTCAACCATAAGCCACCAGAGAAGACCAGACACAAATATAGCTTAAGATCAACAGATTATCATGATCTACAGGGAATGAGGACAACGAAGGGTACTTTAACTGGGAAGGGAAGAAGGAGGACTATACATGAAGGGAGATACAAAAGAGAGATACATATTTATAGGAATGAAACTTTGCCTGGCTTGAGTCAAGAACCTGTAAAACCTGTCCTGAGGAACCTCCAAGAATTACCTGATTATCTCTGTATCTATAGCTCCATAAGGTTGGGATATTGCAGTGTTTTACCCTCCCTTGCCTATCTATGCAAAGTTCCAGAACAGGGTGGCCCTTTCCTCAAGGTATTGAGCAAAATGTCACACCTCTAGTTTACGGGTTGCACAAACAGGAGCTCAACAGCCCCCTGGAAGAAGACAAGGTGGCTCCTTCCCTTCCCCTGCCCCCACTTTCTTGCCCAGAGCACAGTAGTCTTTGGTATATAAACACCTCTGGCATGAATAAATGAGAGTCTATCTCCCAGACCTTCACCACTGAGTCCAGTCTCTTTTCCCACTCTGGTAACTTTCTCGTGGTCCCCTCCTCTCCTACCAGAGCTAAGCCTAGATAGAGACTGTCTACCTGCAGGCAGGGACAGCCTTGAAGTTTGCAGTCCTTAGAACTGTCCAGCCTGGTTTAGGAGGAAGAATATCTGTGGATTGTGGCACATGTGACTAAAGGACATCAGATGATAGTAAATGACCCACAAATAATGTATAAGCATTATAAAAAATCAAAGGGCAATATATTTAATAAGCCTACTGAACATATGTCATATAATATAATATGTGGTTGCATATGTATAGCTGAAGGCTATGTAACACAACTATAGTGACAAGAGAAAACTCCCTTTGAGTTATTGATCAGGTCATCCAAGAGAACTCCAAAATAACACAGCTATTTGCCGCAGCCTTGGTTGTCTTCCAGAACTTGAAGTTAAAAACCTGCTGCTGAAGATACTACATACATAAGACTAGGACATGAAAGAGCTGAGCTAGAAATGACCTGGAAACCTCTCTCCTGAAGAATTACACTCAGAGTATCAGAAGATATTATGCAAACTGCCAAGGAAAAAACAATAAATGTCCAACTCAGTGAAAATTTAGCCAAATGATGCATGCAAATTATCTCTATTGGTACTAATAGTGGCAATTTTATTTTGTAGGTGATCCAAAGCTGTCTAACTAGACATAAAACCTGTTCAATAGCAGGGGCGCTCATGTGGGTATTATAAACATAGCCAATACACAGTCTGAGTGATCACCGACTCTAGAAAAGAGCTACTTCTGTCACTTCCTTAGACCTATGTTGTAATTCTACTATATTATAAATGTATTCCTATAATTACAGAAAGTGTCCCCTCTTACAACTCAGAAAAGAAGCTTGTTTTTGCAAAAGAGAGGACTATTACACAGTTCCACATTGCTCAAATACAGAGAATAGTGACTGTGAGGGGCCCAGTCATAAGTGACACAATTTTAATGCAACATGTACACATAAGTATCAAGGATATCAAACAGAAGAAGTGAAGAATCTAATAGCCAGAGGAACAAGATATCTGCTGCTAGTTAATGCATTCTGGACATGATAGGAATTGTAATAATGAGGACACCAACAGTGTTGGTAGCTAAGCAGATCCGCATAATGATAAATCTGGTGATATGTGATGGTGTATAGAGAGAATTCACAGGTTTCCACCTCAAAATAAAAGGGTGACAGACAACCAATGCATGCCTGTGGAGGGACAAACAGTTTTCTTCAGAGACGAAGCTCCTGTCAGGTTATCTAATAACCATTTGCAGCCCTACACATAGGCACACAGCAGTACCACTAAATAAACCCAGGTATTTAGAGAAAGGATAGACAGATGTAATAACATATTATATATTTATATATATGATATATATATATATGTGATTTAAATATATATATGATTTATATATATGATATATATATATATATATATAATTATATATATTAAGTAAAATAATAAGAAGATGAAAAGAAAATGATTAAAAAATGGGGGATACCGACAGCTCATTAATAGGAACAGGGAGGGATGGAAATAATAGAAAGACAATACTCAGGTATGAAATTACAAAAAAAATATTTTTAATTTCCTTTTATTTTTGGTTTCCAGAAACCCGTGGCACTTAGTCTTTCAGCCCATCTTTCACAATGCTTCAGCCAGCTGAAAATAAAATGCCTATTGAACTTACAGCAATAGAAGCAGGATGCACAAGACTTCAGGCAAGGTCAAGCAAGACAAAATTACAGCAGAGAAGTGGAGAAATGAGTAGGAAGCCACGACCATAGATTAAGAACTACTGGAAAATTATGACCACTGGGAAAGTGTTAGTTTTCTTTAAAGGAGTGATGGTAAATAGGCTGGGTACATGCCAATGGATGAACTCACGTCATGGGACATTTGGGGATACAAACGTGGCTCCACAATCCTTAACATATATAACAGAATGCATGAAATCCAGAGAGAGGTTATGGGTGTGCAGATAGAGAAAGGGGTCAAAATATGATCAAGATAGCTTATATGAAATTCCCAAAAATTCAATTTAAAATTCCCCTTTTATCCTTCCTAGAAAAGGAATTAGGCTATCTTATGGTTTGAATAGATAACTGCTTATGTTTGTTGTTTTATACTATAAAATTTCAGCTCAGGGCCCAGATTTCTTCTAAAGGATAAGTCTGCTTGGGTACCAACAGGGTAGCGAAAGGTTTTATCTTGTGAACTCAAAGGTCTCATCTCATTTTTCTGGCCAAATCCCATAGCAGGACTTTGGTTTGTTTGGAGACTTGGGGTAGAGGAAATTAGTTTTACTAACACAGGCCATTTAATGAATAGCTAAAATGAGTTAAACATCTAAGAAAACTTTCAATCATAGAGATTCTTAAAGAAAACAAATCTCTGAGTTCAACATGGGGACATGTTTCTAAATATCACTTAAATTCTACAGGAAATGAAAAAATCACAATTAATATTATTGTCCAAAATTAATAAAGAATTAAATAATGCATGTGGAAAAATTTTTCAATATCTGAAAGTCACAAATGAGAATGTGAATAATTAAGGGAATCAAATCTACACATAGCTATGCAATTCTGAAATATGCATGAGAAAGGGAAAAAGACATTGAGAAGTTAAAAACATACTTAGAAATACGGAATTAAAAAGATTAACTGCTGGTTTTGGCATCATGTAACTTGATTTTTCTGCTTGTAAAAGGGCATCCTGACATTTTACCACATAGGTAAAAATTCCATGGGCAAAAGCTACTGTGGTTTTGCCTTTGAAAAAGCTCACTTGCTGCTTCAAGGCCACTGCAGTTTCAGACCAAAAAGAAACTTAGCCAGCAGCTGCTTCAATAAAATTTGGTTGTTTTAATCTTAATTCCCAGTGGTCTCAAATTCTGTAACAACTAAAATTAAAAACATTTTATTACACTATACTACAAACTTCATCAATTGAAATAAAGTTCATTAGAGTGAAGCATTGTTCAGGAAACTTCTACAATTATCCATCAATAGAAAAAATGAAATTTGAAAACAAATGTTTTTAAAAACATATGTTATTAAGGAAAATTAAATGATGAAATGTGCAGGTAGATGGATGGAATTTACAAAAAAAAGAAAAAAAAAAACACTTTAAGTGAAGTGAAGACCCAAAAAGAAATATCCCATGTCGTCCCCCTAAGTGGATGTTATCTTTGTATGTTTAGAATGTGTGTTTTAATTGGAAAATGTTAAATATAAGGAAAGTAATAAGGTGCCAGAGGAGGTGGTTCACAGGAGGGAAGATAGAATGCAGTGATCCAAATGGGAAAGGGGAACAATAGATAGGACAGGTTTATTGGGGTGGTGAATGAGAGCAGAAGAAGAATGGAAATTAACACAGAGACCCTAAACAGTAAACAAGAGTAAGAGGCTGTGGAGTTCTCAGACCTAAATGGGACAATTGTATCATATTTTCTCCTTAAAGGCTCAGGGGATCATTGCAGAAAAGGGGTATAAATATATAACTGCCACAGAGAGTAAATAATAAAATAAAACTGTGTTATCTGTACACCACACTGTGTTATCTGTACACCAGCACTCAAGAGGCAGAGGAAGGCACAGGCACTCTCTGAGTTCAAGGCCAGCCTGGTCTACATCGCAAGTTCCATGCCAGCTGGAGCTTATAGGGAGACCCTGTCTCGGACCAAAAAAACTGTAAAAGTTGAAAGAAAAATTCAAGAAAGTCTGCATTTTGACATCAACAACATAAACATAAAGATAATCATATCTCTCTAGAACTCTGCGACATGGCACGAAACAATATTAAGAATCTTGGGGTAGGGGCTGGGAGATGGCTAGCGGTTAAGAGCGCCACTGCCTCTTGCAGAGGACCTGGGTTCGATCCCCAGCACCCACATGGAGGCTGAGAACCGTCTGTAACTCCAATTCCAGGGAACTCCAGTTCCAGGGGAAATCTGACACCCTCTTTCTGACCTCCGCAGCATTGCACGACATGGGTGCACAAACCTGCATGCAGACAGTAACATTCCTACAATAGAAAAATAAATAAAAATAAATATGAAAAAAAATTAAATAAAAAAAAGAATCTATGAGGGCTAGCAAGATAGAGGTGAAATAAAAACTAAATGAATGGGAAACTTAATAAACAAAAACACAGCAGGTAATTTCCCAAATCTAAAGACCATATTGGACATTAATGTATAAGAGGCAACAAGATTGCAAAATACACGTGACCAGAAAACAGATTCTCTATGTAAAACTGGAGGTAAATTGATAGCTTATGGACAAATACACACAATATGCTATGGCTATAGAGCATAGATATTATATTAAAAAATACAAGGGGAGGGGTGTGGAATGAGGGCCTAGTGGCTAAGTGCGCCTTCGGCTGCTTGCAGAGGTCCGGATTGGAGACCCAGCACCACATGGACGGCTCGAGAACGACTTAACTCCAGGTTACCAGGGGAATCCAACGCCATGCTTCGGAAATTCCACACATTGCATGACATGGGTGCACAAACCTACATGTCAGGCAGTACCATTTAAATACATGAAAAATAAATGGAATATTTTTTAATTTTTTACATATGCAAGGGGAATGGCAAGTCAACTACAAAGGCCTAACCCATCCAGAACGGACCACAAGATCCTCCTGACAGGAATCCTTGAAACCCATGAAGAGCATGGAGATGAGAGTTTTAAATAATTGATTTGTATTTTATGTGTTATTTAGTGTGGTAGTGATTTTGTTCACCTAATAGCGGACGTCCCGGCACTGATGCGAAGTGGTAGCCGGTGTGTACCGACACAAGGTTAAAGCAATTAGACATGTGAGAAGTGCGACTGGAAGAGGTGAACCATAGGTGCAGACGAAAAGGCTGCAGAAACATCTTCAACCATTGAGCTATTCTCGAGTCCAAAGTGAAATCAGATTGTTAATAGCAGGGTTCTCTAAAGACAACAGCAAGCACAGGATTGAATACTACTAACTCGACATTACAATTTATTTGTATTTGCTCACGTGATGGAGTCAACAGTAGTGCACCGAACTGGAAAGGCCGGGAATCCATTGGAGAACTGCTCAGTCCGCAAAGGCTGGATGTCTCAGTAGTCCAAATTCTAGTGCTGAAGGCCCAATGACATGCCAGGAGAGATCTGCACTATCTCACGACACGCGGGAGTCCGAAACTGGTTTGATCACATCGCGCAACCGGAAACATCTACCAGATATTGAGGAAAAAGCAAGCTTGCCAGGGAGGGAAAAGGGAACCAGCTCCCCTGCCTTGGCTTAAAATACTGCCTGCCGGCAGAAGGTAACAGCCCACATTTGGGGTGGTGCACATCCGGGTTTGAGGTGGTCAAATCAGAAGACCCTTTTCTCTTATTTGTTCCCTTAGGGTCCAGTCAAGTGACACCCAGGATTAACCATCACAAGTCCAACCGTTGTTGCAACTTGACACCCAATAAAATCCCTCCTTGTGTAGCTTTAATGTCATTGCAAACAATGGCAAGGTCTAATTCCACTAACATTTAATAGTCTATGTGCAATAGCAAAGCATTATCGTCTTAGAGTAGGTGGTATGTCCTTGAGAAGAACTTGAGTTCCTTCAGTATCTAGAACCTCAACATGGACAACACTAATCACATAAACTGTCAGGGGACGTCTCAAAAGAACAACACAAGTGACCACGAAGTTAGACATACACACACACACACACACACATATAGAGATATATCCACACACACATAATAATATATATATATAACCTATATATATATATATGAACAAGCACATTTGTTAACCAAATAGAGACAAAAAGTTATATCTATTATAATCCACGTTCTGCAACTGGTCCGTGGCTTCAGCTGATATTTATGAACTACTTCTTCTACTACCCATTCTAAATTTCCCTCCACATCAGCAAGACCTCTGTAGGTCTTGGCTCTTTCCTTGGATGAAGTGACCCATACCTTCATCCTGAAGAGTCTGCGCCATTTACTGTCCTGTATGTTTTGGGTTGTTGGAGTTTCGCCATTGACTTAATCAATAGGACATGGTCAGCACCAGAAGGCGACCCTACAGCATCTCCTGCCTTCCAGACATAATTCCTTGCCCCCCTTGTGGAGAAAAGTCCAATTTCCCTCATGGTAGTCTGGATCAATCACTCCTCTTACAACTGTTATTCCTTCCTTAGCCTGTGGTCTTAAGAGGCAGTAGAAGCCCGAAGGGCCAGGGGGAAGTCTATGACTTCCAGTTCAATGGAACGTTTGCTGTACCTCCTGGCAAAAGCACTCCCCCCCATTGGAGCCAAAACATCTAGAACAGAAGAACACAAGGTCATGGGTTACAGGAAGCAAAAATTTTCCACTGGGTCACTAGGGGTGATAGTGAGTGTAATCATTCCCACTTCCACCCTTGGTTCCTGGACCCATGAATTCTGGCTATAGGAGAAACTGTACCATATAGTGGATGCTGATTCAAAGCATATACTGCTTGCTGGAGACCCTTGCCCTGGCCCTCCAGGGTATTGCTACCTAATTGCTACCTAATTGTAACTGTGTCTTCAAGAGGCCATTCCATCGTTCTATCAAGCCAGCTGCTTCTGGGTGGTGGGGAACATGGTAAGACCAGTACTGATACCATGACCATGGCCCACCGTTCGCACTTCTTTGGCTGTGACGTGAGTTCCGTGGTCAGAAGCAATGCTATGAGGAATACCCATGATGGTGGATAAGGCATCGTAAGTCCCTGGATGTAGTTTTGGCAGAAGCTTTACGTGCAGGAAAGACAAACCCATAACCAAAATAAGTATCTCTTTCTGTAAGGACAAAACGCTGTTCTTTCCATGATGGAAGTGGTCCACTGTAGTCAACCTGCCAAGGTTGCGGCTGGTCCACCCGCGACGAAGAGCACCATTCAGGGGCTCACTGTTGTCTTTCCCTCTGCTGTTGGCCAATCTGGCACTCGGCAGCAGCTGTAACCAAATTAGCCTTGGTGAGTGGAAGTCCATGCTGTAAAGCCCATGCATAACCTCCATCTCTGCCACCATGAACAATTTGTTCATGGGCCCATTGAACAACAACAAGGATGATGGGGAAAGAGGTTGACTATCCACAGAATGAGTAATCCAATCTACTTGATTATTAAACTAATCCTCTGCTGAGATCACATTTTGATGAGCATTTACATTTGACACAAGTACCTTCACATCCTTTGACCATTAAGAGAGCTCTATCCACATATTCTTCCCCAAATGTCTTTCTCACCAAATTTTCAGTCATGCTCCTTACAAGTCCCTGACCATCCAGCCAACCATTGGCTACAGCCAATGAATCAGTATATAATAGAACCTCTGGCCATTTCTCCTTCCAGGTAAAATGCACAAATCATGTGCACCGCCAGAAGTTGCCCACTGTGAAGGACTTTCCTTCCTTCACAAGTGTCCTTTAGGGTTGTTCAGAAATTGGCTGTAATGCTGCAGCTGTCAACCTCTGGGTGGTGCCTGCCTAGTTTGCAGGAAACCATCAGTTAAACTCACGGCCCTAGTCTTCTTTCCTCATTCAATGATCATAGGGCAAACCCCATGAAACAATAGGTGCATACGTAAGCCATAGGAGGCATTGTAACAGGCGTGGGAACCATAGGCATTTGGGCAACTTCTTCATGTAGATTGCTTGTGCCCCTCAGGGCCGCCGGGCCTTGTCCCGTATGTACCACTTCCATTTGACAATTGACTGTTGCTGTGCATGTCCTACTTTATGGTCTGGGGGTCAGATAACACCCAGCTCTGATGGGCATCTCAGGTCGCCTGGTGACTTGGTGGCCCATTGTCAACGTTCAGTTTCCACTAAGGCCCAATAGTAGGCTAAGAGCTGTCTCTCACAAGGAGAATAGTTGTTTGCAAATGAAAGTAGAGCCTTACTCCAAAAATCCCAAGGATCTCCACTGTGATTCCCCTACGGGAGCCTGCCACAGACTCCAGAACAGCATCTCTATCTGCCATGATACCTCAAGCACCATTGAATCTGCTGCATCATATGGCCCTATGGGCAGACAAGCCTGCCCAATTGCACCCTGGACCTGTTGAAGAGCCTGTTCCTGTTCCAAGCCCCACTCACAGTTTGCTACCTTACGAGTCACCTGATATAATTGCCGTAGTAGCACACCCAGATGAGAAATGTGCTGCCTCCAGAATCCAAAAAGGCCAACCAAACGTTGTGATTCTTTCTTGCTGGAGGGAGGGACCAGGTGCAAAAACTTATTCTTTACCATAGTAACGGAATTCTCGGATGACTCACACACCATCTGAACTCCTAGACACTCCCAAAGGTAGATTGCCTTGGATATCTTAGCTGGATCCTTTCCCATCCTCTCATGTGAATATGCTTTACCAAAACAAGTCCTAGATAGCTGCTACCTCCAGCCTTCAAACAGGGGTCCAACTCAGATAAACATCATCAATTTATATGGCACCATGTTTGATATTTTGTCTGGGCGAGTCATGGGATCAAGACCCTTTAACTACGTTATGGCATCGTCGGATCCAAACGGGTGATCACAGCAGCAAGACAAAAATCACCAGATGAGAGAAGCAAACCGCAGGAGGAAAGGACTATAGGGACCAGCTCCGTCTGCCGTGGCCCTTAAATACTGCCTGCTGCAGAAGGTAACACCCCACTTTTGGGGTGGGCCATCTGGGTTGAGGTGGTCCAATCAGAAGGCCCCTTTCTCTTATTTGTTCCTCACTCCAGCCAAGTTGACACCCAAGATTAACCCTCACAAGTCTATTTTAACTGCTGACAGAAAAATCAAGTGACAAACAGGATCCACATTAAGGAAAAATAATTAAACTGTTCAATAAGTGGAGAAAGAAATAAAGAACTTCCGAGAATCCCCTAAGCCAAGCATTCATGACCACCAAGCCACCATTTTAGAATAACTATAGGCACCATGTAGAGAGAAGAGGAAGAAGGAACCTTCACTCANCTGTGGGGGTTTGGGCACAACAGTCTGTAGATTGGTTTTGCACGAAGGATGCTTATACTCATGGATTATCACTTATAGCTAAAAAATGAAAAAAAAAAAACCTGAAAGATGCAGGACAATTATGGCAGAATACATGATCTGGGATTGGGTGGGGGAGGGGGGGAAGGGAAAGGGAAATATGCCTGATCTGAATTGGAAAATGATGTACGAAATGCACAAACCATCAATAAAAATTAAATTAAAAAAATACAAAAAAAACCAAAAAAACAAAAACCTATACCCTAATAAATTTGAAGACATAAGAGAAATGGATGAATATCTGACATCACAGAATCCAAGATGTAACCAGGAGGAGATTGACAGCTTAAATAGACCCATAATAATGGAGGAAATTGGAACTGTTATAAAAAAAGCCCAGGTCTAGATGGATTCACAGCAGAATGCTATAAGACTTATAAAGAAGACTTACAGCCACTACTACTTAAATTTTTCAAGAGGATAGAAACAAAAGGAAACCTCCCAAATTCCTTCTATAAAGCCAACATCACTCTAATACCAAAACTAGACAGAGATAAAACCAAAAAAGAAAACTATAGACCCATTTCATTAATAAACACAGAGGCAAAAATTCTCAACAAAATACTTGCAAACCACATACAGGCACATATCAAAAATATCATCCACCATGACCAATGTGGATTCATACCAGAAATACAGGGATGGTTCAACATACTTAAATCAATAAATGTCAAAAATCACATAAACAGACTGAAAAGCAAAAACAACAGTCATCTCAATCGATACAGAAAAGGCCTTTGACAAAATTCAGCATGCCACCATGTTGAAAGTCCTGGAGGAAATTGGACTGGAGGGAGAATTCTTAAACATAATTAAAGCCATATACAACAAACCTACAGCCAACATTATCCTAAATGGGGAAAAGTTAGAAGCATTTCCCTTAAAGTTAGGAACCCAGGAAGGCTGCCCCCTCTCCCCACTTCTTTTCAATATAGTTCAATATGCTCACAAGAGCAATAATACAAGAAAAGTTAAGTAGAGGAGTAATAATTGGAAAAGAGGCAGTCAAACTATCCCTTTTTGCAGATGACATGATACTTTACCTAAGGGGTGCCAAAAACTCTACCAGAAAATTCCTAGAAACCAACAATAAGTTCAGTAAAGTAGCAGAATACAAAATTAACCTAGAAAAATTGGTAGCCTTTCTCTATGCCAATAACAACCAATTGGAGAAGGAATACAAGGAGACCTTCCCACTCACAACAGCCTCCAAAAAATAAAATACCTACGAACAAACCTGACAAAATACACTAAATATTTCTACAATGAAAAATTTAAATCCTTCAAGAAAGATATGGAAGAAGATACTAAAAGATGTAAGAACCTCCCATGCTCATGGATTGGAAGAACCAACATAGTAAAAATGAACATCCTGCCCAATGCAATCCTAATTAAAATCCCCACAAGCTTCTTCAAAGACCTAGGAAAAAAATCCTAAAGTTCATATGGAGAAACAAAACACCCCGGATAGCCAAAGCAACCCTGAGCAAAAAGAGCAATACAGGTGGGATTACTATACTAGACTTCAAACTCTATTACAGGGCTATAGTCATAAAAACATCCTGGTATTGGAACAAAAACAGACCTGTAGATCAATGGAACAAAACTGAGGATCTGAACCTGAGCATATCCAATTTCAGCTACCTCATATTTGACAAAAGGGCAAAGAAGGCTCAATGGAGGAAAGACAGTAGCTTCAGCAAACAGTAACTGGATCGCAAATAGTAGAAGAAAACTAAACCCCTACCTCTCACCGTGTACAAAAATCAACTCCAAATGGACCAAAGACCTTAATGTGAAACCCAAAACTCTGAGGATGATAGAAGAAAACATTGGTAGTAATCTACAAGACAAGCATGGAAAATAATTTCTAAATAACACAGCAGCTGTGCAAATAGTAAGGTCAACAATTGACAAATGTGAACTTATTAAACTCAAGAGCTTCTGTACAGTGAAACAAACAAAGAAGTGAAGAGAAAACCCACAGAGTGGGGGAAACCTTCACCAGCGATACATCTGACAGAGCATTAACATGCAGAGTATATAAACTACTCAGAAAACAAAAGAGGAAGAAAACAAATGACCCACTCAAAAGATTGAGTAAAGAGCTGAACAGAGTCTTCACAAATGAAGAAGTAAAGATGGCTGAGAATCATCTTAAAAAGTGTTCAGTGTCACTAATACTTAAGGAAATGCAAATTAAAACCACCTTAAGAGTTCATCTTACTCCAATAAGACTAGCTATGATCCAGAAAACAAAGGAGACCAAATGCTAGAGACGTGGGTAAAGGAGAACGCTCATCCAGTGCTGGTGGGAATGCAAACTTGTACAACCCCTATGGAAAACATTGTGAAGAATTCTTAAGAAAAGACTCAAAATTAACCCACCACCTGACCCAGTAATACCACTACTGGTTTTATACCCACAAGACTCATCCTATAGCAGAGATACATGCACATTTATGTTTTATTGCAGCTCTTTTCACAATGTCAAAGAGTTGGAAGCAACCCAAATGTCCCTCAACCATAAGCCACCAGAGAAGACCAGATACAAATAATAGCTTAAGATCAACAGATTATCATGATATACAGGGAATGAGGACAAAGAAGGGTACTTTAACTGGGAAGGGAAGAAGGAGGACTATACATGAAGGGAGATACAAAAGAGAGATAAATAATTATAGGAATGAAACTTTGCCTGGCTTGAGTCAAGAACCTGTAAAACCTGTCCTGAGGAACCTCCAAGAATTATCTGATTATCTCTGTATCTATAGCTCCATAAGGTTGGGATATTGCAGTGTTTTACCCTCCCTTGCCTATCTATGCAAAGTTCCAGAACAGGGTGGCCCTTTCCCTCAAGGTATTGAGCAAAATGTCACACCTCTAGTTTACGGGTTGCACAAACAGGAGCTCTGCAGCCCCCTGGAAGAAGCCAAGGTGGCTTGCCCTTCCCTTCCACCTGCCCCCCACTTCCTTGCCCAGAGCACAGTAGCCTTTGGTATATAAACACACTTCTGGCATGAATAAATGAGAGTCTATCTCCCAGGCCTTCATCCACTGAGTCCGGGTCTCTTTTCCCATCAGGTAACTTTCTCGTGGTCCCCTCCCTCTCCTCACCAGAGCTAAGCCTAGATAGAGACTGTCTACCTGCAGGCAGGAGACAGCCTTGAAGTTTGCAGTCCTGTAGAACTGCCAGCCTGGTTCTAGGAGGGAAGAATATCGTGTGGATTGTGGCCATGCATGACTAAAGGACCAACAGATGATAGTAAATGACCCACAAATAATGTATAAGCATTATAAAAAAATCAAAGGGCAATATATTTAATAAGCCTACTGAAAATATGCATATAATATAAATGTGGGTGCATATGTATAGCTGAAGGCTATGTAACACAACTAATAGTGACAAGAGAAACGTCCCTTTGAGTTGTTGATCAGGGTCATCCAAGAGACTCCCAAATTAATACAAGCTATTGCCGCAGCTCTTGATTGTCTTCCAGAACTTGAAGTTAAAATCCTGCTGCTGAAGATACTACATACATAAGACATAGGACATGAAAGATCTGAGCTGGAAATGACCTGGAAACCTCTCTCCTGAAGAATTACACTCAGAGTATCAGAAGATATTATGCAAACTGCCAAGGAAATAAACCAATCAATGATCTCATCAAGTAGTAAAGTTTATGAACCCCCCAAATGACTGGCCAATCAAATTATCTCTATTGGTACTAATAGTGGCAATTTTATTTTGTAGGTGATCCAAAGCTGTCTAACTAGACATAAAACCTGTTCAATAGCAGGGGCATCATGTGGGGTATTATAAACATAGCCAAGTACACATGGCTGATGTGATCACAGACTCTAGAAAAGAGCCTACTTCTGTCACTTCCTTAGACCTATGTGTAATTTCTACTATATTATAAATATGTATTCCTATACTTACAGAAAGTGTCCCTCTTACAACTCAGAAAAGAAGCTTGTTTTTGCAAAAGATGGAGACTATTACACAGTTCCACGATTGCTCAAATACAGAGAATAAGTGACTGTGAGGGGCCCAGTCATAAGTGACACAATTTTAATGCAACATGTACACATAAGTATCAAGGAATATCACAGAAGAAGTGAAAGAATCTAATAGCCAGAGGAACAAGATATCTGCTGCTAGTTAATGCATTCTGGACATGATAGGAAATTGTAATAATGAGACACCAACAGTGTGGTAGCTAAGCAGATCCGCATAATGATAAATCTGGTGAATATGTGATGGTGTATAGAGAGAAATTCACAGGTTTCCACCTCAAAATAAAAGAGTGACAGACAACCAATGCATGCCTGTGGAGGGACAAACAGTTTTCTTCAGAGACGAGCTCCCTGTCAGGTTATCTAATAACCAATTTTGCAGCCCTACACATAGGCACACAGCAGTACCACTAAATAAACCCAGGATATTAGAGAAATGGATAGACAGATGATATATACATATATATATTTATATATATGATATATATATGTGATTTATATATATATATATGATTTATATATATGATATATATATATATGATATATATATATATATATTTAAGTAAAAATAATAAAGAAGATGAAAAGAAAATGATTAAAAATGGGGGATACAGACAGCATTAATAGGGAACAGGGAGGGATGGAAATAATAGAAAGACAATACTCAGGTATGAAATTCACAAAAAAATATTTTTAATTTCCTTTTATTTTTGGTTATCCAGAACCCGTGGCACTTAGTCTTTCAGGCCCATCTTTCACAATGCTTCAGCCAGCTGAAAAGTTGCCTATGTGAACTTACAGCAATAGAAGCAGGATGCACAAGACTTCAGGCAAGGGCAAGCAAGACAAAATTACAGCAGAGAAGTGGAGAAATGAGTAGGAAGCCACGACCATAGATTAAGAACTACTGGAAAATTATGACCACTGGGATAGTGTTAGTTTTCTTTAAAGGAGTGATGGTAAATAGGCTGGGTACATGCCAATGGATGAACTCACGTCATGGGACATTTGGGGATACAAACGTGGCTCCACAATCCTTAACATATATAACAGAATGCATGAAATCCAGAGAGAATTTATGGGTGTGCAGATAGAGAAAGGGGTCAAAATATGATCAAGATAGCTTATATGAAATTCCCAAAAATTCAATTTAAAATTCCCCTTTTATCCTTTCCTAGAAATGGAATTAGGTTATCTTATGCTTTGAATAGATAAGTGCTTATGTTTGTTGTTTTATACTATAAAATTTCAGCTCAGGGCCCAGATTTCTTCTAAAGGATAATTCTGCCTGGGTACCAACAGGATACCAAAAGGTTTTGTCTTGTGAACTCAAAGGTCTCATCTCATTTTTCTGGCCAAATCCCATAGCAGGACTTTGGTTTGTTTGGAGACTTGGTGTGGAGGAAATTAGTTTTAATAACACAGGCCATTTAATGAATAGCTAAAATGAGTTAAACATCTAAGAAAACTTTCAATCATAGAGATTCTTAATGAAAACAAATCTCTGAGTTCAACATGGGGACATGTTTCTAAATATCACTTAAATTCTACAGGAAATGAAAAAAATCAACAATTAATATTATTGTCCAAAAATTAATAAAGAATTAAATAATGCATGTGGAAAAAATTTTCAATATCTGAAAGTCACAAATGAGAATGTGAATAATTAAGGGAATCAAATCTACACATAGCTATGCAATTCTGAAATATGCATGAGAAAGGGAATACGACATTGAGAAGTTAAAAACATACTTAGAAATATCGGAATTAAAAAGTTAACTGCTGGTTTTGGCATCTGTAACTTGATTTCTCTGCTTGTAAAAGGGCATCCTGACATTATACCACATAGGTAAAAATTCCATGGGCAAAAGCTACTGTGGTTTTGCCTTTGAAAAAGCTCACTTGCTGCTTCAAGGCCACTGCAGTTTCAGACCAAAAAGAAACTGTAGCCAGCAGCTGCTTCAATAAAATTTGGTTGTTTATAATCTTAATTCCCAGTGGTCTCAAATTCTGTAACAACTAAAATTAAAAACATTTTATTACACTATACTACAAACTTCATCAGTTGAAATAAAGTTCATTAGAGTGAAGCATTGTTCAGGAAACTTCTACAATTATCCATCAATAGAAAAAATGAATTTTGAAAACAAATGTTTTTAAAAACATGTTATTAAGGAAAATTAAATTATGAAATGTGCAGGTAGATGGATGGAATTTACAAAAAAAAAGAAAAAAAAAAACACTTTAAGTGAAGTGACAGACCCAAAAAGACAAATATCCCATGTAGTCTCCCATAAGTGGATGTTATCTTTCAGTTTTTAGATGGGTGTGTTTTAATTGGAAAATTATTAAATATAAGGAAAGTAATAAGGTGCCAGAGGAGGTGGTTCACAGGAGGGAAGATAGAATGCAGTGATCCAAATGGGAAAGGGGAACAATAGATAGGACAGGTTTATTGGGGTGGTGAATGAGAGCAGAAGAAGAATGGCAATTAACACAGAGACCCTAAACAGTAAACAAGAGTAAGAGGCTGTGGAGTTCTCAGACCTAAATGGGACAACTGTATCATATTTTCTCCTTGAAAGGCTCAGGGATCATTGCAGAAAAGGGGGTATAAATACTATAACTGCCACAGAGAGTAAATAATAAAATAAAACTGTGTTATCTGTACACCAGCACTCAAGAGGCAGAGGAAGGCAGAGGCACTCTCTGTGAGTTCAAGGCCAGCCTGGTCTACATAGCAAGTTCCAGGCCAGCTGAGGCTATAGGGAGACCCTGTCTCGGACCAAAAAAAAACTGTAAAAGTTGAAAGAAAAATTCAAGAAAGTCTGCATTTAGACATCAACAACATTAAACATTAAAGATAATCATATCTTTCTAGAACTCTGTGACATGGCCAAGAAACAATATTTAAGAATCTATGGGGTAGAAGATAGAGGTGAAATAAAAACTAAATGAATGGGAAACTTAATAAGCAAAACACAGCAGGTAATTTCCCAAATCTAAAGACCGTATTGGACATTAAAGTATAAGAGGCAACAAGATTCCAAAATACACGTGACCAGAAAACAAATTCTCTATGTAAAACTGGAGGTAAATTGATAGATTATGGACAAATACATACAATATGCTATGGCTATAGAGCACAGATATTATATTAAAAAATACAAGGGGAGGGGCTGGAATGATGGCCTAGTGGCTAAGTGCACCGACTGCTCTTGCAGAGGACCTGGATTTGATCCCCAGCACCCACATGACGGCTCAGAACCGACTTTAACTCCAGTTCCAGGGGAATCCAACGCCATCTTCTGAACTCCACAGCATTGCATGACATGGGTGCACAAACCTACATGCAGACAGTACATTCAAATGCATGAAAAATAAATGAATATTTTTTAATAATGCAAGGGGAAATGGCAAGTCAACTACAATGGCTAACCCATCAGAACGACATCAGACCTCCTATCAGAAACCTTGAAACCCAGAAGAGCATGAGATGAGATTTTTAAATATTTTATTATTTTTATTTTATGTGTATGAGTGTATTTGCCTGCATGTGTGTAAGTGCACCCTTGTCATGCAATGCCCAGAGATCAGGGGCCAGAAAAGGGTGATAGATATTTTAAAAAGTTGAGTTACAGATAGTTGTTAGCCACCGTGTAGACACTAGGAAGCAAACCCAGGTCCTCCACAAGAGTAGTCAAATCTCTTAACCACTGAGCTACTTCTCTAGTCCAAAGGAATCAGATATTTTAACTGCTGAAAGAAAATAAGTGACAAAAAAGATTACCATTAAAGGAAAAATAAACTTTTCAAAAAGTGGAGAAATAAAGAACTTCTGAGAAATACATAAAGCCAAGCACTTCATGACCACCAAGCCACCATTTTAGAATAACTATAGGCACCATGTAGACAGAAGAGGAAGAAAGAAAACTTCAATCATGAGAGCACTTCAAAGAATTAATTGCATGAGCTGAACAAAGTACAAACTAGAAATAATCAATTGCATACAAGTCAGTAAAACAAAATCCTTAACACAAATATAGGAGAAAGTGAAAGACAAGACCAAATAACATCTGACTCAGCTAGGAAGTCAGTCAGCAAATTTCCAAGCATCAGAAACCTTCTCTTGCCTATAGCCATATCATCCTGAACTGCCTTAGTCTTATCTGATGTCATAAGTTAAACAAGATTGGGCATGGTTAGTGCTTAAGGGGAAGAAAAGTTCACTCACTTGTAATCTTAAATATCAATAGTGTTAGGCATGAGATTTAAAGCTACAAAACAGTTTATTGGATAAATAGTGATCCCAATTTCAGTGTTGTTCATTACAATATAAAGATACAAGATAGCTGATTGGGTTAAGGACAAGGCCAACTTTGTGTTATCTGGGGGAAAAATACCCATGGGTTTGGTCAAACACTGAGTGAAGGAGCTGAAGTCTGTTTATCAATCTAGTGGAAGCAAGAGGCAATCAGGAATATCCTTGATCATATCTGACAAAATAAATTTCAAGCCACAATTATCCAGAAGAGATAACAATTGCAAATGTATATTAAAAAAGGGAAAAATCCACCAACATGCATGAAGACAAAAATATATAAACACTTAACGTTTGTGAAATAAATATCAAAAAACCAGCACCACTGGACAGAATGGCGAAAAAGTTCATATACAATTACATTAATGGCAGGGCACAACCCTCACCAACAGATACATCCAAAAAAGTTAGAAAAGAGAACTCAGGCATATACTGTGCATTGTAGATCAAATGGACTAAAAACCACCCACTGTCTATGCACACTTTATAACTGCACAACACACCTACTTAGTTAGTAACCCAAAAAACATTCTACAAAAGAGAACACACATTAGACCAGAGTGAAAATCAGTGTGGCAGGCGTTGTTTGTGTGTGTGTTGTGTGTTGTCCATATAGTAATAATATCTATATATAGTATATATATATATATATAATATCTTAAACGTGGACATCATGGCTCATGCCTTTAATCCCAGCATTCAGGAGGCAGAGGCAAGCAGATCTCAGGGAGTTCAAGGCCAGCCTGGTCTACTGAGCGAATTCCAGGCCAGCTGGGACTAACAGGAGACACTGTATCAAAAAGACCAACACACACACACACACACACACACACACAACCACACACACACACCCCTCATATCTTAACAAATCATAAGAGGATAAAATTAGACTTCAAGGCACACTCTTCAGTATACTCTTGAATGATCAATGGCTGATGGAAGAAATCCAGACATCCTAGAACCAAATGAAAGCTCAAACACAACTTCGTAGATCCACTGTTACTGCAAAGGCACTTCTTATGGGACAGCTCTATCTATGGTGCTTATATTTAAAGTGAGAAGAAACCAAGCAAATTTTTAACATGCACATTTTAGATATATTAGAATATGCCAATATACAAATAAGTATCATCAGAAGATCTAATAGAGATCAGGGCAGAAATCAAAATTAGAGACTTAAAGGAATAAAAGAATTGGAAAAAATAAAATTTCATTTCAAACGATAAGAACAAACTAAGGTACGAGAACAGCAAAAAGAAAAACAATACCCAAATTACATGTGCAAGGAGGAAAATGAAAAGAGACACTAAGGAAATCAAGGAAGATTTGAAAATTATATTCATGGGATAGCTAGAATAAATGGACAATTTCACACATACATATGATCTATCATAAGTAAATTAAGGGAATACAAAATATGTAAGCATCCCAGTTCAAAGCAAAGGCACTCAAGACCCCAACAAGTAATAACCCAAATCATACAAATGAAATTCAAATTCTATCAGAGCTTTAAAAAATGACTAGCTGTCAGAGCTTTGATAAAACATTAGCTTTAATAAAAATGACTAGCCAGGTGTGGTGGTGGCTGACTTTAACCCTCGCACTCAGGAAGCAGAGGCAGGTGGATCTCTGTGAGTTCAAGGCCAGCCTGGTCTACATAGTGAGTTCCATAACAGCTGGGGCTACATGGAGACCCTGTCTCAAAAAGACCAAAGTAGTAGTAGTAGTAATAACATTTTCTAAAATTTTTATTTAATTTTTTTTATGTTTTTTTTAAAATGTGTGTTATGTTAGGTTTGTGCACCCATTTTCGTAGTACCCAGAAGTCAGAGAGCGGTGTGATTCCCCTGGAACTGGAATAAAACAGTTTCTCAGCTGCCATGTGGTGCTGGGGATCGAACCCGGGTCCTCCAGAAGAGCAGTTGGCACTTTAATAAACGTTAGGTCCATCTCTGCCACACAATAAAAATTTTTAAAATAAAAATAAGCAATAGTCGACTCTTGCAGAGGGCCTGGATTTGGTGCCAGCATGGCTATAGCAGGTCACACGTTGTCTATTCTTAATTTCATGGATTCCAGCACCCTTTTCCGATNTAAATCAGCCAAACGTATAATAAGGGCTCCATCTTGATTTTCTGCAGCTTTAGCTCTTTGGCTACTGGAGAGAAGATTCTCTTCCAGAGCACACTTGTAAACCTTTAAACTGTTGTTTCGAATCCGGAGCTGGTCATTTTTATCACCGAGCTCCTATTTTCCTCTATCAGTTTATCCAGATATGCTAGGAGCAACAAGGCAACATCATTATTTTCCTTATTTTTCTGCAATTTCTCGAACGTTTTATATATAGAGTCGCTAAATTCCTTGCTTCTCACAAGAGGTGAGTTAGGTGAGTCAAATGGATCTATCTTCATAATTACTTCAAATAGTCTGCACCAAGGATTATCATTCCTCTTCATGCCACCAGGAAAGCCTTCAGTAACTCTAGGCTTCATTGGGTTGGAGAGCTGGCTCCAGAGGCTACCAAGCCCAATAAAGGAATTCATCCTTTCAATTCTGTTTCTCTAGAACCACTTCTGGTACCAAAATCTGTATTAGTCAGGGTTCTCTAAAGAAACAGAAGCAACAGGATGAATATATAACTATATACAATTTATTGATTTGCTCATGTGACAGAGCTCAACAGTAGCGCCGAACTGGAGAGGCCGGGAATCCAGGGAACTGCTCAGTCCTCAAGGCTGGATGTCTCAGTAGTCCCAGTCTAGTGCTGAAGGCCCGAATGGATTCCAGGAGATCTGCCAGTCTCAGTACACGCTGAGATCCGAAAGGTTGATCACAGCAGCAAGACAAACTCACCAGATGAGAGAAGCAAGCCACAGGAGGAAAAAGGGACCAGCTCCCGCTGCCATGGCCTTAAATACTGCCTGCTGGCAGAAGGTAACACCCACATTTCATCTCCTACCAGTGGTTCCTCCGAGGAGACACTCTTGAGAGCCTGGGGTTCAGTACTCGGAAAACACAAGTTCTAAAAGCTGCACAGAAAAAAATTGATGAGCTTCAAAACTGGTCAAAAGTCATTTTCAGTTTAACATTAGCATATACAACATTCAGGTCCCTGTATGAAGACTCCCCTCCCCACATGGATTTCCTTAACAACCAGGAGAGTAGTCAAGTGTCTGTGAGCAGACCTTAAATCTATGGCACATACACGCACTTCCGCAGGTGGTTTTCATCAAACTTAAAAGAAAAGCTGTCCTTTTTCTTTTCAAACGCAAAGATTCCCAGAGGATCTGCAAAGCTCTCAGGATGAGTCAAATACAAACGGCAAAAGCTAACTAAATGGGCCAACATGGAGGGTCTGCAAGGGATGGAGGGATAGAGGCTTGGAGGAGGAGGTGAAGAAACAGCCCTTCTGATGTTTCCAGTGACAATGAAAGCATCCCAGGTCAGCCAAGGACCCTCACCGCCTACTCACTATTCAACCTGATGACTTCCAGAACTAGAAATAAAAAAAATCTCTTCATCAGGAAATGATACTAAACAGAACAATGTGAGTCTCTGAAGAACAGGTGTCTGGCAATTGGACCTGGACCACAGAAAAGAGAAAAATCTCTATTCTGTTGCCACCAGTACAGATGGACAGGATCTGAGGATCATTTCCTCAGCAGGCAAAAGCCCAGGAAGAGGGGCCAGGAAAAGGTAATGTCCAAACAGATACATCAACTGAGCTGAGAGGACGCACTAGGGACACACACCACCCACAGGAGTATGAGAAAGCCACCATGGATTTGCGATAGCCGAAGGCTCCAGGGAATATTTCTGCAAGTGGTCGCTGAAGTGCTGTGTACTCAGCGGCCCATGGAGACAGGGAGCCACTAGACATGAAGCCACTAGAAAGATTTACCCCTGAGAGATGGGGAGTGTCCTGTGACTCCTTTATCTCTCCTTCTGTTGGTGAAACTAAAGATTGCACAAATGAGCACTTCGTATAAAACATATGGGAGAGAAGAGCCCATCCTCTCTTAGACGTCTTTCAAAAGTACTTAACACATGGCCAGGAATTCTTGGTAAAGGTAGAAAGAATTAATACTATTATTGATCATCCTAAGAACAGTGTTCCCCCCAGGAGTGAAAGGTCATCATCTAAGCAGTCACTGGGTAAACTAAGAAAAGATTTTTGGAAATAAAGCTAGTCGGATGGCTCTTTCAAAGTCCAAGACAAGCACATGTTAAAGCTTGTGGGAATCCCCTTCTTCATCCCCACCCACTTCTGATCCAGGAACAGAGACAAAGGTGATTGCTGCAGACCGTCCCAGTGGGGGGCTCACTCAATCTGCGGGAACAGGTGTCTTGGAAGGAGGGCACGTGTTCGGCGAATATTAGACAGACATGATACCAGAGTGGTCTTGAATCTGGTGCCTTTTACTAAGAGCAAGCAACTGTTTATATAGTACATGTCAGAAAAGACGGATCAAGATTAATACATCCCCAGGGACAATTAAGCCCTTTACTAAAGTGTTTAAGTTTTACACATTAACCAGAAGCACTAACCAGAAGCACTTTACACATGGTACTTTGTTCAAGATCAGCACATCTCCAGGAACAAACAGTGGTCATAAAACCACAGAGTTTGTTTGTGAGATGTGAGACATGGTCTCCCTTTGAAGCTTCAGTTTGGTTCTTTCCCATTCTTCCTGGTGCCCAATCTATCCATCGCTTGTTATCTCTAGGCTGCAATTCAAGCCATGGCCTGGGAGAGTCTCTCAATTTGTTCTGTTTTTCTCAAAGGAGAAGCCCGTCACGTGCCTCTAACCAAGTATTGCATTTTAACATGCATAACTATAACCAAGATTTCCATGTTACTCATTCTATCAGGTGCAGCTCCTTGCACAAGGGACTGAGCTTTTATTAAGTCTGGAAAAACACTTCTGCTACTTGTAACTATGATAGCACTCAGTGCAATGTCTTCCCTTCCATTTTACCTTTGTAAGGGCTTTTAGGAAGGGAGAGTCTCTTTGGTTTTTTCTTTACTATATTTTTCTAAAGAAGGAGCCCACCATCTACCTTTATTTAAGTAATGTTTTTTACCATGTATGACTGTAACTGGAATTCTTATTTTACTAATTTTGTCTGGGGTTGGTATGGCAGTAAATTCCTAAGATAAGCAAGGTGCACTCATAAACTCCTGAGGTATGTAAGCTGGCTTGTAAATTCCTGAGGTAAGTAAGCTGGCTCCTAAACTCCTGAGATAGGTAAGTTAGTAATTTTCTGTGAGCATGTATGCCTGACAGCTTTGGCTCCTGGCAGGTGATCAATTATCGATCCAGGAACTGATGTCTCTCCAATGCAGCGCTGCTTCTCCCAGGGTACTGTGTCCATCACAGATATTTTCCAATGCTGTTATATTCCTCCAGGGCACAGTGAATTGACAATGGACACTGTTGCCTCTTCTGACTTTAACATTCTCTACTTCGGATTACTTTTCCTCTTGTTTTCTTCTCTTGACTCCATTTTATTAGCTAGAGAAAGGATTCTGAACTTTCGGACCCCAAGTGATAGGGGGGTAGGCTTCTTGTACATTTTGGGTCATGATCCAGCAAAGTGTTTTCTTGATTCTGTGTCTTTTCCCCTCCTCCTCCATGTCTGACCCTCGGCCACTGGAAGAGTCAAACTCACCTCCAAACTACTATGGCCACTGCTCCTAACTCCAACCAACTGGTCTTCTCAAGTCAACTCAAAGAATTTCTCTAAAAGACATCATGGCTGAGGTTTGGAGAGATGGCTCAGTGGAGCACTGGCTTCTTTTGCAGAGGACCTGGGTTTGTTTCCCAGTACCCACATGGTGGTTAACAGCCATATGTAACTCCAGTTCCAGGGGATCTACAGCTATCTTCTGACCTCCACAGGCATTTTAGGACACAGGTGCACTTACGCATATGCAGAAAAGATACTCATACACATAAAACATAAATATAAATAAAATAGTGTTTTAAAAAAAGATGAGGAGCTGGAGAGATGGCTCAGTGATTAAGAGCACTGACTGCTCTTGCAGAGGACCCAGGTTCAATTCGCAGCACACAAATGGTGGCTAATGTCCACCTGTAACTCCAGTTCCAAGGGATCTGACACCTTCTTCTGACCTCTGCAGGCATTGCACAACGCTGGTGCATTTACACACATGCAAGCAATACACTCATACACATAAAAAATAAATAAATAAAATTTTAAAAAGAAACCCAAGATTGCTCAACCTTACAGATATGACCAAGCCCCAGCCACACGCAGCTTGGATAGCTATAAAGGTGGCCTAGTCCACACACAGCTTGGATAGCTATGAAGGTGGCCTAGTCCACATGCAGCTTGGATGCGATGAAGGTAGCCTAGTCTACACACAGCTTGAATAGCTATGAATGTGGCCTAGTCCACATGCAGCTTGGATAGCTATGAAGGTGACCTAGTCCACACGCAGCTTGGATAGCTATGAAGGTGGCCTAGTCTACATTATACATTTACTTAAACATTATGAGATTTGCGTGTGTCAGTTTTCTTCTTGTTTAATTGCACAATTTTCACAGCATGCAACGGGGGTCAGAAAACAACTTTCAGGCATCAGTTTTCTTCTTCCACAAAGTGCATTTCAGGGATCAAACTCGGGTTGTCAGACTTGGCAGCAAGTACCTTTACCAGCTAAGTCACCTTGCCAACCCTGACCACATGGTATTCCAGTGTGAATTTTGTAGATGACAAAGTCCTGTCACAATGTCAAAAGGTTGGGTACCCCTGAGCCTACACCAAAACTCCCTCTGAAACTCTGCCTCACCTTTTCACTTTCTTCACTATCCAGCCCCCTTACCTGAAGCAGCCCAGGAGGAGGCTGCAGTGGCCACAGAGCTTCTCTGCCTGGGAAATGTCCAAGCTGGGAAGCCTGGGGCTCCCTGTAGCAAGACCTCCAGCTGGAGCAGACTTCCTGTTCAGTCATCCCAAATGGCTCATATGGCCTCAGCATCCAGGCAGAAGAAAGGAGGCCGAAATGGAGTGAAGAGCGGGCAGACTTGAGAGAAGGGAGAGCATGGGGACCCCATAAATGGCAGCGCCCTGGACCATGGTGAGACAACAAGCACTTCTGGTTGCAGAAAGAAGATTCGTGATTATCAAATTCATGGCCAGCAGATCCATGGTTACCAGATCATGGTTACTGCATATCTTCCAGCCAAGAGCAGCACCCAGGCTAGCACTCCTCCCTGATGGAGTCTGACGCCACTAAAGCAACAGCTAGGCTGCAGGCTGGAGGATCCCAGCTCCAAAGGAGCTGGGGAGAGGCTGCCATAGACTGTGAGTGGCCCCAGGGAACCTATAATCAATGAGACCTGCTGGGGGTTCCTAGGAAACCAGAGCAGGGGCCCGGAGGCCCTGCGGAAGCAAAGGCCAGCTACAAGTGGGGCCTGGCACTGGAAGCCCCTGGGGAAGAAGCCCAGTCTCCAAGTCAGGCTTTAGGCCTAGGCTGTTTTAAGCCCTTGTGTGCCCCACCTCTTTGCCATTTTTCCTTTCTCTTAGACCCTTACCCCTCACACCCACCAAATCCTCTTCTTTGCCTATTTCTCTCCGGGACTTCAGAATGCCAACTAGGAAGCTAAAGCCACACTCTGCCCTGCAGGCAAGGGAGCATATCCCAGCCCCACAGACCTGCATCCGTTCCTCAGTCCCAGACAAGAGAGTACTTCTATACTCCCTAAGGAATCTCCCTGGAATGGGTGGAACTGAAGCTATGATGGTAAAGCCAGCTGTCCCCTGAGCCATGTGGCAAGACTGCCCTTGTATAAACCTCACCGCACACACACACACACACACACACACACACACACACACACACACACACACACTCACCCCAAGGCTAAAGACCATGAGCAGATGAGTGGATGTGCTAGCAAACATATAGGGGGGTGGGGAGGGGACAGTATTCAGACATGCCCTGGAGGTCCCTCCTTGTATATAACCCTGCCCTTGTTCATCTCAGTGATAATAAACTGGGTCCAGGTTTTAAAAAAAGTTATTAGTGCCTATGCAACTTGACCCACTGAAGACACAAAAGCACAGAACTCTTACAAATATCAGGTGGTAGATACTAATAAGCCTTCTCTCTCAACCTCTCTCTCAGCCAGGCCTTCTGCTGGCAGTTCGTATGGCATAAAGCTGAAGTTAAAGGTCATATATAATACATAAATAATACACACATAATACATAATGCTGAAATTAAAGACTATATTTCCAATCTCCGACAACCCCACTGTGCCCTGACACATAAACTCAGGTAGCCTGAGTAAAGAATTTCCAAACAATCCCATCATGTACAAATACTAAAAAACAAAGTACTATTACAGCAGGCCTGTGGCGCCTACACATTCAGCATTCACCAATTCAATAAGCATGGCCCAGAACTGAATGTACTTCTATACCCCCTAAGGAATCTCCCTGGAATGGGTGGAACTGAAGCTATGATGGTAAAGCCAGCTGTCCCCTGAGCCATGTGGCAAGACTGCCCTTGTATAAACCTCACCGCACACACACACACACACACACACACACACACACACACACACACACACACATATATATATATATATATATATATATATATATGGTATAACTGCTATTTATACAGCATTTATATATCAGAAGACATAGGATGGCCAAAGGTTAGGTACAAACCCCGTCCATTTTATTCAGGGAACTTGAGCATCTGTGGATTTGGACATCCATGGACGTCCTGGAACCTGTGATTACTAAGATAACAGTGTATTATTATTTGTTGTAGAAGTCCCCTCAGAATGTCCATAAGACCTCAGGAAGAGCCAGGCAGAGGTACTACATGGATGTGAAGAGGAGAAAATGAGAAGGCAATGTGACCAAGGCTGAGATGAAGTGACCTAGCCATAAGCCAAAGAATGCTGGTGTGGGGTGGGGAAACACGCTGCCCAAGATATGCCCTTTAGGCATAAGGATATTTTTTTATGTTTATGAATGTACTGTCTGCATGTAGGTTTGTGCACCCGTGTCGTGCAATGCCACGGAGGTCAGAAGACGTTTTCAGATTCCCCTGGAAATGGAGTTAAAGATGGTTCTCAGCCGCCATGTGGGTGCTGGGGATCGAACCCAGGTCCTCTGCAAGAGCAGTCGGCGTTCTTAACTGATAGGCCATCTCTCTAGCCCCAGGATTATTTTTAATTAGAGATAGTTAAATGGCAAACACAAGAAATACATTGTAACCTTCCCTTCCTTCCAATAGGCAGAAATAAAACTACACTGAGGTAAGTGACCTCTCCATGGTGGGAGGAAGGAACTATCAGACAGGAAACTAAAGCTAAGAAAGCTGTCAAGTAAACTTTTTAAAGTAGCTGTTATCTTCCTGGTCTGACTGCTCTTCTATCAACTGCCCTGGCCCAAACCCCTCTGTGTTTCATGGTTTTTGACTATCATTCCATTTTGTCCAGAGTTACAAGCTATGAGACAGAGACTGATACATGACTGCCCCGTATAATTACGATGGGCAAGAAACGTTCCCATCTCCTAGCTCCTTACGGCAGCTTATTTTTTAATTATTTTATTTATTATTTTATGTGTATGAATGTACTGTCTGCATGTAGGTCTGTGCACCCATGTCGTGCAATGCCAAGGAGGTCAGAAGAGGGCGTTGGATTCCCCTGGAACTGGAGTTAAAGACGGTTCTCACCCGCCATGTGGGTGCTGGGGATTGAACCCAGGTCCTCTGCAAGAGCAGTTGGCGCTCTTAACCGCTAGGCCATCTCTCCAGCCCTGCAGCTTTTCTAAGTTTAGACATGTTAGCCATGCAAACACTGTTGCATGACAATGATACAGAGCGTTCAGTATACAGTGGCAAGCTTGCAGGCTGGCAGCCCACGGGCAATGAGGTTTAACATTGAATCTTGGTATGCAGCAAGCAGTACTGTCTACATCTACAAGGGACTCTCTGACATCTGTCCATGCATGAATTTGGCTCACAGGGCACTTCTCAGAATACACTCACTTTAGGTTAGGGGTGCAACTCAGCAGGAGTGTGTACAGCCTAGCATTTTCACTAAAACAAACAAAAAGAATGCATCTGCTCATTGCTATAGGCTTTCAGCCCTCTCCGTTTCTCTTTGGATGCTTACGAGTACATGTGAAAATTAATAAATGAAATTTCTCTGCTTTTTGGTAGTCCATACTGCCGCAGTAGAGACCCTAAGATATATAAAAGGAAATTTTTTGCCTCTTAGGCAGCTAGGAGAAGCATAGATTGGATTCCTGCCTGAAGTGCAGAAAAGCATATACTCTTGCCAACACCTCGATTTGCGAATCTGATTTGAGACATCTGGCGTCAGACCTGGGAAGAATGTTAGTATTGTTTTTGACCACCAAATCTGTGGCTTAGCAAGCTAATACCTTCATTAATCACTTACTTTATTTTTCTCAATAGCAACACACACGACCCAGTATTATTGCTATTGTGTGAATAAGCATCAGACTCTGGGGTGGGACACAAGCTCAAAGCCACAGACATGGGGCAGAGCCAGGTACTAACCACATTTATCTGATCTCAAAATGCCTCACTGGTTTCAAAAACTGACATGTGGGCTACTCAGCCTTTAGGAATAACCTGGGAATAATCACTCTAGTAACTGATTCAATGAAAAACGTGCTCCAATTCAAAGAAAAAGGCCAAAGGAAGCTCACAATTCCACCAATCATAAGAGTGAGGCTAAGATTCTGACAATACTGTTTTTCCACTCAAAGGTCAAAGACACCAACAGAACATACATTGTAGGGTCCCAAGTTACACTGTCACCTGTCACAGTCTACTCCTATCCTCTTTTGGGGTGCTGAGGCTGTCACAGTTTACTACGCAACATCACAGGTCCATGTGTCTGGACACACAGTCCGCAGATGGGAGTGCTGTCTGGGGATGTGGTGGAACCTTTGGGAGGTCAGGCCAAGCTGGAGAAGGTGGGTCACTGAGTGAGCATGCCTTGGGAGTTTAGTCCAGCTGGCTTCAAGTTGACCTGTCTCTGGTCTGGTCTGCAGAGTTATGAGCAAGCAGCTGCCACAGCTCTGGTTGCCAGGGAGCTGCTGCTGCCACGCCCTCCCCACAGTGACGGACTGTATCCCCTCAAACCACAAGTCAAAATTAACCTCATCTTTTAAACTGAGCAGGGATTTGGTCACAGTAACAAGAAGAGTTAACTCAGAGAGCTTTCTAAAAAAAGTTGTAGCCAGCTTTCCCCAAGGCATCCTCATTTCATAACCCTAGAGCCTGCTAATTAAATTAGAGTCTAGGAATGTGCACATCATGCCTGGCCCCATGGTATTACCTATCAACAGGCGGCTGCTAGATTCCAGCCACAGAGAATTGTGGGTCCTCACTAAATATATCAATCACCATTCAAGCAAATCTGAAAGCTGCCACCATTAAGTGCATAATATGGTCGCAAGAACGTTCGCCTTATTAATAACAATCGGTGGAACATATGAAATACTTTCTATTGAATGTGTTATGTGGAGGTCATGACTCGACATGGAGGTTGGGGAGAGGAAGTGACAACTGAAGGTCATAGAGGCCTGTGAAATACCGACGAAGAACATGTAAAATGAGTCTCTGCATCCTTGATCACGGAGGACATGAACATGGAAACCACGATGTGACATCATTTCATACCCATCCGGATCCCTGGAGCCCTGGTACCACTGCCAGTGGCAATGGAAACAGCACAGAGGTTCATCAAGAAATTAAAGAGAATTCCCCTACGATCCAGCAATGCTGCTTCTGGGCATACACTGAAGACCTGAAAGCAGGAACTTGAGTGGATGGTTGTGTATCTGAGTTATAGAAGAACTATCCACAGTAGTCAAAAGATGGAAATGGGGCTGGAGAGATGGTTCAGTGGTTAAGGGCTTGTGCTGCTCTTGCAGAGGCCCTGAGTGTGGTTCCCAGCATACCAGGTTGGATGGCTCACAACCACACATAACTCTGGTCTCCATGGAGACTGTGCACACACTCCCACAGAGATAAACTTATGTAATCTAAAATAAAATAATTTTTTTAAAAAAGTTGGAAGCAACCCATGAGTTCATTTAAGGATGATTGGATAAGGAACCCATTTCCTTCCCAAACTGAAACTTGATATCCATAAAAAAGCATTGTAAAGCCGGGCTTGGTGGCGCACGCCTTTAATCCTAGCACTTGGGAGGCAGAGGCAGGCGGATCTTTGTGAGTTCAAGGCCAGCCTGGTCTACAGAGTGAGTTCCAGGACAGCTGGGGCTACAGGGAGACCCTGTCTCAAAAAGACCAAAAGAA
>VZQC01003856.1:97309-114736 GCA_009823505.1 Rhizomys pruinosus
AGCCACTGAACACAGGAGAAGGCACCCTGCATGGTGACTATCAGCCACTGAACCCACGAGAAGGCACCCTGCATGGTGACTATCAGCCACTGAACACACGAGAAGTCAACCTGCATGGTGACTATTAGCCACTGAACACACTAGAAGGCACCCTGCATGATGACTGTTAGCCACTGAACCCACGAGAAGGCACCCTGCATGGTGACTATCAGCCACTGTACAGATGAGAAGGCACCCTTCATGGTGACTATCAGCCACTGAACACAGGAGAAGGCACCTTGCATGGTGACTATTAGCCACTGAACACAGGAGAAGGCACTCTGCATGGTTAATATCAGCCACTGTACCCACGAGAAGGCACCCTGCTTGGTGACTATCAGCCACTGAACACAGGAGAAGTCACCCTTCATGGTGACTATCAGGCACTGAATACAGGAGAAGGCACCCAGCATGATGACTATCAACCACTGAATACAGGAAAAGGCACTCTGCATGGTGACTATCAGCCACTGAACCCACGAGAAGGCACCCTGCTCGGTGACTATCAGCCACTGAACACAGGAGAAGTCACCCTTCATGGTGACTATCAGCCACTGAATACAGGAGAAGGCACCCAGCATGGTGACTATCAACCACTGAACACAGGAAAAGGCACTCTGCATGGTGACTATCAGCCACTGAACCCACGAGAAGGCACCCTGCTTGGTGACTATCAGCCACTGAACCCACGAGAAGGCACCCTGCTTGGTGACTATCAGCCACTGAACACAGGAGAAGTCACCCTGCATGCTGACTATCAGCCACTGAATATAGGAGAAGGCACCCTGCATGGTGACTATCAGCCACTGAACACAGGACAAGTCACTCTGCATGGTGACTATCAGCCACTGAATACAGGATAAGACACCCTGCATGGTGACTATCAGCCACTGAATACAGGGGAAGGCACCCAGCATGGTGACTATCAGCCACTGAACCCACAAGAAGGCACTCTGCATAGTGACTGTTAGCCACTGAACACACGAGACTGCACCCTGCATGGTTATCAGAGAAGCACAAACAGGCCAGGGGGGAGCACCTCCACTCCTTGCTAACTAGATGGTTTTAATCAAGACATATAATAAGTGTCAACGAGCTGGGAAGTTGGAATTCTCATACACTGCTCATGGGAAGGTAAAATGGGATGGCCATTGTAGAAATCACCTGGAATTTCCTCCAGAATTAGAAGGGCTGGAGAGATGGATCAGTGATTAATAGTACTGGCTATTCTTCTAGAAGACCGAGGTTCAGGTCCCAGCCCCCACATGGTAGCTCACAACTATGTAACTCCTAACTCCATTTTTGAGGAATCTTGACACCATCTTTGGCTGCCATGTACAATGCATGGCCGGGGTGCACATGCATGCACAGAAATACTCATGCACAGAAACACTCATGAATAGCAACACTCATGCACAGAAACACTCATGCACAGAAAAACTTTTTAATTAAAATTAATTTAGTTCCAGGAATGGCGGTGCATGCCTGTAATCCCTTTTAAGCACTTGGGAGGTAGAGGCAGGGGGATCTCTGTGAGTTCAAGGCCAGCCTGGTCTACAGAGTGAGTTCCAGGACAGCGTACCCTGTCTCAAAAATAAATGAATAAATAAATAAATAAATAAATAAACAAACAAATTGAATTATCATATGACCTAGCAACTGCACTTTTAGGCTCAGGCTCAGCAGAATTTAAAAACAGTTAACAATTAGTACACTAATGTTCATAGCTTCAGCCATCCACACCAGCTGAAAGATGGAAATAACCCAATGTCCACCTGATAAATACCTAAACAAACCCACTATATCCAACCAATGGAGTGTTATTTGTCTTAAAAAGGAATGAATTACAGATAGAGTGAAGCTTTAAAACATTATGCTGGGGTTGGGGAGATAACTCAGTGAATAAAGCACTTGTCACATAAGCTGAAGTCTAGATTTGGGGTCCCCAATGGAGTGTTATTTGTCTTAAAAAGGAATGAATTACAGATAGAGTGAAGCTTTAAAACATTATGCTGGGGTTGGGGAGATAACTCAGTGAATAAAGCACTTGTCACATAAGCTGAAGTCTAGATTTGGGGTCCCCAGCACACACACAGACACCCAACAGTTGTGGCAGCCCCACTGCAATTCCAACACTGACTGAAGAAGTCAAGTGGAGAGTCATGCCAAAGGGCAAGATTGGGGCTCATCCAGACCCTGCCTCATTAAATAAAGAAAGAGTGATCCAGGAAGACACCTGACATCAACGTCTGCCCTCCAAACACATGCACACACATGTGTATGCTGGACTACATATGTGCCCACCCATATGCAAACCTGTACACCACACACACATACACATGGAGGAAAACTAAGCAGTACACAATAGCACATATCTGTAATCCCAGCACTTGAGAGGCTGAGGCAGAAGTCTCTTAAATTCAAAGGCAGCCTGTGCTACACAGCAAGACCCTGTCTCAAAAAAAATAAAAAGAAAAGAAAAAAAAAGTGAGAAGGGCTGAAGAGCTGGCTCAGTGTTTAAGAGCACTGACTTCTCTTGCAGAGGACCTGGGTTCGATTCCCAGCACCTACCTGGTGGCTAACAGCAACCATGCATGACTCCAGTTGCAGGGGATCCAACACCCTCTCTGACCTCCGTGGGCACTGCACAACCCTGGTGTACTTATACACATGCAGAGGTGGGGGTAGGATCAATATAACTGAAACAACAACAACAACATGGCAAATGAAAGGACCCAGTCACAAAAAGCCACATATTACATAATTACATTTACATGCAATGTCCAATGCAGGCAAATCAATGGAAATAGAAAATACATAGGCTGGGGCTAGAGAAATGGCCTAGCAGTTAAGAGCGCCCACTGCTCTTGCAGAGGACCCGGGTTTGATCCCCAGCACCCACATGGTGGCTGAGAACCATCTTTAACCCCAGTTCCAGAGGTATCTGAGACCCTCTTCTGACCTCCACAGCACTGCATGACACGGGTGCACAAACCTACATGCAGACAGTACATTCATACACATATGAAAATAAATAAAACATTTTAAAAAGGTATTCTGAAATTATTTCTTTTAAAGTACATAGGTTACCAGAGCCTGAATGGACACGCAGAAAAGGGAAGGGACTGTTGACAGCACAAGGATTCCTGGGGAGGTGAAGGAAATATTCTAAAACTGTGATATTTGCACAACTCAACAAATATCCAAAAACAATTGAATTCTGTAGGAGTGATGGGCACATAAGTTTAATAAGGCTATTAATCACAACCAAGACACAGAGGACTTCATCCAGGTTACAGACACATGACTTAACAACATTGCTACAACTAACAGAGCTGAATTCTATCTGTGAGGAAGGCAAAGAGGAAAAACAAAAGACTTTGCATGTTCTCTGTCCATGGGGGTGGGGTTGGAGGAGTGTCGAGAGCACTGACTTCAGTGAGGGGAGCCAAGCTAAAGCTCTCTCTAAGTAATATAAAGACTGCAGGATAATCAAGATAAGAAAGAGCCTGATATGGTCTCAGTAGGTCTCCCCAGAGTTACTGTGCTGGGAACTTGACCCCCAAATTCTTATTTTGATAAAATTTAGAGGCAGGGCCTTTGAGAAGTAACTGGAATTAGATATGGCCATTAGGGTGGGTTTACCATGATATGAAATGGTGGCTTTGTAAGAGGAGGAAAAGCCTAGGCTGAAACACACACAGTGCACTGCACTGCATAGGGCCCCAGCTGATGCCAGCACCATGCTCTCTGACCTCAGTCTCCTGAACTGTGAGCTAAATAAACTCCTATTCATGATAAGTTTCCCACCTCAGGCATTTTGTTATAGTAACATAAAATGAACAAAATCAGAACCATAAATATTATCAAAAATATCCATAATTCTAAAACTCACCACAAAGTAGGTGAGATATAGTAATTGACCTAAATTGTCACCTATCACAACAGAAAGAAGATGGTACATTTGTAGATTACTTGGGGACTTAAGAAACAGAGCCACTAAAAAAACTAAAAACAAAACCGAACCTGAGTATTTGTCTTTGAAGACAGGAGTCAGCAGTAATGAAAGAGAATGGGGACAGAAGACACTTTTCACATCTGTTGTTAAGCACATCTGTTGCATTAATTTCTTAGTAAGACTATATGGAATTATTAGCATATTGTTTATAATCAGATCAGAATTGACATGAGGCAAAGATTCCACATGAAGAATATACTTTCCGGAGCCAGAGGGACGGCTGAGTGGTTAAGAGCACTGGTTGCTCTTGCAGAGGACCAGGGTTCAGTTCCCAGCACCCACATGTAACAACTATCCATAACTCCAGTTCCAGGAGATCTGACATCCTCTTTTAGCCTCCACAGGCATCATATGACATGGGTACACTTACATACATGCAGGAAAACATTCATACACAAAAAATAATTAAATCAAAAAATTAAAAACCGGGGGCTGGAGAGATGGCTCAGGGGTTAAGAGCACCAACTGCTCTTGCAGAGGATCCAGGTTCAATTCCCAGCACCTACATGGCAGCTAAGACCATCTTTAACTCCAGTTCCAGGGGAATCCGACGCCCTCTTCTGACCTCCACGGCATTGCTCAACACGGGTGCACCAACCTACACGCAGACAGTACACTCATACACATAAAAATAATATTTTAAAAAGTTTAAAAAAAGAAAGACATAATTTTTTAAAAAATTAAAAACCAAAGTCCTAATAATTTGGGTGCTAGCAAGATGGCTCAGCAGGTAAAGGCACTTAATTCGAAATCTGACATTTGATCCCCAGGTAGAAGACAGAATCACTTCCTGCAAATTGTCATCTGACCTTCCCGTGCACACAGTGGCATGTATGTGCCCACATTCACACACCAAAGTAAAATGTAAAAACTAATGTCCTAATAATTTTGGAATCAGAAGAACATTTTAGATGAAGGAGAAAGCAAAGCATGGGATATTCACACACCCAGCAGACCTCAATCTGAGCACAGCTGCACCCCCACCAGGAAGCAACAGAGTATATGACCAAAAACACACGGCACCCAATTATTCCAAACATCTGGGGGGCCACAATGAATCACGTTGGCAATGGCAGGTGGCAATAATTATACCATGAAACAAGCTAAGCCAGGAGTGTCAGAGGGCAGCCTCACAGCCCAGAGCTGACCCAGCTTAAAACGGACCCCAGTAGAGCTCAAAACCTCCACTATGCAAAAGAACTTGCTCCCGAGAGACTTCTCAGGCCTGGAAGGTGATGGAGAAGAATATTTTGCAAGGAGAATAACTAACCCACCACTCTCAGCTGGCTGAGTGAGGTTCCTCTCAAGTCCTAAAGAAAACAGAATTCACAAAAGAAGGTCATGACAAGAATAAAGCCAATGGACTTTCTTCATCCTGAAAAGTGAGTAAATATGAACCAACCAACTCTCAGGACTCCTCAGAGCCCGTTCCCACTGAAAATCATCACACTCCCAAAATGCAGCCAGACAAACACGCCCCACCCAGCCCAGGAGCTGCAAATGGATGGCAGGAAGCCAGCATAGTGGCACAGGCCTGGAATAGCAGTACTTGGTAGACTGAGGCAGGAGGTTCTTAAATTCAAGCCCAACCTGGGTTATAGAACAAGACTGTCTTGAAGAACTAAGAGCTAGGAATAAAGTTCAACACAAAAAAAGAGAGAGGGAGAAGAAGGGAGAGAGGAAGAGTGAAGAAAGGGACAAGAAGTCTAGGAGATAAGGAGAGGGAGTAAGGGAAGGGGAGGGGAAGGGAAAGGGAGAGTGAGAAAGGGAGAGAGAAAGAGGGAGAAAGGGAGAAAAGAGTGCCACACCAACTCCAGTGTTGCCTGTGTGAGCAATGACAACACATACATGAAATCCCACCATTAGGGAGGCTGAGGGAGGACAACTGTGAGTATTTCCGTATCTGTATGAATGTACTGTCTGCATGCAAGTTTGTGCAATCGTGTCGTGCAATGCTGCGGAGGTCAAAAGAGGGTGTCAGATTCCCCTGGAACTGGAGTTCTCCTAGAATTGGAGTTTCAGACGGTTCTCGGCTGCATGTGGGTGCTGGGGATCGAACCCGGGTCCTCTGTAAGAGTGGTCAGCGCTCTTAACCACTAGGCCATCTCTATTTCTGGAATTTTTCAAGTAATGGTTTTGGACTGTGGTGAGCTGAAGGTAAATGAAACTATGTAAAGTAAGATTGTGAATAAGGAGACCTACCACACCAATCCTTGAATCTTTAATAAAGACATGCTCTAAGGCACAGAACTGGAACACATAAATGTTGGGTTTGCCTTATTTTTATTTTATATGTATTTTATGTGTAAGAGTGCTTTTCTTGCATGCATGTGTATATGTATTTTATGTATAAGAGTGCTTTGCCTGCATGCATGTGTATATGTATTTTATGTGTAATAGTGCTTTGCCCAAATGCATATGTATATGTGTGTATATGTGCACCCCGTGCAGGCAGTGCCTGTGGGAGCCAGCAGAGGGTGTCATATTCCCTGGAAGTGGAGTTATACATAGTTGTGGGCTACAATGTAGATGCTGGGAACTGAACCTGGGTCCTCTTCAGAAGCAGCCAGTGCTCTTAACCACTGAGTCATCTCTCCATCCCCAGAAAACCATGGCCCAGTCTGAAGCTCAAGCACTGCTCACCAGCCAAAACTTAACACGCCCCCCCACCCCGGCTCCCATGAATCATCATTCCTTGTTTTACCTCCACCAAGCATAGAGGACTGACTGGCTGTCGTATCCTACCCTCTCATGTTCCCTGGATGTTGTACCTGATCCCTCTCACCTCTCAGTGAACTGAGACTTCCACTCTGCTGCCTTACCACAAAGGGCATGCTCTCTGGGCTATGCCTCAGTCCTGCTGGGAGAGAAGCCTCTTCAGCTAGACAAAGAACTGTGAAGTCTTCTAGAAGGATCTCCTGCCAGTCCTGGAGGAATTTCTCCTACTGCCCATACTTGTAGCCCCAGCCCTTGTGAATGTCTTAATGAGGTCCCTGGAGCCCAGTGGAACAGAGAAAGTCTTATGCTCCTTATGCTTGCTGGGTGTGGAAGAAGGTGCCTGAGGTTGTGAAGGGAAAAGGAGGGAGAGCTGTGCCTGACTATGAATATCTGGTACACTTTAACACTGGAACCTTGTTTTGCTTCTCAAACAGTCTGTTCCTTGCTAGGGCCATTTTATTTCTCACCGCCTCCTTTCTTTTTGTTAATATTCTTAAGTAAATGATTTGGCCTACAATGATGCTGAAAGACTTATTTTTTCTTCCATGACACAGAAGTTATATGAAGTGGAATGTGTGCAGATAAAAATATGTGAAGTTTGAAATTGGGAGAGAAAAAGAAAAAAAAAAAAACTTTGCTGGGGTTGTGTAGCCCTGATTTTTCTGATCTTTTATTGAGAAAAAAAGGACAAAAAATATATACTCTGTACCTATCTACTCGATTTAGAAAAGAAACTGTTAGCCAGGTGTGGTGGTGCATGCCTTTAATCCTAGCAATTGGGAGGCAGAAGCAGGAGGATCTTTGAGAGTTCAAAGCCAGCCTGGTCTACAGAGTGAGTTCCAGGACAGCTGGGGCTACAGGGAGACCCTGTCTTGAAAAGACCAAAAAAAAAAAAAAAAAAAAGAAACTGTTATGTATAAACATATGACCAAATGGCTTTAGAAATTGATTTCCCCTTTCTAAAACCCAACCTCTGGGCATGATGGCGCATGCCTTTAATCCTAACTTTGGGAGGAAGAGGCAGGCAGATCTCTGTGTGCTCGGCAGCCGTGGGATTGGTCCAAGGTAAAAGATTTTCCTGCAACCTAAGGCAGAGAGGAAGGGGGAACCTAATGGGGAGGAAGAGAGGCCAAAACGTTGTACCTGTGACACTTGGTCCGACTTGAGAGAAGGTGGCTGGCTCTAGTGGGGGAGGCAGGAACTTTTTTAGAAGAGATAAATAAAAGCCCAACGTAGCCCCTTCGAATAGGTACTGAAGGATATCAGACACTAAACATGACCCAGGTGGGCACAGTGGCCTTAGCCAAACCCCGCAGAGGCCAGGACTCACTGGGTTAATGCTTACCAAATGAACTTGAAATCACAACGTGGGGCTTGGGCCTCACATTGACTTGGGCTGCTGTGCATGCGTGACTCTGATGTGGTTCGTACACCCCTCAGGTATCTCTAAAACTCAGAAAGTTGTTGCAGGCTACCCCTCTATGGGTGGTGTAAAACGGAAACAGCACACTACAGTCCAGCCATGAGCAAAACCACTTCCCTACACCAGGTCATAGCCTACAGCTTTAGACTTAACCATCTTCAAGGGCTGGAGGGAGGAGTGAACAGGTTTGCCTGTGAGTGGGAAGGTTACGGTTAGGGTTATCTTGTGAAAAGCAGGTATCTTAAAAGGAATGTCTGAGGCTTTGGAGGGTAACTGAACTAGAAAATTCAAAATCAACCTTGTAGATGGGTATCGTGACACGTGCTTACAGCATTGAGGAGGACAAGTTAGAAGAGTGCATCCTGGACCAGCATGGACTACATATAGACACCATTTTTTTGGTCTTTTTGAGACAGGGTCTCCCTGTAGCCCCAGCTGTCCTGGAACTCACTCTGTAGATCAGGCTGGCCTTGAACTTACAGAGATCCACCTGCTTCTGCCTCCCAAATGCTAGTATTAAATTTTTTATTTATGTGAGTGTTGTGCCTGCATGTAAGTGCACCACATGCATGCAATGCCCACAGAAACAAGAAGAGGGTGTTGGCCCCTCTGGAACTGAAGTTTCAGATGGTTTTTAGCCACCATGTTGGTGCTGGGATTCCAACACAAGCCTCTGAAAGAACGGCAAGTCTTCTTAACCACTGAGCCACCTCTCTAGACCCAGAATGCAGGTAGATGCACTAGTGTCATGCAGTGCCCATGGAGGTCAGAAGCGGGCATCAGATCCCCTGGAAATGGAGTTGCACATGGTTGTTAGCTGCCATGTGGGTGCTGAAAATTGAACCCAGATCCTCTGAAAGAGTAGTCAGTGCTCTTATTTGCTAAGCCATCTCTCCACCTTCAAGTTTCTGATGGAATATATAAACTACTCACCTTCAAGGAGTTGGAATTACACACAAGACCCTGAAAGATTTGAGACTTAAGCTATAGGAGAATATTGAAGATAACAGATCTTAAAGTGATTTCATGATGGTTTGTTTCACAGGGAGTTTGAGTCAAATTTGAGAGAATTTTTTCTTAAACTCCTTCTAATGCCGGGCATGGTGGTGCATGCCTTTAATCCCAGCACTTGGGAGGCAGAGGCAGGCAAATCTCTGAGTTCAAGGCCAGTCTGGTCTACTAGTGAGTTCCAGGACAGCTGGGGCTATGGGGAGACCCTGTCTCAAAAAGAGAAAAAACAAATAAAAAATAAAAATAAAAAAGATAGGTCAGGCATGGTGGCACACACCTTTGATTCCAGCACTCAGGAGGCAGAGGTGTGATGGACATGCCTTTAATCTCAGCACTGGAGAGGTAAAGGCAGGAGAATATGAGTTCAAGGTAGCCTAGTCTACATAGTAAGTTCTAGGCCTATCTGGGCTACACAGTGAGACCTGTCTCTAAAAGTTGTCCTATCATTTTTTAAAATGTAGATGATAGGACAATTTTTCTGTCACTGGTTGAGCAGCCTGGATGAGACCATATATGTTCAGTGCCTGGCCCATCATGCATACAGAGAAGTGGCCACAGAAGGAAATGCCATTTGAACTCCTGTCCTCAGTCTCTCCCTAAGCCTTGCTTGTGACTTTGCCTCCCCAAACCTTCCCACAGCTGACTGCAGGAACTATCATTCCCAGAGCCCAAGGCTGTCACTGGGGAGACAGAATTAAGCTGTGCAGCCCTTGGGCCTGTTTTCTGACCTCCCAAACTTGAAAAACCACTGTGGGCTTCTGTGTTATTTCTTGTGTCTGACCTGAGCAGTATGTTGCTGTTTCACACTGTGGGAGAGAACAGGGCATTTTGATTAAAACACAGGCAAATGCCATCTGGCAGGATATTCGGTCATCTTGTCTCCTGAGGACACAGTTGACATCTAAAGAGAACATGGAATTGGCAGTAAAGAAAAAAAAAATAGAGTCGTCAAAGGCAGAATTAAGGGTTAGTTTAGGGAGGGAGAATGAGCAGAAATAACACTTCTAGTGCATGACCCCAGCTTCAAGCACAAGTCAGCATTTTCTTCCCCACCACTTACTGCTGGAAGGCTCGTTAAATGCAGCCATAGCTAAATCACCATCTTCTCTACAACGGGGACCCTGAAGAAAGTGAACCCCCTACTAACCACCCAGCCTCGCAGCTCTGCTCAGAGCTGGAATATTAGATGTCAGGCAAGTTCAGCCTAGGGGACATAAAGACTGTCTGAGCAAGGACAAACACTCCTGCCTTGTGAGGCTCACTTTAAATGCCAACTTGACATGGCCATGGGATGCCCACACGTTACTCTGAATATGTTTATGTGGTTTGGATGAAGTTGATATTTCAATTAGTGGTGGTTAGTTTTGTGGTTTTGAGACAGGGTCTCCAACTAGCATCAGTTGGCCTAGAACTAGATATGTAGACCAGGCTGACCTCTATCTCACAGAGATCCACCTGTCTATTCCTCTGTAGTGCTAGAATTAAAGGCTGTGGTAGTTTCAGTTTTAGTTTTGACACAACCCAGGCTCATCTGGGAAGAAAATTTCAGTGAGGGGTCGTCTAGATCGGGGGATTGTCTTGATTGCCTTAACTGATGGGGGGGAGGAGCCAACTGAAGTTGGGCAGAAGCATTCCTCAGTTTGGGGCCACTGGAATGTGTATGAATAGAAAAAGTTGGGGCTGAAGAGAAGGCTTAGTGATAAAGAATATGTACTGCTCCTGCAGAGAACCGGAGTTCAGTTCCCAGGAACCACACTAGATGGCTCCAGCTCCAGGGAGGTACTGTGCCTCAGGCCTCCTCAAGTTCCTGTACAGATATAGTGCTCAAAGGAATGTGGTGCTCAAAAGCCCGTAAGCCCGGAAAGGCTTACCAATCACATACAGACAAATTATACCACCCAGACGCTGGTCCAATTAAGTAACTATTTTGCCAGAAACCTGCCTCCCTTTGTCTACAAACTATGAAATCCTGACCACGCCTTTGCTCAGGGCTCACTCTCCTGGACCGAGTATAGGGTCAGGTAGTGAGTCCGAGCTTGAGCTTGAATAAAGTGATCCTTTTGGACTTACGTTGGAATCGGCTCCTTGGTGGTCTTTGGGGGACCTGAATTTGGGGTGCAACAACAGACACACACATGTGCACGTTCATTCTCTCTCTGCTCTCCATGTGGATCAGATCTGTGATTCCAGCTCTGGGAAAGTGGAAAAAGAGAACAAACAATTCAAGATCTGCTGGGTGTGGTAGTGTACCCCTTTAATCACAGCACTCCAGGGGCAGAGGTGAGTGGATCTATCTCTGTGAGATCAAGGCCAGCCTTGTTCTACATAGCAAGTTCCAAGCCATAAGAGAGACCCTGTCTAAAAAGAACTCAAAATTGAAGGTCATCCTCAGCAACACAAGTGAGCTTGAGGCCAGCCTAGGCTATATGAGACCCTGTGTCAAAAAAAAAAAAAAAAAAAAAACCCTACATAAGTAAATAAATGCCCAGACCAGGTGCAGTGATGCACAGTTGTAACCCCAACACTTAAGAGACTGGGGTGAGGGGAAATCAAGAGAGGCCAGCCTTGACAACATTGGGATACAGTGTCTTAATAAATAAATGTTCAAAGGCTGGGTGTGTACTTAGCGCGAACAAGCCCCCAGGGTCAACCCTCAGCACCAAATATAAATTATATAAATAAAAGTTTGGCAAGAAAATTCGTTTAATCCGGTATTGAAAATGGGGTAAAAGTAGACTTAGAAGACAGTAAAGGGCAGGAGGCTTTCTGAGCCATGAGAAACAATCCACTGCGGAGAGAAGATAGAAGGAGCCTGGATGTGCAGCTACCACCCCAGCGGACACAGACACCACACCGTCAAGGTCACTCCGGGAGCTTAGCCCTGCCTCCCTGCAATTTGCTTTATTGCATTTTATTCTCATGTTTTCACTGGAAGGGCACTTTGTGGAAACACTCTCCCACTTGGCTGTGAACAGGCTCCCGGCAACAGCAACACGTCTGCAGATTTGGCAGGGACCATGCTATGGAATATTTCGAGACTTCAAGGCAAATGGACAAACAAACCAAAAAAAAAAAAAAATCTCAAAATATATTTTAACAGAAAAAAGATGAGAATCAAAAACAATTACTGGGAACACATGCAGGGGTCCTCAGAAGAAAATCCACTTTTTTATTTTTTTCTTTAGCTCCTGCCATCTCGATTATTAATTCATCTTCAGGGAGAAAGACTGAATAAAAACTCCTCCCGGAGTAAGCAGGGACTGCAGACTGCGGCTCAGCAGCACGTCTTGTGATAACCCACAGATCTTCCTCTCCTTCACTTAGAAACTCCTCCAGGTCCAGCCAGGTGAGAGCCAGTGGAAGCGGCCTCCCTGCCACCTCCTCTGACCTGGGTTGGGTGGGATCCAGGGAACTTGATGCCCCATGAGCTACAGCCCCCCTGTCTCATGCCACATGACTACTCTCATCTATAGATGGCATCTCTCCCCAGGCCAAGAGGCTGAAGAAGGCTGGAAACTGGCCATGCTGGCTCAGCACAAGTTGGGCTTTGAGAAGCTGCTCTGCCCAAGAAGGAGAGCAGCACAGAGCATGTGCTAGATCGCCCCACTCGTCAAGTCAACATACCCGAGAAGAAGGTCCCTCAACTGGAGGGATTTCCTCTATTGGATTGGCCTGTAGACCTGTCTATGAGGCAATTTTTTGATTGTTGAGTGGTGTAGGAGTGCCCAGTCCACTGTGGGTGGTGCCACCCTTGGGCAGGTGGTTCTGTGTTGTATAAGAAAGCAGGTTGTGGGGGCTGGAGAGATGGCCTAGCAGTTAAAGAGTGCTGACTGCTCTTGCAGAGGACCCAGGTTCGATCCCCAGCACCCACATGGTGGCTGAGAACCGTCTTTAACTTCAGTTCCAGGTGAATCTGACACCCTCTTTTGACCTCCGCGGCATTGCACAACATGGGTGCACAAACCTACATGCAGACAGTACGTTCATACATGTAAAAATAAAGAAATAAATAAAATTAAATAAATAAATAAGTGGGTCGAGCACAAGCCACAGGAGCGAGTCAGTAAGCAGCCTTCCTGTCTTGAGTTCCTGCCCTGACTTCCCTAGATGTTGGATTGTGACTTGGGAATTGTAAGGTAAAATTAAGCCCTTTCCTTCCCAACTTGGTTTTGATAAGTGTTTTGGTCACATCAATAGAAAGCAACTAAGTCAGCAAAGCCACAGAAACCAGCCTGCTTGTGTGGGATAAGGTGACAGGTGTATTCATCACCCCTTCCATTCTGTGCATGTGTGCACGCATGGCCTAGAGAGCTCTACAGCAGCAAATTTGAGATTCTAGACAGGGAGCAAAGCCATAGTAATGATTAAATGCAAAATCTATGCCCTAAGTCAAACCCTTAGGCAGTGTCCTGGTTTATTTTCTATTGCTGTGATAAATACACTGACCAAAACCAACCTGGGCAGGAAAGGGTTGATTTTATCTTCTATCCCCCAGGTCACAGTTTACTACTGAGAGAAGTCAGGGCAGGAACCTGAAGGCAGGAGCTGAAGCATAGCTTCATCTGGCTTGCTCCTCTGCCCTGTGCTCAGACTGCCCTCTTATATAACCCAGGACCACCTGTGCAGGGTTGGTACCACACACAGTGGACTGGCCCCTCCCATGGCACCCTACAATGGAGAAAATGCCTCACAGACATATCCACAGGGCAGTCTGGTAGAGGAGATTCCCCAGGTGAAGTTCCCCTTTTCCAGGTGTATCAAGCAGAAGACTGAAACTATCCTGCACAGGCCGGTTCCTGTTAAATCACTGAGCTTCCTTCCTTCATCTATAAGATAAGGTTCCTTGTGTGTCCTTCTCCTAGGAATAAAATGAGGTTTTATGGGTTACAGCAACAAGTCCCTAGGACAGATGGCCCAGATACCTGGGACTCAACAAAAGGCCAGAATCACGTTTATAAAAGTTTACTAAGCATCCTGAGATACCTCCCTGAATATCCAAATGTCTCCTGAACTCAGTGTGTTTGCAATCTTATCTGTCTATTCCAGCACATTCCCAGCACAGAACTCAATGCGTTTCCCCAGTGGCTGCTTTTTCCCAGGCAGTCCTGGCCTTCCTCTCTCTGCAGCCATCATCCAAGCTTAAAATGAGAGGTTTCCTTACCCTCATCTAATGGATGCTTTTGTTATGCCTATAACTTCCTTCCACATGACTCTGGACAACCCCTGCTTCACACTCAGCCTGCACCCCTGTCTTCTGGGGAGGCCAGTGGTCTGGAGTTTCTTTTAATTTTTATTTAAGGTCTACGAATGTTTTGTCTGCATGTATGTAAGTGCACCCATATGTGCACTACCCAAAGAGGCCAGAAAGGTGCTGGGTCCCCCGGAACTGGAGTTTTGGATGGTTGTCAACTGCCACATGGGTACTGGGAACTGAAGCCAGGTCTTCTGGGAGAGTAGCTAGTGCTCTTAACTGCTGAGATTTCTCCCCAGCCCTGAGGCCAGTGGTTTTTAAGCTTGTTCTCTACTTCTGTTTTCCATCTCAGTCACTCTGACAAGCCGGTTCTATGATAACTGATAAGGACTAGGTACTTTACTGCTCATTGACCCAGCCTACTTTCCTGATTTCCCAAAGTGCTCACAAACTCACTTCCTAATCTCCATAGAATAACCCTGGGGTCCCCAAGCCATGCCATTTCTCCCACTGGCCCTTGACCTATCCTGCTTATTCTCTGAGGACAAGCCAGACCATGGCTTCCTCTGAGGAGCCCTCTCCTTCCTCCTTCATTGCCAATCACCTTTGACATGCCAGATATACCTTAACGATATAGAGTTTGTATTTTTGTTTGTTTGGATTTAATTTTGCCTTGGTTTGAGACAAGTCTCCAAAACACCAAAACAAAAAACAAAAACAAAAACAAAAACAAAAAAACAAAACACAAAACAAAACAAAAAAGGCACCATACAACCGGCGGCATGGCCTGTAATAAGTGACAGGACTTTAGGTCAGTGGAGGTGTCCCTTGGAGGGTGTAACAGACTCTGGTCTTTTTCCTTTTTGCTCTTTTGCTTCTTAGACATGAAGTTGCCATTGCAATTTGCGGTGAGCTCCAGCTAAGAAGTCCCGCCTCCCACAGGCCCATGAGCAAAGGGCCAGCCCATCACAGACCAGAACTGCCTATAAGTTAACTCAGTGTTTGTTGAGGGATGAAGGCTAACCTCCACATGTGTGCTGATTACAAAGGTGTTGACTCAGAAACATTGAAAACTGCCTGTCCTGTGCAGCCTGAGGTGCTATGGTCCAGGTAAAGGGTGAAGACGGAGCAGCTTCCAGCTTTTCCAGTCTTTGGATCTGTACAGTGTAACAGAAAAAGGTCCACGTGGCAGGGGCTTGCTCAGCTTTCCAAGTTAGTAATACCCTCTGTGCTTTAGCAAAAGCCTGTGCCTAGTTTGTGTGGGACCGTGACGATCCACGGCATGGCAGACAGCTAGACAGACAGACAGATAACTGGAAAGAAGGCTATCCCAACAGCTTGTCCTCAAGGGCTTATTTGAGTCTGAGTTTGCCCACAGACAAACATTTTTTCACTGCAGGTACTGGAACCTAGCCTTGCTTGCAGAGCCACACTCCCAGTTCGTCTTTCTAAGTATGGTTTTGTTTTTCCAAGGCCGCTGTATCAAAGTATCACAGACTGGGTGGCATAAGCACCCAAAATATAGCCTCACAGTTCTAAAGCCTGAAGTACAGAGTATCAGTTGATTTGGTTTCTCTGAGGCCTCTCTTCACCGTGGCCTCCCCCATCTGCCTTCTCCACTGCAGCCTCCACGGCCTCCCTCTTCCGCCTCCTTGTCCACCTCGGACTGCCTCATCCGCCTTGATCACTGTGGCCTCACTCATCCGCCTTCTTAGCCAAGTAGCTGCTTGTTGGGCTCAGTTAATTCTTTGTTCATTATTAAATGGTCACCAACAAAGGGTCACTCCTCAGCAATATTTATTCTTTTTGAAGGAAAGGGGAAAGAATATATCATCTAGGGGCTGGAGAGATGGCTCACCAGTTAAGAGCACTGACTGCTCTTGTGGCTGGATTCCCAGTACCCACATGGCAGCCAACAGTCATCCTGAACTCCAGTTCCAGGGGATCTGATGCCCTCTTTTGATCTCCTCAAGCATTGCATGACACACGTGCACTTACACACATGCAGACAATACACTCATACATATAAAATAAAAAATAATAAAATATTAAAGAATATGTCAACTGGGTTTCTATTTCTAATTTTTTAATTAATGTTTCTTTTTTATTTTACGTGATTTGCCTGCATGTGTGTAAGTGCACCTGTTTTACAATGCCCCGGTTTTGTCTAGACACTGTCTACAGGATACATGGTGTCTTAGGACTTAGTAAAAGTAAATATGTAAATATCCACTCTGTGGATCCTACTTGTAACAACTATTTATAATGAGTCCTAATGAAACTTACCTTCTAGGTGCTGTAAGGCTTTGATGTGAGAGACTTTCTTGCCTCCCCCCATAGAAAAAGGAGAACTATGATGATGAGTAGGTCACTCTCCAACTGTAAATTGGAGACAGCTATTATAGAGGTAATCTCTTATAAAACCAGTAAAACTGCCTTCCTTAATTGACTAATAGACATAAGAACTGTGAAGAGGATTATTCTCTGTTCTGAACCAAATATAATACTAAAGTCCTTAAGCTATGCACTTATGCAAAATATATTGATACAGGAGCTCTGACATCAGCAATGGATTATTCTACCAGGGAGATGTTGGCCAGGGAACCCAAGGCCCCACAAAAGGTAAAGGCTCCTTGCCTTTAAACTGGGATACCTGCAAGAAGAGAGGTGATAAGGCCCTGCTGCCTTAGACTTGACGTTAACATGGAAAAGATGTATTGAGACCTCACATGCAAGTGTACAGATGGCCTCTGGAATACCAGAGAGTGTTACCAAAGGCCACTCAACCAATAAAGCAAATACAGGTCTCCTTGAGTTAAGCAAGACTCCACCATCAGCACCAGCTACACCTCACCTGCCTGGAAATACTGTGCAGCAGAGGCAGCCATATGCCTGTATATCCCAAACCTAATTGGCTATTGGCTCTCTCCTTGGAGGAATAACCCATGGCTGATGCCACAAGCTTACATCCTCTACAGGTTAGGAGATGTTATAAGCCACAGTAAGACCCTGTCATATTTAACAGGA
>VZQC01003856.1:133111-145296 GCA_009823505.1 Rhizomys pruinosus
GGGGGTGGGGGGCACACAACTGTTAATGGATTAACTAGATGAAATCAGTCAACAATGAGCCTTGCTGAAGCACTCAGCTGCTGCCTACCTACCTGCGCTTGCCTGAGCTGGTCTTGAGAGATTTCCTAAAAAAAAAAAAGAAAGAAAACTATTTACCAAAGTATAAACTATGCACAGAAACATGCACACATCTAAGTTCGGGGCTTCAAAATTTTTACAAAATGAACATATCTATGGAATCAGAACCTAGATTGAGAAACACATATTTGAGAGCTACACAGGTGAGTTACAAAAAGGTCCAAAAAAGGAGCTGTAGAGATGGCTGAGTGGTTAAGAGCACTGACTACTCTTTTTTTTTTTTTCTTTTTTCTTTTTTGTATTTTTGAGACAGGGTGTCCTGTTAGTCCCAGCTGGCCTGGAGCTTGCCCTGTAGACCAGGCTGGCCTTGAATTCACAGTGATCTGCCTGCCTCTGCCTTCCAAGTTCCGGGATTAAAGGCATGCACCACCACGTCCAGCGAGAGCACTGACTACTCTTGCAAAGGACCTGGGTTCTATTCCCAGCACCCACGTGGTAGCTAACAACCACCTGTAACTCCAGTTCCAGGGAATCAGACACCCTCTTCTGGCCCCCTTGGGCATTGTACAACATGGGTGCACTTATACACATGCAAGCAATACACTCATACACGCACAAAATAATAATAATATTTTTTGCTTTTTTTTTGATTTGTATAATTTTGAAATCACACAAATTTATATAAAAAGCACATATGATTACATTCTTAAGGAAATCAAATAAATGGATATACAAATATTGAAGTATTTAGTAGCACAAAATTTCAATGCCATGTTTTTGTATTCTTTAAATAATAATTTTTAAATCTCCCAAAACACTCATAATGTTTTAACAAAGTTGACAATTTTCTGTTGGGCCACAGTCATAGCTATCCTTGGCCTCATGTGGCCACAGATTGGACACACTCTGGGAGTGACACCACTAACCATGTGACAGATGTCAAAATGACAGTTGCTGTCTGAAATGGCACATGTGTGTAGGCTTCTTAATGAGCATTGTCAAAAACCTTCATCTGGTTGGTTACTACTCAAGTGTGGGCATGTTAAATTAGCAAGCTGGATACTTAAGCTGCAGTACGCTTTATTTTGTATGTTACACCTGAACAAAAAGTAAATTCAAAACTAGGGGATTTGGACAGGAAGAACAGCATGAAGGAAACCCAAGGCGCAGGGTAGAATGTCCAGAGGTGATGGGTTTGCACAAGCAGTTGAGGACAACTCGTCCCCACTGAAAAAGAGGCTGCGACAAGAAAATTAGGGCACTAGTAATCAGGTCATAGTTAGACACATAGAAACAGTACTCAGCAGGGGCTGATGTTCCCTCGCAGAGTTTAGGAAGAACTAGTGTTATGGAAAACTGAGGGTGCCAGCCTTATTTATTTGTTTGAGACAAGTTTTCCTGTAGCCCAGGCTAGTCTCAAGTTCACTAGCTGAGCTTCCTGCTTTCCACCTCCCAAGTGCTGGCATCGTAGGCAAGCCTCACCATGCTTGGTTTATGCTCTGTTAGGCATCAAACCCAGGACTTCATGAATGCTAGCCAAGTACTCTACCAACAGCCACATCCTTAGCCCAAGAGAACCAGCACAGATACAGGTTAAGCTGTTATAAAAAGAGACTCCACAATACAGGGGTTTAATACAAGAAAGTTTATTTCTGTCTTCAGGGGGCCTGGCTGACTGTCCCCCAGGGTCATTAGAGACCAGGCCCATGTGTAGTATTAGGTTATAAAAAGGGTCTCACATCCCCAGCCCCCAGATAAAGAGGCACATGAGGCTTAAGTCATGCCAGGAACATGATTCACTTCCATGTGGGATTACTAGCAAGGGCCACCTAGAGACACGTGGTGGAACAGAGCAGCATGGCAGAGGCAAGATGGCTCCTGGGGCCCACTCACTTCATAGCCATGGGGCAGGGCCTCAGGTATAGAGGAAGTGGTCAGAAGATTGACAGCCTCTGTATGAAGTGGGCATCTGTGTGCCTTGGGATTCTGGGAAGCCCAGACCTAACATTCCAGCCTTTGGCTTATGATAAGGAAATGGGGTGCTGTTCTCTCTTCTGTATCTGCTTCAGAGCTGATGGGGGAATGAAGTCTTGGGGGAACAGCTGTCAGGCTGGATGGTTAGAATCTGGTTTCCCATTTTGGCTTCTCTGGGTGCTCTGCCTGGTGGGTTTGGTCCAGATCGATAGTGGCCAGTACTTAGTGGACATTTTCTCTACATACAACTGAAAAGACAAGCTGGTTGAGTCTTTTCTTTATTTTTATTTATTTCTGTATGTGTATGAATGTACTGTCTGCATGCAAGTCTGTGCACCCATGTCGTGCAATGCCACGGAGGTCAGAAGAGGGTGTCGGGATTCCCCTGGAACTGGAGTTCTCCTGAAATTGGATTTTCAGATGGTTCTCGGCTGCCATGTGGGTGCTGGGGATCGGACCTGGGTCCTCTGTAAGAGTGGTCGGTGCTCTTAACCACTAGGCCATCTCTCCAGCCCCCTGGTTGAGTCTTATATGAGTATACTAGTGCAGAGACTTCACAGTACCAACAGGGGGCTACTGGGTGCAATTGGAGGGCCCCTGTCTAGGGTCTGCAGAGGGAGAGAGGACCTGTACCTTAGTTTGAGGAATTGGAAAAAAAGTTTTAGTACACAGAGGTCTAGAATGAGGGCCAGCTTCAGAACACAGGGCTCCAGAATGACAGCCATAACCACGAGACTATAAAAGGTGGTATTTTCTGGCATGGTGCATTAAATCTGTCATCTCTCTGAGATATTTTTTAACTTGGCACAGTAGGTCTCTCACCTATCTCTCTGGTAATAAATTATTCCATTTTCTCTTCTTTAGATTACAGTTTCCTATTGGGGTGTTTAAAACCACACAGTTAGCTCAGATAAATGAAGTTAAGGTCAGTTGAGGTTCTGGTCCTTAGGGGGTCACTCAGGCCTTGCACCTGGCTCTCTTCACCAGTTCCATCTATGTGAGGACAAAGTCAGGCCTTGCTTGACCACACCTTCCCTTTGAAGTGTGAGGAGTTTCTCCTCTATATGGACTTTCCTCCCTTGACTGGACACTGGCTGGATGAAGTCCTTTTAAGTGAATCTCCAAGACCTCCCTGGCCCAGGATGACTGGTGACTCACTGCCACAGGACATGAACAAAGGTGACAATAGAGGATCCTAAGACCCATGTTGACCTCAGAGGGTAGAGGCCAAAATATTGTCCCTTCAAATCCCTCTTGCCAAATCAAATTTGAGCTTTAAGTGTGGTTGTTAAACCTCCAAAAGGATTATTTGAATGAATTTGGTACTTTAATCACCATATAACTCCTAACTAAAGCTTGAACATTGACTTAAGCACTCTTAATAAGTTCTTAATTGCTGTGGAAAATATTCTGAGTATTAATAAAAGCTCATGGTAGGAGACTGGTGGTAGTAGCTATAGCACAGGCTAGGAAAGGATGCTACTTACTGGCTTCTATTGCTGGCTCATGTTCACCCTATTGTATACAATATAGAAATATCTGGCCAAGAATGGCAGTGCCCACAATGGGTACAGGCAAGTCCAATGAAGGCAATTATTGAGGTTTCTCAACTCAGGTGTATCAAGATGACATTAGGTCACTAGGGCACATCTGCCCTGGTGACAGGGGTGCTGGTCAGAGTACCTGGGCCTACGTGGCCAACATGGGACACTCTGAAATGGGGTTCACAGGCCTGCAAAATCAGCGTCCTGAAATTCACAGGGGAAACCGGAAAACGGGTCTGGATTTTGTCCCCAGAGTCCTGGTGGACAACAGTCTGAACGGAAAGGTCTGGGGATACCTAATACACCAGCTCTCAGGGGTCCAAAATGGGAAAGCACAATGGGAGGCTAAAAATGAAGGAAGAATTGGAAGGAAGACAAGGAGAGAGAGAGCGAGAGAGAGAGAGAAGGAGGAAGAATATAGGAGAGCAAAGTGTTGTGCCACCTGCGCACAGGAACCCAGTTTGAGGCAGTCTGCAAGCCTGTGGGTTCAAAACAGCAAAGGGGTAAGGCTGAGAGGAGAAGCAGAGAGAGGAGAGAGGAAGTACAAGGGGCAGAAGTGGGGAGAGAGGGAGGAAGAAAGGGAGGGAGGGAAGGAGGGAAGCAGGAGAGGAGAGTGGTACCTCATCATGAAATGTGGAAGCTAGTTGTCTGGAGAAATACACTGCTGCTGCCAAGTCCGTCCCAAGGGTTCCAAAAATAAAAGTTAGGAGGTCCTTTTCAGGGTGAGAGCTGGTGAGCACTCTGCCAGATCAAATGTCTCTAGCTGGCAAGCACTCTGCTTGATCAAAATGTTTCGAGCCCTAACCACGTGCACGGCACCATAATATTGGGTTATAAAAAGGGTCTAGCAGGCTGGAGAGATAGCTCAGTGGTTAAGAGCATGGACTGCTCTTGCAGAGGACCTGGGTTCAATTCCCAGCACCCACATGGCAGCTAAGAACCGTCTTTAACTCCAGTTCCAGGGGAATCCAACCCCCTCTTCTGACCTCCGTGGCATTGCATGGCAGGGGTGCACCAACCTACATGCAGACAGCACAGTCATACACATAAAAAAAGGGTCTTGCATCCCCAGCCCCCATATAAAAAGGCACACGAGGCTTAAGTCACGCCAGGAACATGATTTACTTCCATGTGGGATTACCAGCAAGGGCCCGCCTGCAGACACATGGTGGAACAGAGCAGCATGGCAGAGACAAGATGGTGCCTGGGGCCCACCCACTTATAGCCATGGGGCAGGGCCTCAGGTACAGAGGAAGCGGTCAGAAGATTGACAGCCTCTGGAGGAAGTGGGCATCTGTGTGCCTTGGGATTCTGGGAAGCCCAGACCTAACATGTGGCTTCTCCATCCTCCATATGTGACTCTGTCCCAAGATCTCAGAAAGCTGCCTATGAGTTCATTAAGACCATGGAAAAGGGGGCTGGAAAGATGGCTAAGCAGTTAAGAACTAAGTTCCCAGCACCCACTTTGGATGGCTCACAACTGCCTGTGACTCCAGCTCCAGGAGATCTGATGCCTTCTGGCCACTTACACACACTCATGCACACACACACAATTGAAACTAAATCTTAAAAGAAAAGACTACACAAAAGGGAAAACACACAAAAGTACATAAGCACACATCCATTGGCTGTCAGAATAAAAATGTTATTATGTTAGACAGGCAGGCAATGCAGTAGCATTTGTCCCCTTTGTTAGTAGTCCTCCTTCTCCATGATGAATATTCCAAGAAAGATCCCCTGTAAATACCTGAGACTGCAGACAGTATATACACTTTTCCCCTGTACATGCCTGTGATAGTTTTTTTTTTTTTACTTTTTCAGTTAGTGGAAGAATTTCACAACTTCTCTGTGCCATATCCAAATTGTCAGCAATAAAATCAACACCCATGATGTACATGTTAAAAAATGTCAGCATGATTAGTCCTGCAAGGTTGGGATGGTCAGTCTTCATCAACTGGATGGGATTAGGAATCACCCTGAAGACAAATCTTCAGCAAGACTTTGAGGTATTTCCAGAGAGACTGAACTAAGGAGGGAAAACCCACTCTAAATGTGGGTGGAGTCATCCATGGCTTGAGGTCCCAGAGTGAACAAAAAGGAAAAAGCCAGCAGAGTCCCAGCTCCCCTCTTGTGGACACACTACATCCTGAGTCCCCACCATGATGGACTGTCCCCTCAAACTGGGAGCCCAGATAAACCCTTCCTCCCTTAAGCTGCTCTTGTCAGATATTTTGTTACAGCAACAAGAAAAGTAATGAATGAGGGCCATTTCTGAGTAAAACAAAGTGACTTGAGCACAAGCACTGCGTGCCACAAAAGCCAATCTGATAACCAAGATGTTGGATCAGAGACGAACGGGATGGGAGCATATAAAGCAGGGATACACTGGACAGAAGGATGATTGAGATCCCAGGCAGGGCAGAGGGGAATATTACAAGATTTCATAATACTACTCAGAACAGTGTGCAATTAAGAATTTGTTATGCATTGTATGTTTATGGAATTTTCTATTTAATGTTTCAGACTGTAGTTGACCATAGATAACTGAAGCAATGGAAAGCAGAACAAAAATAAAGAGGGAAGTACTGCACGCACTTACAGGTAAAACGAAATAAGGTCTTTATGTTAAAGTGGTGCTTGACCTGTGTGGACGAGGACACTGTATAATCTAGAGGAGACACATCCCAAGGAGATAAAAGTCAAATGGCACCTCCAAGAATGGCCAGTGGCCCATGTCCAAAGCTAACACTCGCATCACTCCCTGTGCCTTGTAAGTGTGTTTTTGAGACAAACCCAGATGGGCAATGCAGGCTGTGAAACATGGTTTATCCATGTGCAGTTAAAGACCCCAGTACAAGTGAGCCCTAGACCCTGGCTTCATTAACTCTATGAAAAGGACTATAGACCACCGCTTCCCCACCCCCCGCTTCTGTTTCTCAATTCAGAATTCAGTGTTATAGAACTGAGGGCAAAGTCAGCTTCAGGAGCCTTACTGTTGCCATGGGTAACATGAATTCAAAAGAGGGATGGAACAAAACAGCACTTTCGATATCCGTCCTCAAGTGGGAAGCTAAATGAAGTGCTAGAACACCTTGGAAAACAGGAGCCTCCCGGCAAGGGAGGCAGCATTACTCAACCATGTGGAGCCAGCCTCAACTTGCTAACAGCTGCTAAGAATATTCTCTCTGCATGGCGCTTCTACATCCTGGCAAATACCCAGAGAAATGAGAAACAGTGTTTGAAACTCTAGGACTGCACTATCCCATAGGGTAGCCACTGGCCATGTAGCCAACCAGCCCTTGAATCATAATTAGGAATTACGAATCATCATAAGTAAGAATGTGGCCTTCCTCTCCCCTCCTCACTGAGGAAAGGCCCAGTGTACACACAGTCAGTCAGGAACAGGTCTCCCACCGGAACCCAGTTCTAATAGCTTCATTGCACTAGAAAGGCTCTGAGAAGAGGGGAGCTTTGTGCCACTCAGAGACCCACCTGGTCTCCACTGCTGTCCACTGTTTAAAAAAAATCTCCGTGCCACCCTGCCATCACTACCTCACTGCAGACAACCCCGACCTCAGACTTCTAGGCTGAATGTACAGAGTTTCAGCCACCCAGTTTGGGATGTTTCTGCTTTGGCAGCCAAGGTGACTAAGAAAGACACTCTGGAGCCTAGCAGTTAAGAGTGCCGACCACTCTTGCAGAGGATGCAGGTTCGATCCCCAACACCCACATGGAGGCTGAGAACCGTCTTTAACTCCAGTTCCAGGGGAATCCGACACCCTCTTCTGACCTCCGCGGCATTGCACGTCACGGGTGCACAAACCTACATGCAGACAGTACACTCATACACATAAAAAATAAAGAAAGAAAGAAAAAAAAAGAAAGACACTCTGAACTCACTAGTGCCACCAAGGGAGCAGATTTCGGAGGACTCTAGGCACCAAGAGCCTACCGAGGAGGCGCTTAGCCAGTGGACAAAGAAAACTCCTGGGTACAGGAAGATGAGCAAGGTAAATGGAGCCACCAGGAGGGGAAGGAATACTGAAGATGGGCAGCAGGAAGATGTTATAGACACAGCCACGCAATAACAGGACGGGTGCAAGGACAACGGAGGGAAAGAGAATTTCCCTGTTGATCTAGTGGGTCTACCACACCCAAGTGTCTTAAGCTGGACTGAAACCATAGCCCAACCACAGTGACAGAGTGCTGACCAGGGTGGTTAGGAAAATGTGTTTCAGAACAACAGAGGTTGCTTTTGATGTAGTGTTTATTTTTTATTTACTTAAAATATTTTATTTATTACTTTTATTTTATGTTTATGAGTAGATTTCCTGAATGTGTATAAGTGCACCCATGTCGTGCAATGGCTGAGGAGGTGAAAAGAGGGCATTGGATCCCCTGGAACTAGAGTTATGATGGTTGTTGGCCACCATGTGGGTGCTGGGAATCAAACTCAGGTCTTCTGCACCCAATGCTCTTTACCACTATCTTGCCAGCCCTTTTTATTTACTTTTATTTACCTTTAAATATTTAAAAATCAATCCTTGCCGGATGTGGTGGCACACCGTTTTAATCCCAGCACTTGGGAGGCAGATGCAGGTGGATCTCTCAAAAAGACAACAAAAAATTGTGTTTGTGTATGTATGAGTGTCTTGTCTGTGTGTGTATCTCTATGTATGTGTGTTTGTATTTGTGTCTGTGTGTGTGGTGTGGACTTATGTATCCATGTTTGGGAGGGTCTCCTCATCTTTGCATTCTTGGAGACCAGAGGTTGACTTTGGGCATCTTCCTCTATCACTCAACATCTATTATTCTTATTTATTTGTTAAGAATTCTCTACATGTATACAATGTATCTCGATCATATTGACTCCCTATTGCTCTGTCCTTCTTCCCACTCTCCCTCCCAGTATGCCTTGGGTGGGATTGTGTGTGAAATAGATGTCTCATTTAGGGCTAAGCACACAAGAGTCACTTAGCCTCAGCTCTTTGACCAGTTACAAGTCTCTGCATTAACTGCTGTCCAATGCAAAAAGAAGCTCAGTGAGTTCGAGGGCAACCTGCTCCATATAGCAAGTTCCAGGCCAGTTGGGGCTGTAGGTAGACCCTGTCTCAAAAAGACACACACCAAAAAAAGAAGCTTCTTGGACCAAGGTTGAAAGCTACACTAATCTATGGGTATAAACACAAATACTCAAAAGGCAATTTGACAACATGAGCATTTTTTTAAAGGCATTTATTTATTTCTGTATGTGTATCAATGTACTGTCTGCATGCAAGTTTGTGCACCCATGTCGTGCAGTGCCGAGGAGGTCAGAAGAGGGTGTCGGATTCCCCTGGAACTGGAGTTCTCCTGGAATTGGAGTTTCAGACGGTTCTCGGCCGCCAGGTGGGTACTCGGGATCGAACCCAGGTCCTCTGTAAGTGCGGTCAGCACTCTTCTGCTAGGCCATCTCTCCAGCCCCAACATGAGCATTTAACAAACAGCAGCAGCTTCCCCCTAAGGGCCTACCTCCTCCCCAGGCATGACTAGGTTTACAGCATCAGGTATGAACCCACTCCTGTGGAGCAGGCGTCAAATCTAAGCAGGTGGTTACTCCCCAAACAGTCATGCCACTATTGCACCAGAGGGCCCATCTTGCCTGGCAGGTCAGGATCGCAGCATGCAGGGTCCAACACTGGGAAAGATTGTTGAGGACTTTTCTCTTCCAGTGTGTACACAGCACCTTTTGGCACTGTGAAAACTAGCCATCAGGGAGGTAGTTTCTAAGCCATTTCCAGACTGATTTCTCTATGTCCTTCAACCAAAGTGTGTAGCATCTTCAGCAACAGGGTCTTACCATCTAGTCATAGTGGGCAACATGCACACTGGCAATAGTTTTCCACTTTACTTTTTGAAATAAGGTCTCTCACTGAATCAAGAGCTTACTGTTTGGGCTAGAGTAGAAAGCCAGTGAGCCTCAAGGATCCACCTATTTCCAGCCATCTCTACACTAGCCCACGCCCCACTCTGGTGATACAGGCATGTACTGCCAATACCCGACTTTTATGTAAGTACAGAATCTGAACTCAGGTCCTTATGCTTGAACAGCAAGCACTTTGCCCACTGAACCATTTCCCCACCCCCAAAGTAATGGGTTTCTTTGCAACATTTTCATATGTAGGTGTCATGACACTGTTCTAATTCACTCTCCTCCTGTACAGCCCTTTCCCATGTCCCTGCCCTCATCTCTCTAATACTTTAGATGTAGCTCACTGTGAATTTTCTCTCCTCACTTTTGCTTCTGGAGACTCAGGAGGCGAGAGAGAAAAGGATGGAATGAACATCCCCAGAGCTCCCTCATCACCGTCCCAGTTGTAATTGGGCTCTTGAAGGGAGTGGGATGCATGCTGAATACGAGAACACATCTGCCCACTGTTGCTCGGCAGATACAAGGTGTGAGATCAAGTGGGTAGCGGGTGACAAAAGAGAAACAAAGAGCATCAAAGGGATCCAGAAGTCAGAGGACAAATGGAAGACAGGGGAGAAGAGGGGGGTGGAGGGGGATGAGTGATTTTAATTGGAAACAGATGAAAACACGGCAATAAGATTATGAAACTCCAATAGTGGACATTTTGGGATTAATTTCTTTTATTTTTTATTTTTTCCCTTTTAAAATTTTATTCAAATTGAAGAAATTCTGTACTTTCAAAAATCATATCCAATGCCTTGTTAGTAGCCACTTTTAATAATAATGCCAAATTATCAGTTTTTTAATTTTTATTTTTTAACAATAAGTAATAAGTTATGAGTACAAGCATCCTTCATGTAGAACCAATTTGCAAGCAGCTATGCCCAAACCCACACAGCCCATGTCTCCCACCATCCAGCTCGTGGGGCTTTTATGTACAATCATGTTGATCAAATAAGTGTCCAGACTATGTTGCTGTAGTTTCACCATTCACCCCAATCGCAGCCCTTACATTCTACCATGGCCCCTCTTCTGCAGATTGTTCCCTAGGCTTAGAAAAGGGGTACTGGTGGGCGAGAAGCAGAACAGTCTACTTTCTCTGGAGATGTCGCTTTGGACTCTGATCAGTTCTTGCTGTTTCCTTTCATGGGTTGACAGTTTGTCCAGGTATAACCTCTCAATCCTACTAATGAAGCACAAGCAATTAGATATATAGGTATTTAAACAGTAGTAATTATTATGGTAGGTTACTTTGGTATAGACACGGATGTTTGGATGGTATGCTAATCCATGAATTATATTTTTTCTATAAAAGATGACAAGGTCTTACTGTGGCTTATAACTTCTCCTAACCACTAGAAGATGTAAGCTGTGGCATCAGCCATGAATTATTCCTCCAAGGAGAGAGCTAATAGCCAATTAGATTTGGGATATACAGACATATGGCTGCCACTGCTGCACAGTATTCCAGGCAGGTGAGGTGTAGCTGATGCTGACAGAGGATTCTTGTTTGACTCAAGGAGACCAATTTTTGCTTTTTTGGTTTAGTGGCCTTTGGTAACACTCTCTGGCATTCCAGAGACCAACTGTACACTTGCAAGTGCAGACTCAATACATCTATCCCATGCTTGCATCAGGTCTTCCACAGCAGGGCCTTATCGCCTCTCTTCTTGCAGGTATCCCAGTTTACAGACAAGAAGCCTTTACCTTTTGGAGGGGTGCTTGGATCCCCTGGCCAACATCTCCTTGGCAAAATAATCCATTGCTGATATCAGAGCTCTCCTGTATTAATATATTCTGCTTACATGCACAGCTTGAATATACTTTAGTATTATATTTGGCTCTGAATAGAGAATAATCCTTTTCACACTTCCTATGTCAATTAGTCAATTAAAGAAAGCAGTTATACTGGTTTTGTAGGAGATTACCTCTATAACAGTAGGCTCTAAATTATGGTTAGAGAATGACTTCATTACCATCATGTATTTCTTTGTTCTATGAAAAGGAAGTAAGAAGTTCTCTGATGTTAAGACTTTGCGGCCCCTAGAAGGTGAAGTTCATTAGGACTCATTATAAACAGTTGATACAAATAGGAACTACAGAGATGTTTGATGTCTGTAGCAGTCTGGGGATTTTCCTCCTTTTAATGCTTAGATGGGCCAACTTCTCTGCTGGTATTTCTTGGTACACCCTGCAAAATGCAAAGCGGTATCTTTTCTTTCTCAGCCATTAAGTTGGTGACGTTTTGACCTGTGGGAACATACAAATCTTTTCCCATAGTTAGTTTTAAGATTTAAATTGAAAATTTGACAAAAATGTTTAATATATAACTGTATCACCTCCTTTTTTATTATAGATTTTTGTTGTTTGACCCATGAGTCTCAAAAAGGCAGTTGTAGCACACATACCTATAGGCAGGAACCAAGGTGTAAATTTCATTAAATTTACCCAAGCTGTTTTGGGTGACAGTATGTTGTTAATTTGGGAAGCAAACTTAATTCCTTAAGTTAAGTTATCCTACAGGTAAAAGAGAATGTTGCAAGATGATACAGTATAACAAAGAAATTATAGAGAATGTTTGTATATGTTAATCCCAAGGTTATTGTTATACAGGTTTTAAGTAGAACAAATGTGGACAA
>VZQC01003856.1:146031-253701 GCA_009823505.1 Rhizomys pruinosus
AAGTTTACATTCCCACCAGCAATGGATGAGTGTTCCCCTTTCCCCGCAACCTCTCCAGCACTTGGCATCATTTGTTTTCTTGATCCTATCCAGTCTTATCGGAGTGACATGATATCTTAAAGTGGTTTTAATTTGCATTTCCCTAATTATTAGTGATGTTGAACAATTTTTGAGATGTTTCTCAGCCATCTCTAATTCTTCCTCTGTGAAGTCTATTCAGTTCTTTGCTCCGTCTTTTGAGTGATTCATTTGTTTTCTTACTTCTTTGTTTTTTGAGTAGTTTGTATACTCTGGAAATCAATGCTTTGTCAGATATATTTGCAATGAAGGTTTCCTCCCACTCTGTGGGTTTTCTCTTCACTTCCTTTATTGTTTCTTTTGATGTACTTTTGAGTTTTATGAGGTCCCATTTGTCAATTGTCGATCTTATTTTTTGTGCAGCTGCTGTCTGATTTAGGAAGTCTTTTCCTATGCCTATGTCTTGTAGTCTGCTGCCAACTTTTTCTTCTATCACCTCCAGAGTTTTGGGTTTCACGTTGAGGTCTTTGATCCATCTGAAATTGACTTTTGTACTGGGCCAGTGGTTGGGTCCACTGGTCTCAGAGAAGGAGGCCAGGGGAGTCGTGCAAATGGGCTGGGGCTGAGGGTTTTTATAATTTCTGGGGAGAGAAAGATGAAGTAATAGTGGTGAGACAAACATGTACTTGTAAGGGCAAAACTGGTGCAGTGGGAGGGCACAAAGTGGGTCTTTAATGTTAGTCATGAAGCTGGAATGTAACCATATATGGTCTTAGGCTGTGATCTCCTTGTGGCTGGTGACATTAGGAAGGGAGGTTGCATCAGCTCCCTGAGAAGAGATAGGCTTTTGACTAGAAGAGAAAGGTGATAGGCGCCATCTTTGGATCTCCAAGCCCAGGCCCTTCCTAACATGTTTTAAAGTGCCTTTTGAGTCAGGCATGGTGGTTCAGGCCTTTGATCCTAGCACTTGGAAGGCAGAACAAGGTGAATTTCTGTGAGTTCAAGGCCAGCCTGGGATGGCTACTGGGCTTTGTGTGTCTGCAATAATATGATTTCCCCTTCTTTTCCCCTTGACAGTTGCCCTGAGTGATCAGACTTTGGTTTGGGTCCTGCAGGCACATCCCCCTAAACCTGCTGGTCCCTGGGGTTCCTGGCTGAGCGTTTAGAGTCTCCTTGGGGCAGATGGTTGCTGATGGCACAGGTAGGTTCCTCCCATCTCCCTAGCTCACTCTGCATAAGAAGCAAAGGGATCTCCTTGGACCTGTGCTGGCTGGCCTGGCAGGTTCTCCATTGTAACTCTGTATGTTTGTATTTTAATCTCTCATAATTTCCTTGGTTCCTGTGTGATGGATGCTTCTGCTGAGGGGGACTCTGCCTGTGGCTCCTCCCTGGAAAACTTCTACATTTCACAGGTACCACCTGGCTAGAGAATTGCTTATTCCATAGCCCAATTTGTCTCAGAGCTACTTGCTCTCTTCAAGGCTTCTCACTACCCAATTATACCACAAGCTAAGGGGATGCTGGCCTCAAGGTTTGATTTCCAGACTGGTGGCTCATATGCCTATCTCTAGTCTCATCCGATAGCCATACCCAAGTCTGATAGACTTACTGAAGGGAACTAGCGGGCTGTCAATAGTGACTCCATTTCCTTAGGAAGAACTCCATTTTGTGCAAGGAATACTTGGAAAGGCCATTATTGTCAAAAAGCTGATCTAAGGGGGCAGGTGGTGTTTACTCAAATTGACCCTTGGACCAGTGGTTTCAACAGTAACNCAAAGATTATACTCTGTTTCCTTTGACACTTTGAGAATCTGCTTAATTTTTGTCTTAAGTGCTGAAGGAGTGCAACTAGGTGATGGCAACACAAATCCATTGGAATATTTAATAATACCTCTGGTTAATTTTTGCAAAGCCAATTAAACCATAATTTTGTTGAAATTGAATCATATATTCGGCTGATTAATTGTAAATCTGTCTTGCGAAGAAAGGGCCCATTTTCAACTCAGAGTCAGATGTTACTGGTTTTAAAATAGTATTATCATACATCAATAATTTGTAAGAATTGTTAACATTAGAACATAAACACACATACTCATTTGCATATGTGCTTGCACACATACATACATACATGCATACAGACATAATAAAGAAAATATTGTTAAGTTGACCTGTGAGAGTGGAGAGAAGTTACATTATTGGTTAATATTTAGTGAAGACCACACAACATTATTTTACAATTTTTTAGCAGGGATATATATCCAATGTGAATATGTGTTTTGGTAACACACAAACCTCTGAAGTTCATTTGCTAAGCTCCTGGGCCACCTCTTGACCAGTTGACAGTCCCTATCTGGCCCTAAATTTTCCCTACACTGAACCCTAGTCAGGTTTTATTTCTACTCTATGTCCTTTTCTTTTCCTTACAGACCAAGGTACAGAGAGAGCCCAAAGACCATAAGTGATTCCATATATTTGTGGTTCTTGGCCAAATTGTTTTAAGAAATACAAGAATTTACTTACAAAATTTTTGGTTAAATTATACCAAATTTTTACCTTAACACATTGTAAAAGATGATTTTGGTTAGTTAGACAACAGGGATAATATGACATTTTAAATTTGGCTTCTAATTTAGTAGATTTGTGGTGTTGTTTCTGCAGATTGTGAAAAATATTTTGCTGTCACCAGCTCTGGGACAGGGCATGGCAAATGGTGATTCCAATGGTTCTGTAGTCCCAGGGAAAAAGGCAGGAGTCATTGCTTCAGTAACTCAAGCAATGCACCAGGGTGTACACCTTCCAGGCAATGGGTGCCTCCCCCCAAAAGTGCCAAACACCAGGCTTCCCAAGGGAGAGTCCAGGCATGGCGAGCCACAGAGCACTCTCTTGATGGGAGGGCCTCTGCTGCTTCAATACACCAAGGTTGCAGAGTACTCCCCAAGACCCCACTCTGCACCCAGCACCAGGGAGGGCCACAGACCCCAAAGGCATCCCACCTTGCCAAAGAGTGGGTGTGCTGGATACAATATTAATGCTGGCTGAGGACATGATGGAGCCCATGTCCCACCTCTTCCTATGATCCCGGAACCCAAAGAAACAAGCAGGCAGGAGGCAGGGCAGAGCATTATATCCCAGAGTAACTGTACCATTTTGTAAGGGTCTAAACTCACCCAAGTTGTTGAAAATCACCCTACAGGTGGGTGCCAATTGTAGGTTCATTATATTACACGTGGAGGTTGACACATGAACCTCGTCTACTGGATTACAGGGAAAAAGGAAAAGATGCAAGGCAGCTGCCAGCAGTTGTCCTAAATCTTGGGGCCAAAGGCTGATAACCTTTCCCAAGCCCACGTGTCTCACCTAACATCTACACCAGACAATGCCCTATGGGCACCCCTAGATCCTCCAGGCTGCTGCTTGCTAAGCACTCTACAGTCTAACTCCAGGCTGCCACTTGCTTAGTACTCTACAGTCTAAATCCCACTGTCACACACTCACTACACACCAGTGATCTTGGTGATTACACTCACTGGATTTCCCAGGCTGTCATCTGTTTGATTTTCCCCAGCCAAATCCCGCAAGCAAAGACCACACAAACCTGATGGGGTAAATTACACATGTGATAATAACGGCGGGAGGTTCCTGTCTGGTGGAAAAAAAACCTGTTTATTTATTCACAGCATTCTGTTTTGATCCCCAGAGTGACATCATATCTCAGGGCTTGCTTTCAGACCCCCTCCTTCATGTTCTGTAAACATCATGAGAACATATGAGTGCCTTTAATCCCCAAGGCGGTCTCACGGGTTTGGTAATGCAGGCAAATCCTGCCTAGGGCCAGGTTTGGGTGTAAACAGACAAGCAGGTAATTTAGCACAATGTAGCCACAGGTAGTTTCTTTTTTACTTACAATAAGGAATGCCAGTTATGTGAGAAATATTCCAAAAAGCGTAGACGCATTTGAACTTGGCACTGGTATGTGCTGCGACATTGCCAATTTTCAATTGATGTGGAATGCCCATAATTAATATGCAGTAGAGCAGGTGTTGACAAACTTTGGCTGCAGACTCTCCTGTCATATGGGGTGGTGATCACATAATGAGAATAAGTATCCACAGTAACATGTAAGTACTCGGGTTCAGGTGCCAGATGTTGGATGTTTCTGCTGAGGGGGACTGTCCCCCGTGGCTCCTCCCTGGAAAGCTGCTACCTTTCACAGGTACCACCTGGCTACAGAATTGCTTATTCTGCAGCCAAATCTGTGTGACTTAATGGCCTCACAGAATCCTGCCTCAGAGCTGCTTTCTGTCTTCAAGGCCTCTCACTATCCAATCACACCACAAGCTAAGAGGCTGCTGGCCTCAAGGCTTGATTTCCAGACTGGTGGCTCATATGCCTATCTCTAGTCTCATCCACTAGCCAACGCCGAAGAATGATAGACTTACAATTAAGCTGGTAAGAGAAAACACGCATGAAATAATGGACCTGGGATCTTGTTGAATGGTATAAATTATGAAGAATCTGTTTAATGTATGTAATGAATTACTTTTATAGGCAAAGTGACCTCACCTCCTAGCAGCCAATTCCCAACCCCCTACATCATGCATTGTTCTCACCCATGGGGGCAGAGTTAGAAATTCATGTGCAGGTGGGCAATTGAGCTAATGGTAGTAGCCATGTGTAGCCTGCATTTGCCTACACCTGTGTACTACTGTGGAAGAGAGTTGACTGTAGTCCCTTCTGGTATTGCCAAACTTTAAAGGGTCTCCTGGTCAATGTAAACCACTGAGTTAAGTTCTAAAGAGAAATGTATTTTGTATAAATTAATGGCAAATTATCACATGCTGTTTGAGTTCATTGAGAAGCTGACTCTGGAGATGGGATTGGCCCTCGCACCTCAGACTCAAGCTTGTTATCTCAAGATGTTCTCCAAGGGTCTTGTCCAGGTTCAGGCTGGCCTCCTGACCCCATGAAAGGATAAAATGAAAATGGCCAAACAGCCCAAGTGTAAAGACATTGTGAAGTTGAGAACAGCTAAAGGATGAACTGGTTTCAACAAAAGTTACTGTTATTTATCTCATGCTATGTAATATCCATATTAAAAGTCAAGGTTTTTGGTAATCTACTCTCTGATAAATAAATTGCCATGTAAGCTAAGAGTATTAAATTACAATAGGGTCCCTGGTCCTTAAGGGTATAAGTTAACTTTAAGAAATGATTACTTCTTCTCAAGGGTGCAATTTATTTATGCATATAGATATTTTTTATATATAAAACATTTGACCACAAAGTAGGGGCATCTTTGGAGTGAACAGACAGGGTTTTTTTTGCCAAATCTATGTAAAACATCTCTAAACATTTGGAGAAATTTTGTGATTTAAAACTAGCTCCAAAGCTTGCATGGACATCTCAAAGTTTATACTTTATAATAGCATATTTAAAAAAAACTTCCATCTGCACATATGGGAATAAATATTAAATACTTAGTAAATTTTAATAACTAAGGATAAATCTTTTGATAAATGTTATTAATTCTCATAGTATTAACTAAAACTTCCTGTATAAACTTATAATGGCTGGCTATTTTCAGAATAGAAAATAGTAGTATGCTTAAGCTAATTATAAACAGAGTTGTTAATTTTCAATGCACTCCTTGTGCTTGTACTGGATTCCCACTCGTAGCTTTGGCATTAAATGAGCACAGATGTTCTCCATGTTTCTCTGCATTATGCAAGTGTTACCTGTGACATTTATTTGCCCATAGAAAGACAATTTAGCTCAAGAGAAGCTGGGTTTTACCTCCTTGAACCAGTGGTATGCAGTCCAGAAGGACACAGTTTGGATAGGCTTGGTAAATATTTTCAGCTTGGTTCCTGTCTATAGGTGTGCGATACAACCCCCGCTTTTTGGAAAACTACAAATCAGGATATGGGGGTCTGGAAAATGAAGGAGACTGCTCCATTTGTAGTAAATGGTCTTAATTTAAGATAGAAAAAACCAGAAGGTGTTGGCCTATACATCCTCCCCACATGAGCAATCTTTACTATAAACATTCTGTCAGTTTTAAAACAAAACATGATATCTCCAGTCCAAAAGCATTGGAGCCCTCTAATAGGGCATAATAAAGTGCCAATGGTACTTTGGTGAGTTCCAATGTCCAGACAATGGAAGGACCCAGACCCCCTACTGATAATGGGAAGAGGGTAAGAGAGTTTGCTTGTGTGTTCCCACAGATGGAAACATGATCAACCTGGGTGCCAGCAAGAAGCGTCTGTCCTTGGACTGCAAAAGACAAGACTAGGAAGAACCAGCAGAGAAATTGGCCTGAATAAGCATCTAGGAGAGATGGAAGAAATCCAGGAAAATGCCACTTCACCAGGGGCTGACACACAGGGTGACATGGAGGGGATCTCAAGGTGCTAGAGTCATAGGCTCAGAGCCTGAGACCTCTGGCATTGGCACTGGCCATGGGCCAGTTGCTGGTGGCCTTGCTGTGTGCCACCCTGACTACCAATAGTGTGGCAGACCAGGTATCACAGATAGCCTGGCCATATGTGCCAAACCCACTTTTTCTGGTGGCATCTCTCTGAGCCCTAGCTTATAAATTAAAACAACAGCTCACAATCTGTCCTAATGGAAGCTGTTTCCAGGTTTTACTAACTCTGATGTGAGTGAACTTTTACGTCTCCTACCAGTTGTGAGAAGAGCATTACCAATTATTATGGTAATGACTCCTTATGGGGCTTGCTTGGTGGCTTCCTTTGTATAAAGGAATAAATTCATTAAAGGGGACACCAAGGCCAAGTATAAGTATAAAATCCTTGAGAGCCTTATGGTTAACTAAGATATATTGGTAGATAAAGACTTCACTACCAGAGATGGACTACCCTACCAGGAGCTGTTGGCCATGGAGGCTCTAGAGGCCCCCAAAACAAAGGCCATTTGCATATAATTTTGGGTACACACAAGAAGTGGATGGTAAGACCCTATTCCCTATTGCTGAAGGTATGGCATGATGCGAGTGTGAGAAAGAACAATTATGTTGAGACCTTGCACTGCAACTAGATGGCTGACCTTCATGGTGCCAGGGAGCACTATGCAGAGTGCAGAAAAAAAATGGTCCCTGAAGTTCTACTATAGAACTCAAGTCCTGTACTTTAACATGCCAAAGATGATGTAGTGCAATAGTGACAGCTTTGTCAATGTGCTCCTAGGAAAATTCCAATTGGATCTATGGTTTGCTCCCAGGGAGGGGTGGGACACACCACTGACACTGCAAGTTTGGCGCCCCCTAATGTCAGAAGACTTTATAGTCCACACTAGAAAGCTATTGCCATCCCTTTATTAAAGATCTATGGTGCCCATATAAGATACCATTCAAACATTTACATTTGTGCCCATAGTGTACTTGTTGTAATGATTAATGTTTTTTAATTGTCTGTGTTTTATCAGTAGAAATAAAAGAAGACCCTGAAATGAGCCACCAGTCCTTTGAAAACAGAACTTGGACAGACCCAAGAGTTTGATGTGTCACCTCAGAAGAAAAATGGATCTCTCTCTCTCTCTCTCTCTCTCTCTCTCTCTCTCTCTCCTCCAAGGCCTAAAGACTCTCATGGAAGAGGTAGTAAGGGCCAAAGAAGGGGTGTGAGATCTCAGCAAAAAACTGAACTATTATTTGATCAGCATGTTTATATATACAAACCTCTCCAACTAGAATTGGGGACCTTGGGTTGTTCAAGAATTGGGCACAGATGCTTTCTAATTGGCTTCGCATGGACATTGCTTATATTTATTGTGTATGTTTACTAACTGGTTTACCATGTATTTTGTTTTCATATGGCCATTGATGATTGGAGTAGCTAATTGCTTTTACAAAATATTCATGGCCATTCAGGCCAGAGAAAGAAAATTGAACACCTCTTCTATCACACTCTCTGAACTTTTGGAGGCATGAACAGAAGGGGGATGTATTAGTCAGGGTTCTCTAAAGAAAAAGAAGTAACAGAACGAATATATAGCTATATACAATTTATTGATTTGCTCATGTGACAGAGTTCAAGCCGAGAGAATCCAGGGAACTGCTCAGTCTGCAAGGCTGGATGTCTCAGTAGTCACAATCTAGTGCTGAAGGCCTGAATGGATTCCAGGAGATCTGCCGGTCTCAGTACATGCTGGGATCCGAAAGGTTGATCACAGCAGCAAGACAAATTCACCAGATGAGAGAGGCAAGCCGCAGGAGAAAAAGGGACCAGCTCCTTCTGCTGTGGCCTTTTATACTGCCTGCTGGCAGAAGGTAACGCCCACATTTGGGGTGGGCCATCCGGTTTGAGGTGGTCCAATGCAAGCATCCCTTTTCTCTTATTTGTTCCTTAGTCCAGTCAAGTTGACACGCAGGATTAACCATCACAGGGGAGATGTGGGACAGCAGTCCTGGATTCAGGTGTACATTGCACATGTGCAGACTAACATGCACTTGGTGCCATGAGCTGATTTGTTTGTCTGCATGTCCCTTTCTGGGTGCTCCCCATGAGATGGGATGGCACATGATGGTGTGGATGTCTGGGATTGGCCATCAGTTTCACAGCCATTTGTTTAGGCACAGGGCCATCAGCCCCACTCATGCCATCTTCAGCCGGTCCAACCGCAGGGTCAACAGCCCCACACTTTATCATTTATCAGGTGGCTGAATTTACATGCACTCTTGTTTGGGTATTCTTTCACATTTCATTGATCTGTGAATCTGTTTTTATGCCAGTACCATACTGATTTTATAAATATGGCTCTGAAATATAACCTGAGATCTGGTATGGTGATGACCCCTGCAATTGTTCTTTCTGCTCGAAATTGTTTTGGCTATCTGGGGTATTTTGTGGTTCCATATGAATCTTTGGATGACTTTCTCTAGCTCTGTGAATAATTTTGTGGGTATTTTGATTGGGATTGCCTTGAATCTATAGACTGTTTTTAGTAAGATGATCATTTTCACAATACTGATTCTATCAGTCTATGATCATGGTAGATTTTTCCACCCTCTAGTGTCTTCTTTTATTGCTTTCTTGAAATTTTGAAATTTTCATTGTAGATATCTTTAAATTTTTTGTTTAGGGTTATTACTAAGTACTCCTTGTATGCTTTTTCTTGTTGCTTGTTATTGGTATATAGAAAGGCAACTGATTTTTGTATGTTGATTTTGTAACCTGCCACTTTACTGAAATTATTAATCATTTCTGGAGTTAAATAGTGGAATTTTATGGATGTGTTCTGTATAATATCATATCATCTGCGAATAGAGCTAATTTGACCTCTTCTTTTCAAATTGGTATTCCTTTAATTCCTTCTTTTGTCTTTTTGCTCTTTTTCTAGGTTTCAAGCATTATACTGAAAAAGAGTGGAGAGAGAGGACAGCCCTGTCTGGTACCTGATTTTAATGGGAATGCTTCCAGTTTTTCCTCCATTTAGAATGATGTTGCCTGTGGGTTTGTTGCATATAGCTTTAATAATATTGAGATATGTCCCTGCCAGACCTATTCCTTCTAGGATTTTTAACATGAATGCATGTTGGGTTTTGTGAAAGGCTTTTTCTGTATCTATGGATATAACCAAGTGATTTTTGTCTTCAAGTCCATTTATATGTTTATTTTATTTTATTTTTTTAATTTATTGTTTTATATATATATTTGTACAAGAATATGTTACAAATTAAATATAGACCCGTGTCCTCCTCCCAACCCCCCCACCCCACCAGATTCACCGTTTCAGTCAGTTCTTTGATGCAGTCTGTTCTGCTGTTGGTGCTGTTGTTGTTCTTTCCAATATGCATCACTCCAAACAAGAAATATTTACAACTAGGTAATTGGTGCTAGCATCCACAGATGAGGGATAGCATCGTTGTTTGTTTTTCTGGGACTGTGTTACTTCACTTAAAATAATATCTTCTAGTTCCATCTATTTACCTGCAAAGTTCATGATGCTGTCTTTTTTTACTACTGCATAGAACTCCATTGTGTAGATGTACCACATTTTCTCTATCTACTCTTTAGTTGAGGAGCATTTGGCTTGGTTCTAGCTTTTTGCTATTGTGAACAGAGCTGCAATAAATGTAGCTGTGTATGTATCTCTGCAGTAAGATGAGTCTTGTGGTTATATATTCAGGAGTAGTATGACTCGGTCAGATGGTAAGCTCATTTTGAGTTTTACAAGGGTTCTCCACACTGCTTTCCATAGTGGCTGTACAAGTTTACATTCCCACCAGCAATGGATGAGTGTTCCCCTTTCCCCACAACCTCTCCAGTACTTGGTATCATTTGTTTTCTTGATCCTAGCCAGTCTTATTGGAGTGAGATGATATCTTAAAGTGGGTTTAATTTGCATTTCCCTAATTATTAGTGATGTTGAACACTTTTTTTCCATATGTGTATGAGCGTACTGTCTGCATGTAGGTTTGTGCACCCATGTCCTGCAATGCCTCAGAGGTCAGAAGAGGGTGTCAGATTCCCCTGGAACTGAAGTTAAAGATGGTTTTCAGCCGCCGTGTGGGTGCTGGGAATCGAACATGGGTCCTCTGCAAGAGCAGTTGGTGCTCTTAACCACTAGGCCATCTCTCCAGCCCCAATGTTGAACACTTTCTAAGATGTTTCTCAGCCATCTCTAATTCCTCACTTGTGAAGTCTCTGTTCAGCTCTTTGTTCCATCTTTTGAGTGATTCATTTGTTTTCTTTCTTCTTTGTTTTTTGAGTAGTTTATATACTCTGGAAATCAATGCTTTGTCAGAAGTATCTGCAGTGAAGGTTTCCTCCCACTCTGTGGGTTTTCTCTTCACTTCCTTTATTGTTTCTCCCAAATTTCTTCTAAAGCCAACATCACTCTAACACGCAAATGAGGCAAAGACACAACCAAAAAGGAGGACTATAGACCCATCTCATTAATGAACACAGATGCAAAAATTCTAAACAAAATACTTGCAAATTGCATACAGACCCACATCAAAAAGGTCATATTCTCTTGTTTTTTTTTTTTTTTTCATATTATTTGTGTTTTTTTGCAGTGCTGTTTGGGCATCTGGATATTCTTTGTTGGTTATCTATTCAGTAAGTACTTTTCTTTACCTTTTGTTTAATTGAATTTTGGTTAGTTTATATGGTTAATGTAGCTTGGTTATTTTTTGTTCAGAGTCTTAGGTGGGCAGGTCTGTCCAGCAGATCCAGAGTAAAGGGAGATGGAGTTTGGACAAGGGGGATGCTTAGCAATCTGTGCTATGGTGTTTAGCAAGTCTGAGTTGGGGAGGTAGACCAGAGGTCTAAGGTGGAAGAGTTTGTGCCTCCCTGTGTTCGAGGCTGGCAGGATCAGGGTGGGGAAGTATGAGAGGGACTGAATAGAGAGGTGGGAAAACAGGATCTGACTTTCCAGGGTCCTAGGTAGGGTGAGACTGTCTGGCAGCTCAGGTGCCAAGGGAGGCGGGGCTTGAGGTCCCCTGAAGTAGGACTCAGCCACCTCTGCTCAGGTGGTTAGCTAGTCGGCATTAGGGATTTAGTCCAGAGATGGAGTTGGTATCTGCTAGAATCTGCAGCTGGGTGAGGACAGTGTGATGGTGGACAAGAGGAACTGAATAGAGAGCTGGATGGTCTTTTGATGTGTGGTGTATGCAGTTTGTGAGTATTTTGTTCAGTATCTTTGCACCTATGTTCATTAATGATATGGACCTATAGTTTTCTTTTTTGTAATATCTTTATCTGGTTTTAGTATTAGAGTGGTACAACTGGCTTCATACTAAGATTTGGGGTGTTACTCCTCTGTTTCTATCTTTTTGAATAATTTAAGCAGTATTGGTTGTAGATCTTTGTATGTCAGGTAGAATTCTGCTGTGAGTCCATCTGGGCCTGGGCTTTTTTGAGTTGGGAGGTTTTGTATTACTGTTTCAATTTCTTTATTTGTTATGGGTCTGTTTAAGCTGTTGATCTTTTCTCTGTGTAACTTTGGTGGTGTCCATGATTTAGAAATTCATCTATTTCTCTTAGATATTTGAATTTAATAGAGTATAGATTTTTTTTTTTGGTCTTTCTGAGACAGGGTCTCCTGTAGCCCCAGCTGTCCTGAAACTCACTATGTAGACCAGGCTGGCCTTGAACTCACAAAGATCCACTGCCTCTGCATCCCAAGTGCTAGGATTAAAGGTGTGTGCCACCACGCCCGGCTAGAATATAGATTTTTAAAATATTCTCTTAGAATGTTCTGGATTTGTTTCATCTGTTGTGATGTTTCCCCTTTCATCTATGGTTTGGTTTATTTGGATTTGATCTTTCTTTCTTTTACTTAACTGAGCTAAGGGTCTATCCTATTTAACCTTTCAAAAAAACAGATCTTAGATTCATTGATTTTGTGTGTGTGTGTGTGTATTTGTTTCTATTTCATTAATTTCTGCTTGATTTTTGTTTTTATTTCTTATCTACTAGGTTTGGATTTGGTTTGTTTTTGCCTTTCTGAAGCCCTGCACTGTACTATTAAGTCATTTACATGTGCTCTTTCTGATTTTTTCTTTTTTCAATTTTTTATTGTTATTAAACTTTTTCCATAAGTCATACATCATTTCTCAATCAAATCTAGAGTTTCTTCCCTTTTTATGCCCCCCACCCCATCCGAGTCCCTGCATTCTGCCATACATTTCCTGCATCTTTTTCTGAGTCTTTTTAGAGTTTTTTTTTCAGTTCTCTTGTTGTTGTTCTCCCCAACTTATATTACTACACTGTATATATACATAAAAGCTATAAATTTCTTTCTTGGGGCTGCTTTTAAGGTGTCCCACAAGTTTTGTTGGGTTACAGTCTCATTTTAATTTAGTTTCAGGAATACTTTTATTTTTCTTCATTTCTTTGATCCACTGATTATTTAGGAGTGTGTTGTTTAATCGGCAGTTCATGGAGTTGGCAAAGCTTCTTTTGTTGTTGACTATACACTTTATTGCACTGTGGTCTGATAGAATGCATGGAATTATTTCAATTTTTAAATTTATTTAGATCTGTTTGTGTTGCAGAATGTGGTGAATTTTAGAAAAAAATATTTGCCTGGTCTGATGAGTAGAAAGTATATTTTTGGTGCCTGGGTGGAATATTCTGTAGATGTCTGTTAGGTCCATTTCATGTAAGCTGTCAGTTAATTCAGATGTCTCTCTGTTTAATCTTTGTCCAGTTGACCTGTCTGTTGATGATAGTGGAGTATTAAAGACAACTACTATTCCTGAGTTATGGCTTAATCTGTGTTTTATAGTCCTAGAGTACTGGTTTTATGAAATTGGCTTGCTCCAGAGTTTGATGCATGTATATATTCATGATCGTAATTCTTCTTGATCAATTGTTCCTTTGACTAGAATGAAGTGACCCTCTTTATCTCTTCTGATTATTTTTAATTTGAAGCATATTTTGTCAGATGTTAGAACTGCAATACCTGCTTGCTCCTTAGAGCTATTTCCTTGGAATATTTTTTTCTATCTTTCTACCCTAAGGTAATATCTATCCTTGAAATTGAGATGAGTTTCTTGAAGACAACAAAAAGATGGGTTTTCTTTCATAATCCATTAGATCTTTCTTTATCCACTAGCCTCTGTGTTTTGACAGGGGCTTTCAGACCATTGATATTTATTGTTATTAGTAAAAGATGTGTGTATTGGATGCTGTTATTTTAATTTATTTGTGTTATTTTAATTACATTCTGGCCCTATTTTCTGCTTCTGTTATTATACCTTTGTGTTCTTTCTGTAGCCTCTTGGGTATACTCATTCCTTTCTTTGGTCCTTTGTATTGCTTTAAGTATTCTCTGTAAGGCTGGTTTGGTGGAAATGAATTATTCACCCTATTCATGTCATGGCACTTTTTCCATTTCTTTTTAACTATTTAGATAGTTACACTGGATAAAATATTTGAGGTTGGCATTCATGGTCATTTATAACTGGAAATACTTTGGTACAGCCTCTTCTGGATTTCACAATTTTCATTGAAAAATCAGCTGTCATTCTGATCAGTTTTCCTTTATGTGTAACTCATTTTTCTCTAGCAGCCTTCAGTACCCTTTCTTTGTTCTGTACAGTTACTGTTTTTACTATGATATGCCATAGGGAGTTTCTGTATTGGTCCTGTCTAATTGGTGTTGTATATGGTCCTTGAATCTCTATAGGTAAGTCTTTCCTTAATTGGGGAACATTTTCTTCTATAATCATGTTGAAGATCTGTCCAATGCCATTGGTCTGAGATTCTTTTCCTTCCTGTACACATATAATTCATAGATTTGGACTTTTTATGTTGTCCCACATTTCCCGAGTATTCCATTCCTGTGATTTCTTAAAATTTTACATAGTCTTTAAGGACTCTTGATCTTCAACTTTGTCATCTTGATATTCTGTTTTCTGTTTCATTTATTCTGTTCATGAGGCTTTCTGCCATTGTATCCAATTGGCTTATTGAGTTTTTCAATCCCATGTTAATTCCCATTTGGGTTTTCTTCAATACTTCTCTCCTTTTGTGAATTCACATTTGAAGTCATGAGTTGTTTTTTGTTTTGATTTCATGAAGCTGCTTTTTTTTGTATATTCTTGTGCTTCCATCATAACTTCATGCCTTTCCTCTTTGAGTTCTTTGAGATTTTTGTCTGTGTTTCTTTAAGTTCTTTGAACATTTTTATGGTTGTTCTTTTAAATCCTGCATCTTGAGCTTCCTAATGGCAGTTCTCATTATTGCTCATTTCTGTAGGATTAATGGGTTTTATTGGAGGACATGTTCTCTTGGTTTTTCATATTATTTGGGGGGGCACTACTGTTTGGGCATATGGGTGTTATTGTTGGTTATAGATCCAGTAGGAACTTCTACTCTGCTTTTAAATTTTTAATTTTGGCTCTGTTTATGCTGTTTGTGTAGCTTGGTTGCTTTTTGCTCAATTGGAAACTAAAATAGTGTATGTTTCATGTTCTCACAGGGTAGTATTGTGGGACATTGTGGTAGTAGGCTGATAAGGAGATAGGGAGTTGGCTAGACTGTGATAGGAAGCTAGTCCAGAGATCTGAGGCAGAGGATTTGTAAGCTACCTGGGGCCAAGGTTGACAGGGGAGAGGGTGGAGGCAGATGAGAAGAATGGAATAGAGGTGCAGAAGCAGTGGTCAGGACAGGGTGGTCTGGCTGGTCAGGAGCCAGGGGAGATAGGACATGGGGCTAGCACCACAGAAGGAACTTGCAGCCTATGCTAGTGTTTAGCTAGTCTGGGTTAGGAGGCTAGTCCAGAGATCTGACACAGAGGAATTATAGCCCTCCTTGGTCAAAGGCTGGCAAGGGACAGGGTAAGGATGAGTGAGAGGAATGCAATAGAGATGCAGATGCAGCGGGCAGGATCTGACTTGCAAATTTATTTTTTGCAGTTCATTTTTTTTTCTCTACATGTATGAATGTACTATCTGCATGAAGTTCTGTGCCCCCGTGTCGTGTGAAAGCTCCACTGGTGATGCAGTTAAGCTAAATTAAGCCAAATTAAATGCACAAAAGCGAGGATTATTGGGAGATGTGACTTTCAGGTATGTCCACTAGTCCTGGGGAATGGGGCGAGAGGAGTCACAACCTCCGGCTAGAGTTCAAGGTTTTTATAGGGCAGAGGATGGGAGATGGTGACATGTTAGTCAGGTTTAGGGATGTTGGCCTATCCTGCCAGTTTAGAGGCCCTCCGTGGGTGGGCTTTAGGGCCGGTAGTCACTTTGTGATCCGGAATTAGGTGTTGGCTTTATCTGGTATCTTGTATGGAGGTTTGTAAACAGGGTTTCCTAGCCATAACAGAAGGGTAGGGACCTCCCTGTCAATGCCATTTTTGGCATTTGTCCCAAACCTCCAGCCTAATATTACGACCCCTTTTGGTATAGGGGCACCAACTCAAATCTGACTACTTCCAGCTGAGGAAGTGAGGGGGAGTCAGGAATAGGCGGGGCTGTGGGCACTTAATGGTCTGGATGGTTTGTGGTAGTCTAAATCGGGGCGTGGTGTGCTCCAGGAGAGTCTGTGTCACCATGTAGGCTGTCTCTCTGGAGGTGGGGAATGCCTGGATCCATCCTGGTTGGTGTCTTTGGAGCTGATGCTGAGGTTGGCATATCTGGAGAGTCCTCTGTTGCTTGATCTTGGCACAGGTCTAGCAGAAAGTGTGAATCTATAATATGAGCTCAAAGATGGGTGGTTTTAAAGATGGGCTCTAGAAATTGGAATAGGTTTTGGGGGCCTATGTGTAGGCAGTGGTGGATGTTAGAGATGATGAAAGTCACCTGCTTTGAGGAGAGATTAAGGTGGATATTTAGATAAAGAATCTTTCCATAGACCTGGCTTTTGTGCACTTAATTTGGCCTGATTGCATTATTGGTGGAGCCTTACAGCTTTACACATGGTGGCGAAACCTGGGAGGAGGTGAGACCCTGCCCAGAGGTCTGGGAACTCCTCCTCTCTTTTCCTCTATCCTGGCTCTCCACCTGATAGATCAGCTTTCATTTTGAGGTAAGTTGCCTTTCTCCTTAAGTGTGACTGTAAGGGTGTCTGTTTGTCTCAGACCATACCCTACCAAATAGTCTAATCTCTCCTACATTCAGGGATTCTCGGAATTGCATTTCCATGCTGCCCCCCCCCCCGCCGTATTCAGTACTCCCCAACTTGAGTCAAAGATCTTTAACTCACACTTCCACCTAGAAAGCCTGGGCCTCAGGCTTCAGCCCTGACTAAACTTCCTGAAGCTCTAACTTCCCCTCTCTTACCCCTGTCAGTTCTGTTTCTTAGCTGGCTGAAGTTCTAGCTACTCCTCTCTCACCACTGACCCCTTCCCATTTCTCCTCAGGAGACCATGGCCTCACCTTCCCCTTAACCCCTACCCTCTGTCTCTGCCCTGGCTCCTCCTCCTCCACCTTCAATGGCTGGGGTAAAAGATCTCTAATTCATACTCCCACCTAGAAGAATTGGCCTTGAGCCTTCATCCCTAACTAAGCTACCTGAAACTCTGGCTTCCCCTCCTCTGCCAGTTCTGTCTCTGCTTGAAGCTCTGACTTCCCCTTTCCAGCCTCTGCCAATCTGAGCTGCCTGAAACTCTGACTTCCCTTTTCAGACCTCTGCCAGTTCTGTCTCTGAGCTGCCTGCAGTTGTGGCTTCCCCTCCCTGACCTCTGCCAGTTTAGTCTCCTACTCCTCCTACTCTTTATCCTGCTTCATCCATCCCATCCACCCCACCACCTATGAGATACCTTGAATCCCTTTATCCACCACTTCCTGTTCCTCCACAAGAACCCAAGGCCTCAGCTTCCCCTTACCTCCTGCCCTGTGTTTTTGCCCTGGCTCTTCCTCCTCCACCTACAATGGCTTTCCCCCAACAAATATTGTTTGTTACCTCAATGTCAAAGCCTTTCATTTGACTGGAACTGTGCCTCCGCATCTTGGGCTGGGCCCTACCTTGGAGCTGTTCCACAGCTTCTGCTCACCTGACTCATATGGCTTTCTCTTTGGGGTGAGTTCCCTGTTCTCAGTACCTGTCCTTCTGGGCCCCAGGCCCCAGGATGGTCCTCCTTAAGTGTGGCTGCTTCAGGAGAAACCCTCCATTTCCAGAAAACTTTGTTGGGTCAAGAGACGTTTTTCCCACCAAGTGGGTAAAACAGACCCAGCCTTTGGTCATCTCAGGAGATGCCCTGTCCTGATCTCTGGCCCCTGTCCAGCCATGGTCATCTCAGAGGACTCTCTGTGGTGATACTTTGGGTCTCATCCATCCAGCCTCTAATCATTGCTCAACATGTTTTGTCTTGATCCTAGGCTTCTGCAGGGGCATTGCTATGGGCATCTCTCATCCAAAGCCTTATGCTCAGATGCCTCTGGGCTGAGAAGACACAGAATTTGAGCAGTCTTCTTTGTCAGAGCCACCCAAGTCTCTGCCACCCCCACCCCTCTCCCAAACTTGCTTCTTACCCCTCATCCTCCTGCCACTTCTTCTCTCCTGCCCACACCCACTCCAACTACCAACAGCCTCCTTCTCTCTACCCACCACATCCCCCTCCTCCTCTCTCTAAGTCTAAGGATGGGAAACAGCCCCCTCCCTATCTGCACCTTTTTCCTCCCCTTCTACCTCCCCTGAGATAGAGAGACTAAGAGACAAATTAAGACACAAGTGAGAGACAGAAAAAAGTGAGAAGGGGGCTGGAGATATAGCTTAACAGTTAAGAGCACCGACTGCTCTTGGAGAGGACCTGGGTTCGATCCCCAGCACCCACATGGTGGCTAAGAACCATCTGTAACTCCAATTCCAGGAGAACTCCAATTCGAGGGGAATCTGAGACCCTCTTCTGACCTCCACGGCATTGCATGACATGGGTGCACAAACCTACATGTATTTTCATACACATACAAAAATAAAATTAATTTTTTTTAAGTGAGAAGGACAAAAAGATAGAGTAAGACCCAACAAGAAACAGAAAAAATAAATACAGACAATTTGTATTAGCCTTGGAAATTCTAAGAAACTAATTAGGGCTGCATGCTGTTAATGACATCTCTAAAAATACTTTCTTTTATTTTTAATATGTTTATATCCTTATTGCAAAAAATGGGTTCTTTTTCAACGAACCCCTCTGCGTACATAAGAGAGTTCTGTCACTTAACTCAAGTCTATTAATTTAACCTGCCATGATCTCTGTTATTCATTTTTCCACTCTTACATGTGAGGAACATGAGAGGGTTCAGACAGAGGCCAGGTGGTATACAGACCAGGCCCATCCGGTGGACCCAGCTATGACTTCCATGAGTAATAATACAGTACTCTTTCAAAATCTTGTCTGGGACTACCATGAAGGACAGGGGGACTACCAGAGTAGGGATGTTATGATGTGTTGCTTCCTAAAAGGCATAAAGGCAATCTCTAGCAAGGTAATTAACTTTGACAAACTCTGAGAGGTTATAAATCAAACATAAAAATCCAGCAGTTTTTTTTAACAGATTACACACCTGCCTTAGCCCAGCCTCTCCATCAGGGGTTGAGGTACTGGCCTCTCATTTTATTTCCAAATTTGCTTCAGAAATTTTGAAAAAAAACAACACCAAACTTAAAAAATTGAGGACGGTCCTTAAACCCCAATTCAGCACTTGGTGAAGAAGATGACCATCAAGGTCTTTAATACCTGAGATGAAGAAGCCAAGACTTCCCAACAGATTTGGGTACAACAGGATCTTACATTACATGCCCAAGTCCTGGCAGCAGCCATAAGGCCAACAACCTTCCTGCAAAGATAACAGGGAAGATCTCTGAAGCCCCATCCCCCCAGGGCAAAGTCAGTTCCACTGGGAGCCTGTTTTTGTTGTGGTCAGGAGAGCCAAAAGGCCCGCACCTGTCGTAATTCCCACCCACCAAGGAGGCACATACTTCCTGCTAGACCTGTGCCAAGATCAAGCAACAGAGGACTCTCCAGATATGCCAAACTCAGCACCAGTTCCAAACACACTAACCAGAATGGATCCAAGCATTCTCCACCTCCAGAGAAACAGCCTACCTTGTGACACAGACTCTCCTGGAGCACATCATCCCCCAATTTGGACTACCACAAAACATCCAGACCATTAAGTGCCCATAGCCTCACCTACTCCCAACTGCCCCTCACTTCAATGTCCCTGCTCAGCTGGAAGTAGTCAGATTTGAGTTGGTGCCCCTATACCCAAAGAGGTCATGAGGTTACCCTGGAAGTCTGGGCCAAATGCCAAAAATTTCATTGACAGGGAATTCCCTGAGCTTCTCTTCTGGACAGGAGCCACTGCTTACAAACCCCCATACAAAATGCTGGATAAAGTCAACATCTAGTTCTGATTCTAAAGTGACCACTGGACCTAAGACCCACCTATAGGGTCCTAAAACCCACCTAATAGGACAATACCCCTGTACCTTGCCAGCACATCACCACTTCCCCTCCCTTACCCTTTAAAAACCCAGTACCCTACCTGGGGTGCCTGACTTCACTAACCTAAGCCTGTGACATTGGTGAACTTTCCTATGAGTGATCTTTTCCCATTAAACCCTGCTTTTATATTTTAATATACCTAATCTGTTTTATTGTGTCAGTGGAGAAGCCTTTCAAATTGTACTTAGAAGAGTACTTGGAGGAATAATAGTATTTGAAAGAATAATAGTACTTCGAAGAGAAGTTTCAGGTGGTATAAAGAAATATTGTCATTTGCCTGGATCTCAGGAAAATAAATAGGGAACACTGAGTAAGAAGATCAACATTCAAGAAGGAACCAGTAGCCAAGAATGTGAAGGAAATCTCACCAGATTAAATGATCACATTTAATGATGACATTGTTGGAAAAGGAAGGTGAGAAGAAGAAAGAAGAAAAGGAGAAACAGTAGGAGGAAGAAGAAAGAAGAAAAAGAGGAACAGGAAGAGGAGGAGAAGGAAGGGGGATCGATCTCTACATACTGAGTAAAGACCATGTAAGGACATGGTGAAAACATGACTATCCGAAATCTAAGGAGAAAACCCTCACCAAGAACAAAACTAGCTGGCACACTAATTTCAAACTTCCTGGCTAGCTACCAAATTGAGAAAAAGAACATCTGTTTTTAAAGCCATAAATAAAATGAAATACATAGTTTTAAAAAAGAAATATTAATTGTATTAATTTTCATTGAGCACAAGTAACAAAAATACTGAATCTGGAAGTTTAGGTACTTCTCATTTTCTACTTCTTGAAGAAATTTTGATTTCCAGGCAGCCACCCTCAACTTAAATACCCAAACTATGGGTCTATCAATATTAACTATCAAAAAGAATTATTAAGACAATGCATAAATTTAAACCACCATGAAACCAGTATCACATTTTTAGTTTAAGATACCTCAACTTCTGAAGTTGTGAAAAACCACAAATTTTTAATATGTGTAAACATTATCGGGCTCCTGAGCAAATACCTTTACTCAAAAAGCTATCTTATCAGCCCACCTTCTGGTGTTTAAAAATATTTTAAAAGGGTTTTTCTGGGCTGCAGTGATGGCTCAGGAGTTAAGAGGACTGACTGCTCTTGGAGAGGACCTGGTTTTAATTCCCAGAACCCACATGGTGACTAACAACCATTTGTAACTCCAGTTCCAGAGGATCTGACACCCTCTTCTGACTTCTGCAGGCATTGCATAACATGGGTGCACTTGCAAACCTACAGGCAATGCACTCATACACATAAAATAAAATTTAAAAATACATGTATAAATTAGAGGGATTATTTCATGTTTTACCGTCTGATCTCCAGAAACATCCATTAAGGATGAAGAGTTCAGCCCAGTGTGTCAATGGTGGTAGAAATATGATTTTGTTTATTTTTTATTCTTTAAAACATTTGATTATTTTTATTTTATATGCATGAGTGTATTTCTTGCAGTTATGTAAGTGCATAAATGGCATGCAATGCTCATGGAAGTTAAAAAACGGCAGTCACTGGATACCCTGGAAATGGAGTATTGGACAGCTGTTATCTACCATGTGGGTGCTGAGAACAGAACCTCTGTCCTCTGAAAAAGCTACCAGTGCTTTCAACTACTGAGCCAGCTCTGTAACCCTAAATATATTATTTTTATTTTTTATGTGTATGAGTGTTTTACAAATAAGTACATGCACCCAGGCATGCTATGCTCATGGATCCCAGAAGAGAGCTTCAGATGTTCTCGTATCAGAGTTACAGCACTTTGTTAGGTCCCATATGGGTGCTGGAACAGAACCTATCTCCTCCGTAAGAGCAGCCAGTGCTCTTAACAGCTGAGCCGTCTCTGAAGCCCCAAATGTGATTTTATTTTTTATTTTATTTTATTTTATTGTTATTTTTAGACAGGGTCTCGCTTTAATTCCAGCTGGCCTGGAGCTCATTATGTAGAGCAGGCTGGCCTTGAACTCAAAGAGATCCACCTGCCTCTGCCTCGAGAATGCTGGGATTAAAGGCATGCGCCACCATGCCCAGCCTAAGACGGTTCTTAGCCACCATGTAGGCGCTGGGAATCAAACCCAGGTCCTCTGCAAGAGCGGTCAGTGCTCTTAACCCCTAAGCCATCTCTCCCGCCCCTCAAATGTGATTTTAATAAGATAAATTATGTTCTATTATCTGGAAATATAGACATTGCAATTAACAAAATAGATGTAATCACAGGTCCACTAGTTGACATAAGCACTTTCTTGTTTGTCACTGGGAAGCTGCAGTAGGATAGAAACAAGCACAAGTTTAGATTAGGAAAGAGAAAGCAAATTTGAAGTCTTCATTCTCTTTCTGTGTGGATGTTTTTCTCGTTCATCTCATTTTTTCAATCCTCTGGTTCCATTCACAGTAGGTGTAACCTATAAAACCAAGGAAACTTTAGAGATTTTGACTGTGTTACCACAGAACACAGTGCTTGGAAAACAGAGAAGAATTTGTGCAATTAACATAAAGCTCAAACTGGTCTTTACTGTTTCCTGCAGCCTCAACTCATGCAGGTGTTCTCTAACACCAATCAACAAAGAGGATGAAATCCTAACACCTCTAATGTGCTCATTAATTTTTATAACAGTTATATTACTTTCTTAAATATAAAAACCTCTTACATTCAAAATCACATTGCTTTCATAAATATAATAAATTCATGGAAAACTAGAAAGAAAACTGTCATATGCACAACACACATATTAACACTGCCCTTAATATACAAATAACTGGAAAAATTAGAATATCACATCAATAGAATATCCTTAAGAGTAATGCAAACATTAAATAAAGACACGAACATCCTTCCAGTCATAATGAGTACAGTAGGTACTTATGTGTTACTTCAGTATAAGCATGTTTGAGTATCTGTTTGTGTGTGTGTGTGTGTGTGTGTGTGTGTGTGTGTGTGTTTGCATATGTATGCATGCTTCTCTCAATCTCACTCTCTCAGTGTGTGTGGGTTTGTATGGGTGAGTAGGTGTGTGTTTGTGTGTGGTGTGTGTGTGTGTGTGTGTGTGTTGAGAAAGGTTTGACTCTGTACTCTAGCCTGGAAATAAGTATGCATCTCAGGCTAGTATTAGATTCATGGTAATCCTCCTTTTGGGGTTGAAAAGTACCTGTGCTTCCCACCATTCCTGGATAAGTTAATATATTAAATTATATAAAGTTTAGGAAGTGGAAAGTATATAGCACAGAATATTTTTTAGCTGGAACTAATGTCAATAGTCCCTTATCATATATTATAAATTTTCCTGTAAAATTTTCTGTCTTTTAAGTTTCACTTGGTAGAATCCACTAAGCAATAAGATGTTCATATTGTTAGAATAAAATTACAAGTAATTATATTTGTTCAAGTATCTATGCTATAGACCTAGCAAGAGGGAGAATGGAGGCCCTGCTTAGCACAGGCCACTTATAGAATCTTCTTATTATGGCTGATATTTCTGTATCTATTGCATCTGTTATGAAGTATTGGAAATTAAAGTAGACTGCTATATAGAAGAAAGATCGAAAACATTATATGGGAATACTTTAAAACTTATACTCTATTAAATCTGAAAACCTAAGAGAAATATATATTTGAATTCATAGGAATCACTAAAGCTTAACCAAGAAGAGCTGGACACCTTAAACAGACCCATAACATATAAGGAAATTGCAACAGTAATATGAAACCCCCAAACTGAAAACAAAAACAAAAAACAAAGAAAAAACTAGGCCCAGATGGATTTTTGGCAGATTTCTAGCAGACATTTAAAGAGGACCTACAAGCATTATTACTCAAGTTATTCAAAAGGATAGAAACCTGACTACAAAGCAAAATTTAGAGGTAGGGCATTAATCCAAAGGGCAGGCACAACTGTGCATGTTATTACACTTTCTGGATGCTTAGGCCTTAGTCTGGAAAAGAGGGACCAGCTCCATCCCAGACTCAGCCTTTTAGTGACCCCCAAACATATGTGATAATAATTTATATAAGATATATAAACAACAATTTATATAAGAGCAATTAAAAATTGATAATAGCAAAAGTATCAAGCAAATAGCTTTCCTGAATTGGATTTATCCATAGTTTATAGTTTACTTTTTTATAGACAGAAACCTTTAAAGTCATAAGAGATTAAAATATTAACAGGCATCCATACACATGCACATACATATGTGACCTGTAGAAAGGAAATTGCATTATTGCTTAATAGTCAAAGAGAAACACAAAACCATTTCCAAAGAATCTTCATTATATTGGAAGTAATAGTTAGCAAGAGCAGTTTACTTGAGACAGATTTTCTCTGTAGCTGCTGTCTTGTAACTCCATAGGCAGACTAGGCTGGCCTCAGGCTTCTCACAGAAATCTGCTGGCCTCTGCCTGTAAAGCACTGGAATTAAAAACCTGTGTTACCAAGTTAGTCTTAAAAGGTAATTCAAAGTAGATTTAAACATGAGGTTTACAATGAATTGTTACTGGAGGGCAAGTGTGCTGTAATGTGCATGCAGCAATCGTGTCCGAGAAGTCTGTAAACCAAAAACCTTTCCTTTTTCCAGGGGGCGTTACCCCTGAACAAGTTTTGAAATGCATTAAGGTTAACTCCTGAGCAAACCCTTTAAGGTGAAGCAAATTTAAAGGACTAGAATAAATTTCGATGCCTAGGATTTTTTAACTAAGCACACATATATACTTAAAAGATGGTTGTGGCACCTGGGTTTATAAACAAAGAAAATGTATGTTCTGAGTAGGCATACCAAAATAAAATGTAAACCCAATAGTTTTTGAACACAAGAATATTGGCCATAATTTAAAGTAGCACATAAGACAATATAAGGACATGATATCTCTCTGCATGGAAATATATTAGATCCTAATACCTGGAAACATATAAGATCATGACATGAAAAGTAAATTTTTAAAAGACATTAATTAAAATTTAAAGCACAGAGAGAACTGGAAAACATTATGTAAAATATACTCGATATAAGATGTTAAATACAGAAATAATCCCTTAAAATATTATGTGAACAGAATTGAAATCCAAAGACAGTTATGTATGAGATCCATAAGCTGAATCGTAACCAGAAACAGGTTGAAAAGACAAATTAGAAGGTTAGAACATATAATTAAATGTTTGTGGTTGTATTAAGTTTTCTAGAAATAAATAAATGTTTATGATACCATTTTTAATTTTCAGCTTAGTAGGGAAAACATGTCTGTTTTAAAATTTGGATTCTGACTGCTGCATTGTAGGCTGTGAAGAATCCTTAATTTACATTAAAAAGGACTGGGCCTCAACCTTCCAGAGTTGCCCTGCTCCTTAATTTGCAAGGGAAAATGGAGAGGAAGCCACAGCTGTAGGTCATAGCCAAATTTTCTGCTTCTAGCAGGAAAGCAGAAAGTTTAAAACCTGTGATGTATTTCTGAGAGTTGTAGAAAGAATTCTCTTTAACTGGAAGTTTTAATACATTATTTCAGTTATAAGTCTCTTTGGAAATCAGGAGAAATGGCAAAGGAGAAAACTTTGTCCATTTAGAAATTTGGAAGAGTCCCAATTTGTATCTGAAAGAGGAAAGGGCAGGAAACCTGGGCAAGCCCAGGAATGAGTTAGCATTACAAAAAGAGCATGATCTCAAGCAGCCAGCTGTCTGAGACCAGTGTGCTGGATAGCTTTAGTGTCAACTTGCCACACCTGGGTTGAGAGAGCCTCAGTTGGGGAATTTGAGCCATTAAGAATTGGCCTGTGGCCACGTCTGTGGAGTATTGTCTTGATTGTCAGGCAATGTGGGAGGGCCAAGCCCACAATGAATAGTGCCTCCCTGGGCATGTTGTTGTGTACCATACAAGAAGGCAGGCTGGGCGTGAGCCAGGGGAGCAAGCCAGTGGACAGCATTCCTCCATGGCCTGTGCTTCAGCTCCTGCCTCCAGGTTCCTGCCCTGAGTTCCTGCTTTGAGCTCCCTGAGTAATGAACTGTGAACCAGGAGATGTAAGCTGAATGAACCCTTTCCTCCCCAAGTTGGTGTTGGTCAGAGTGTTTTGTCACAGCAATGGAAGACAAACTACAACAGAAATTGGTACCAGAAGAGTGGGGTATTGCTGTGACAGACCTGACCTTGGTGTTTTCTGGAAGGATTGTGGAGGCATTTGGAACTTTGGGCTGGGAAGATCATTGAATGCCTAAAGATAGTTACTGTGGAGCTTGGAGCAGTTTTGCTGAAAGAGTTGTAGAAGATGGAGGACTGACTTGTGAAGTTTCTAGTTTCAAAGGGGAGCAGATATCATCAGGACTGTGTAATCTGTGGGTTCTGGTCAGCTGGGGCTGAAGAATCAGCTGTAAGTAACAAGAGACCAGAACCTGAAGTGAAATCTTTGTTGTACTGGGACAATTTGATCTGTTATAGCTGGGCTGAAAAATCAGCTGTAAAGTAACAAGAGACCAGCATCACTGTGTGAAATCTTCTGGGAAGAATTTCTTCAGGTGCAAACTCAGAAGCTGTGGTCCACGGTGCCTGAGCCGCCATGTCAGCGCCAGAAGCAGGACTTGTATGTGTAAGAGTCTCCATATAGGTTCTGGTGTTCTGGGTAATAATATTGAGGGGTCACAAGAGAAGCAGAGGCTTGGCCTGTGAGAGAATTCAGGAAAGACACCAGTGGTGGAAGTGCCCATTCGGTTGGCCGTGAGACCCCAGGATTGCAGGGTCTGAGAGAAGCTGAGGTGTTGCACAGGAGAGGTCAGAAAAAAAACATTGGGAAGGTGCTGCCTCTGTTTCAGTGTAGACCCCAGCTTTGGATATACCAGGACCAAATGGGTGACACCAAGAGCAGTGGCATGGTGTGGAATGGAGAGGCCTGGGGCCTTCGAGATGACGTGTAGTGCCACGGATGGCATTCAGGGAATGGGAGTTGCAAGACCCTTTGGAACCCAGAAGATCATGAGTGAGTCCCAGGTGTCCAGCCTTGAGCTACTTTGCTGGACTTGGGTTTTGAGTGTCTCTGATTCTTCCCTTTGAAATAAGACAGTACTCGTTTTGGATTTTACAGCAGCCCACAGTTAAGAGACTTTTAATAGACTCTGAACTTTTAAGTGTTTGGACATTTTAAGGACTGTGAGGCTTTTAAGGATGTACTGTCTTAGGATGTGATTAATGTTAACATCATACTTTGGGGATAATAACTGGAAAGGTGGTGTTTTAATAGTGATGTGTTTTGCGTGTCAAGTTGACAAGGGGTCAATTGTGCTGGATAGCTTTAGTGTCAACTTGACACACCTGGGTCGAGGGAGCCTCAATTGGGGAATTTGCTCCATTGGATTGGCTTGTGGCCACGTCTGTGGAGTATTGTCTTGATTGTCAGGCAATGTGGGAGGGCCCATCCCACAATGGGCCACATTAAGTCTCTTAACTGTGGGCTGCTGTAAAATCCAAAACAAGTACTGTCTTATTTCAAATGGAAGAAACAGAGACACTCAAAAGAGACACTCATTGTGGGAGGGCCCATCCCACAATGAGAAGTGCCACCCTGGGCAGGTTGTTGTGTACCATATAAGAAGTCAGTCTGGGCATGAGCCAGGGGAGCAAGCCAGTGAACAGCATTCCTCCATGGCCTGTGCTTCAGCTCCTGCCTCCAGGTTCCTGCCCTGAGTTCCTGCCTTGAGCTCCCTGAGTGATGAACTGTGACCCAGGAGAGGTAAGCTGAATAAACCCTTTCCTCCCCAAGTTGGTGTTGGTCAGAGTGTTTGTCACAGCAATGGTAGACAAACTACAACAAGCAGTTTTGAGCTCAGGGAGTGCAGGGCAGGCCTGAGAGAGTCTTAAATGTTTTAAATGTTTTTTTTTTTCCGTTTTTAGTCAGTGGATGGAGGGAAGGAAGTGGCTCTGGCCGGAGAACATGGACCATGAATGGGGGCCTTAAGTCATGGGTAAAATAACTGGGTGAGGCCTGGACAAAGAGAGGGAGAGTGGCCTGGGTGAAACACAGGAAAAGTCCTGGGCAAATGGAGAGGGGGGCCTGGGCAAATGGAAGGGGTGGAGTCCAGGTAAAAATGCAGGGCTTGGGGTGCTAGGCAAGGTGACTGGTGTGTGTGGGGGGGTAAATGACCCAGGTCTACGCTGTTGGCAGGCACAGACTGGAGGGCCTCAGGCGGCATATCTGGAGAAGCAATTTTGGTCCTGCTGAAATCCCTTTTGTGTGTGGGATCATTTGTTGTTGTCTAGAAGATTTGCAGCTGCAAAGACAGTCCCTTATCAAGTGGTCCATCTAGCCACACACACTCCCAACATTTGCAGAGAAGAATGGCCTGTGCCAAAGCTGCTGTCTCAGAAGATCTTGTGCCAACATTTTGACTAGCTGTCTTTAAGTGGATATGAGTGGACTTGCAAGATGACTGTTTATAATCAGTGTTAGCACACTCATATGCCAGTTCCTTAATTAAGGTCTTGCAGGGTTCCCCATGGGAGACCATGCCTTCTATCACCTCAGTCACCCAAGTGAAGAACTGAGTAAAATCTTCCTCTGGCTGTTGCCATAGTTGGGAAAGACAAACAGGCCCTCCCATGAAAGGGAGCTGCCTCCAATCCTGCATTGCACTGGAGTTCACCTAGTCAAAGATCTGAGGTGGGCTGCAGGTTTGGTCTATCTTGTTGCTCTAAGATCCACCCTCTCCCTGCAGCTGGTGCTTAGATTTCTGGACTCTAGTAGTTATTTCTCTCAGTCTGGTGTTAACTTTGGTCCTAAAAAAAGGCCTTCCACTTTAAGAAATCACAGGGTGCTAAGACAGGCCAGGCCATGTGCTTCTAATCATGAGTATTGAGGCCAATAAATAGGGTGTCCAAAATGCTCTCCACATATGGGAAGTGGGGGCTGTCTCTAGAAATGGCTTCCTGGAGGTCCTTGATGGCATTAGGCTCATGAAGGTAACAAAGGGGTGGGCATTGTGGCATAGGTGCTATGTTAACCAGAATGTCCACTAAAGTATGGGTAGAGGGCTGAGAAGAAAATTCAACTCGTAGTCCCACTGAGCACAGAGAGCCTTAGAGGGCTGATGAACCAGCAGATGTCTCAGGTCCAAGGCAGGCAATGGGGCATTCAGAGGCTCAGCAAGGGCACAACCAGGAGAGGGTAAAAGTTTTTGAGAGGGAGCAGGTTCCTGAAGGTCCTCAAGGAATGGACTCTGGCACCTGAGACCTTGTGGGAACCACCATCAGGGCCAACACCAGAATCAGTACAGAAAAGATTATTTTTACTTTCATTTTTGGTTTGGGCCTGCAATATTTAGAGGTATTAATCTGTTTCTGATCCAAACATTGGAAGATAATTGCAACAGAAAGAAGAAACATGCTTACAGCAGAAATCCAGGGAACACATTAAAAAACGATGTCCTAGAATTTCTCACCCTGATGTGAGGGCTCCCTAGAAAGCAAATTTCCCATTTTTTCAAGAGTTCAAATTCACCATACAGCTTCATTTTCCCCACAGATGGGCGTCATATGTGGGAGTTATTAATCCCGTGTGAAAACAGACTGTGGAAAGGGCATGTACTTGATCACTTCAATAACAACCCCGGGACACACCAGACAGTGCAAATCCAATGCTTTATTCAAATGCAACATGCCATTTATATAGGCAGTGTGACATCACCTCCTAGCAACCAATCCCAGACCCTTTATATCACATGTTATTCCTGTGAGGTGGGTTAAGGAAGGTCCATGCAGGTGATCAGATCAGCTCATGGAGGCGGACTTGGCCACCCACACATGTGCAATGCAGCTGGAACCCAAGGCTGCTGTCCCACAGACCAAGTCATAGCACTCCTGGGTATATAACCAAAGGATTCATCTTATTGCAGAGATACATGCACAACATGTATCTAAACAGCAATAAACAGCATGGTTGTTGCTGCTCTTTTCACAAAAACAAGGAGCTGGAAAGAACCCAAGTGTCCCTCAACTAATGAGTGAACAATGAAAATGTGGTAAAGAAAGCTAAGGTTGTGAAATTTGCAAGTAAATGGATGGAACTAGAAGCTATTATGCTAAGTGAAGCAATAGTCTCAGAAAAACAAATGACTTATGGTGTCCCTCATTTTTGGATCGTAGCACCAAATCTTTATATGTAAGTTAAGGTGGGTAATTTGTTAGTAAGAAAATACCACATTGACTGATATTACTATAGATACAGCCTGAAGTTTCTGTCTGTTTTCCTCAGCCAAATCAGTCCCACTTGGATCTAGGGAGGGACAAGACACGCGACTCTGCTAGGATTTTGAATAAAACGATTATGGGATGCTGGGTGGTTTGTTGCTTCCTATACCTCACCTGGTGACAGCCATGGACAGTTAGGAGGATATCAGAGTCACCATGTTCTGGTGCTAATTTCCAAGCAGTCATTCCTTCTTTTCACAACGGTTCTTAAGTTCCAGCAGATGTCACAGAAGGTTTTTGCATTTGATGCCCCCGGGAACACTTCTCTAAATATCATTGCTACACCCATGTTTTATATATGTCCTGAGTAATGAGAGGTCACTTTGTGGCCAGTATTAGACTGGGAGTTCACACCAAAGTACTTTAAGAATACCTCAATATTTGAGGAGCATATTTTGTAAACAAATATACTGTTAATCTTTGTCATGTACTGAACTAATTCTTACACTACCTGTATAATTTAGTATGATCCTGATAACTAAATTTCACACTTATATTTTTGTATGAAAATGAGTTGTGAAAAGTTTCAAGTGTACATTACTTTATCACTTTTGAACTAAAACTTTTTTCAAAGAAATCTTACTATATAAAAAAAGGTTGGGGAGCAGTTCTGAATAATATTGAACAAAATTTAAAGTATCATTTTCTTTGACTGAATGATCTAGTTCCATTACCTTATATTTATGCCCAATACTCTGTTTTAACCATGATCTATGCTATTAGTAAGGACTTGAAGTGAACTTTTTATGTGATTTAGTCATTTCCTTCCTTAATTTTTTGAGTATTTTTATTTATTGCATCCTATTTTTGTATCTGAATTAATTTCCTTACTTCATTCACTTGTTGGTTTATGTCTCTTAGAATTTATCCATGTGTCTATTATTGCCATCTTTAAATTAATTCAGTCATTTATGTCTTCAAATTCTGTAATTAAAAAAACTATATTTTGTGCATATGAGTGTATTTCCTGCATCATGGTAAATCTACCCATGTTGTGCAATGCCTGAAGAGGTCAGAAGAGAGCATCAGATCCCCTGGAACTGGAATTAGAGATGGCCATTAGCCACAATGTGGGCTAAGAGTCAAAACTGAGTCCTCTGCAAGAGCAGCCAGTGCTCTTAACAGCTGAGCCATCTCTCTAGCCCCTGTAAAAATGCTTATAAAATTGTTTAATTTTTTTCATCTGGAATTTCTTTTAAATAGCTCTCATTAAGGATCATGGTATTGTGATTTAAAAATTTTTTACAAGACACACAATTATCTTATTTTTTCCCTGTGGATTTTATTTTTGACCCGGGACTTGTGTATTTGGATTTCATTGGTTGAGCCTTTCTGGAAGAAGAGTTGAATGAGTGACTGAATTGCTTGTTGAGGCCATTAACTCAGAACAAATGTAGATTATTTCCATTGGGGCCACACAAGATTAACCCTATCAACAATAAGTTAAGAAAAGGAGAGGAGGGGCTGGAGAGATGGCCTAGCGGTTAAGAGTGCCGACTGCTCTTGCAGAGGACCCAGGTTCGATCCCCAGCACCCACATTGCGGCTGAGAATCATCTGAAACTCCAATTCTAGGAGAACTCCAGTTCCACGGGAATCTGACACCGTCTTCTGACCTCCAGGGCATTGCACTACATGGGTGCACAGACCTGCATGCAGACAGTACATTCATACACATAGAGAAAAATAAATAAATAAAAAAAAGGAGTGGCTAGACAGATGCCTTGGCAGTTAAGAGCACCGGATACTTTTGCAGAGGACCCAGATTCTATTCTCAGCACCCACACAGTGACTAATAACCTTCCATAATTCCAATTCCAGGAGAATCTTTCACCCTCTTCTGACCTCCACGGGAAGTGCACAACATGGGTGCACTTACATGCAATTCACTCACAAACATAAAATAAAAATAATATTTAAAGAAAGAAAAGAGGAGGAGCTCAAGAATTCCTATCCTGTACCACTGAACTACAGGCCATGACAGATTCTGGGAGAAAGGAGATAACTGTCCTCACCGCTGAGATTACCAGGTCCAATGGATAGCTCCACACCCACAATCACAGAATTAGTTCTGCTTAATTTTCAGTGAGTCACAAACAAAATGAATAGACTTAGATGAGTCAGATTTGTGTGGAGGGGGGTGGGGCAGGAGGAGTGATAAGAAGGGAGATGAGAAACCAGTATGCATTACATATGTGTGCAAACTCTCTAAAAGTAAATTTAATTTAAAAACTGTCTAAAGGTAGAGAACAATAAACACACCCCACATTGATGACCGGCCTCCACTTTCTCATTCACACATATGCAACTGCACACATATGAACACATATGCATATAATAAAAATTTGGTAAATGAATAGTTACTTGTCTTTGATTATCTTTTACAATGATGTATTCATTCTCTGGGGACCTTTCTAATTTTTATACATTCTGCATATAAAAAAGGTCTGTAGAGGGAAGATGGGGAAACATTTTACTGGGTGAAGTGTTTGTTGCATAAATACAAGGACCAGAGTTTGGATCTCCAGCATCCATGGAAAAACCTAACCTTACCATTGATCCTTATAATCCCAGAGCTTGAATACAGAGACCAGGTGGCCTCGTCCTACCAGTCTACTCAGCCTCTAATCTAAAGTCCAGGTTCAGTGAGAGACTCTGTCTCAATAAGTTGAAAAGGATCTAAAGAATATACCTTAAGGCGACCTCTCACCTCCTAATGCACTGACAATACATGAACAAAACAACTCATCCCCACCTCATATGCCTGCACTATACACGTATACACATATGCAGTAAGAAATTAGATAAATAAAATCTATAGAATCAGGTCTTTTGTGGGAAAAATATTCTCAGATTTATGTCAATTTCTGTTTGTGTCTCTAACAGATGGCAATAGGAGATCCTGGTTTCAATTCTTTGAATTCAATTCTTTGAATGTGATACCCTTAAAATTATTTTAAAATCCACTCACTTGAATTCCTTTTCAATTTAGATAAAATCAAAGAATTAATGGGATGGGAATTTCTAAGAATGTAATCCCATGGCTGGAGAGATGAATCAGTGGTTAACCAAAATGGCTGCTCTTAACAGAGGATCAGGTTTCAGTTCCCAGGACCCAAGTAATGGATTACAACTGCCTAAAGCTATAGTTTAAGGGTATCTTATGCCCTCTTCTGGCCTTCTTAGGTACTGCATGTATGTGGTACATTACTTATATATGGACAAACTTTTCATATATGTAAGTAAAATGAATCATTCTAATTTTTTTTAAAGAATGTGATCCATAATGTCAATATGAGAAATAGTTTTAATCATTTGCTTACTGGGTGCTCTATATTTCTCCGCAGAATAAGGTTCCACCGAGAGAAGCATGGCAACAAGGAAGAATGGAAGCAGGCGAAGTTGTACTCCAATTGCCCTCTATTTGTGTTCATTAGAATCTTACTCCTGTTACACACTTACCAAAACTGTAAATCAGAGAGCTTGGAATCCCAACTTATGTGTTAAATATAGATGGAATTTGACATAGGAAAGAGAAAAAAACAAAGTTCAAAATATGTTGAAGACTAAGGCCTTTTGTTTTTGCTTTTGTATTTTGTTTTGTATTTAAAATATTTTATTATTTTTCTTTTATGTGTATGAGTGAATTTCCTGCATGGGTGTTGTGAAATGCCCACAGAGACCAGAAGAGGGCATCATATCTCCTGGAACTAACAGTTGTTAGCTGCCATGTAAAGGCTGGGAACTCATCCCCTGTCTTCTGCAAGAGCAGCCAGTGCTCTTGACTGCTGAGCCATCCCTCCAGTGTGTTATTTTTTTTCTGAGACAAGTGCTGGGATTAAAGGGTTCCACTACCACTCCCAGCAGACCTTAAGTCTATTTCATATCCCCAAATGCCAATAATTGTGTAATATTGGCAAGTGAAAATAAACTTCAACTCCAAATTACATTAAAATTGTAATAGAATTTTGAAGCACTCTATATTATCATAATACAAGCAGTATGAAAAAAGATGAATGATATTAATTTTCCTTCTTGCTTTCTATTTTTCTTAATACTATGTGGTATTAAGTACATAAGATACTGGAATCATAAATATTATTATAATTATATTTTTAACTTTGAAATACATGTTTTGGTTTTTTTGAGACAGGGTCTCCCTGTAGCTCTGACTGTCCTGGAACTCACTCTGTAGACCAGACTGGCCTTGAACTCACAGAGATCCGCCTGCCTCTGCCTCCCAAGTGCTAGGATTAAAGGCTTGGGCCACCATGCCCAGCTGAAATACATTCTTTAATCACAAAAATATAAGCACCACAAACAATCTTTAAATCATTTAAAAATTTTTATTTTCCTATCTCTAAAATATGCTTTAATATCAACTCAAAATGTGAGCACTGCAAACAAAATTCTGTAAATTTTAACATTGAGTATGTTATTTAACATTTAATGATTATAAACATTTTGTTGTTTTAACTTTTTCATTGTAACTATATCTTAACAATACAGTATAAATGTTTGAAGAACTGTCTTGCTTTTTTGTTTCTTACTCGGTCACTGTTGAATTTTCAACACATAACAGAAACAAAATTTTAACTTTATATAATTTTAGTATGTCTTAAAATTGTAGTACATTCCCATTTCAACATGTTAACAATGTAAGTAAATTATTAGCTATTGATATTACACACATTTTTCTTACCACATCTTGGTCATATAATATGGTTTTCTATGTATGGCAAACATTTGGAGTAACAAATATTAGTCAATAACAGACATGTGGATGAACTATACTGTAGCAATCACGGTAATTCTAATGGAAGAATAAAAGTGACAAACTGAAACAAAATCACATACACCCTGAAGGAAATGTAAATAGTGCCAGAAAGGAGAAATAGTGGTAAAGTAAGTAAAATAAACAACAAATAAGTGTTATGGCTTGTCACCTAATATATTGTCAAGCTTATATGATAAAGACTTGGTAAAGCCATCCCAAGAAACTTGCTCCATGGCAGGCAGTAAAAATTTTGAGTTAGATAGATCAAGGAATGCTTCATGGCAGATGGTAGAAATCTTTAAGGAATTAGTTTTAGACATATAGATCAATGAAGTCACACTCTTGAAGTGAACGTGTGACTCCATGCTTATGCTGGCTCTCTCTATAAATTTCCTGTCCACAAGTTGAGAAGGTATCTCTCTGTCACAGACTCACTACCATGTACTGCCTCCCCCAAATTCCAAGGCAAAGGGATGAGGCAACACTGAAATGACACTTCCAGAAGTAGCAATAAAGTTTTCCTCCTTGTATGACTATTATCTCAGGTAGTTTTCACAATGACAGAAAGTGGGATAAACTGAAGGGAGTGAAAACTTCTATGGCAGCAACATTTAAGCCCTGGACTCTGTTAAGGAGAGATGCAAAAATATATTGTCTACCTTGTACTGAACAGAGCACGTAAAAAGAACAAGGAATATAAATTTAGGAGTAAAAGTAGTAAAACAACTTTTCTCAAAATGCACTAAGAAATGGTGGGGGAACAGATAAATCATAGAAACATTTGGTTTGTGTGTGGCCTGAATTAGGATCTTTATTGTAGTTGTCTGTTCCATCTTCCCACCTGAAATAACGCCCCCAAACAATCCTTAATCGATGTCTATGAAATAAAGAACTGAGATGTTTCAGGAAAAACAATAGGAACTTATAATTAAAGGCATCAACAGGTAGTGAGCATAGATTCTTTTTTTTTTTTTTTTTTTGGCTTTTTGAGACAGGGTCTCCCTGTAGCCCCAGCTGTCCTGGAACTCACTCTGTAGGCCAGGCTGGCCTTGAACTCACAAAGATCCGCCTGCCTCTGCCTCCCAAGTGCTAGGATTAAAGGTGTGGGCCACCACACCCGAGATTCTTGTCTCCACTATGAAATCCAGATGGTTCCCATAAGCAAGAAAAGATAGCCTTAAATACATGAAGCTTAATAAAACCTAGGGGATAAAATACTGTCTTCAGTAACCACCCCTGAATCCACAAATATATCCAGGAAAGACTAGATTGTCATGACTGGTGTTAAGTACCCAAAACTGGAATCAATGAGAATGGGAAACAGTATGGTATATCATAACTTAGTCTTTACATATCATATACTCAATGTTTTTAAACTCAATAGAATGAAATGCATCAAGAACAATAAACAAGAGACACACAGAAACTCCCCCTGCCAAAAAGTTCTCCATTTTCTTGAGTTAGTCTTTTATAAACATCAAACCATAGTTTTCTTCAACATAACAATCTTCTATACAGAGCTTATGGGGTCCAGAAAGAACACTGGTTCCATAAAATTCCCATTTAAGGCTGAAACTGTTAAACTGTTATATTTATTCAGAGTAAGTCATCCACTCCATGTCGTTGCGCTTTGCCATGTCTAACTTCATCATTATTTGTGCTTTTACTTGTGAAAACTTCTGGGGGTCTAATCTGCCCAGAAAATCCCATCTTCCATAACAATGTACAGGGACAGAATATATCACATATTTCAGCTCCATCAAGAGGGTTAAAAGCTCCACAATTTTCATGAGCATTGGCATTGTGATGGGGTTACAGCCAAATTTAAACACACGAAGTTTGGAACATTAGCTTAGTGGTAAAGCAAGGACAGGGACTGTAGCATCTGTTAAGAGACAATAATCTATTGCTAGATGCTGCAGGGTACCTGAGACTTTCTGAAGGAGATGTTGCAAAGGTGCACATTCTGAAAACATTCGGTTGCTACTAAGATTCAATCCCTTTAGGTGATCGACCTGAGGGTACTGGGCCAGAAATTTAAAGTCATTGTAAGATAGTTGACAGGAATTCAGACTCAAGAAATCCAATCTGGATGGCAAGACACTGTTGGGAGAAAAGAGAAGAGCATTTATGAAGAATGAAGACTGAAGGAGGGAAACTTTTCTTATGAATCTAGAATAAGCTATGTTGTAAATATATTTTGCAGAAGCTAGAAATGTGGGCTTACAAGAACTGAAGAGTTGTTAGCTCTGAGAAAAGAATATTTTCTACTAGGACAAATAACGTTTTAATGCTGAGAATGGAAACAATATAATATTGTAGAGGGCTATGAGAAAGGTTTATTGAAAAATGTTGATGTGGTAATCACAACATAATCAAAGGTTGAACTAAGTCAACTATTTGGTGGAGAAAAACACTCAGGGAGTAACCAACGTTCTGAAAGTTCCCTTTGTCCAGATCCTAAATGACAGCATCTACATTCATGGCCTACAACTTGGAGACAACAGATTGGCAAAATCATCTGATGTTATAAACTGTGAGCATCTATCTGTCTATTATTTTGTGTATCAATGCTACAGTATAGAAATATTTCTCCATCTCAATTCATCTTCATCTCCATAAGGCTGGAAAAGGACTGCATGGTATGTTCACCTTTATATTGCTAGAATTAATACAATGTCTGCACAAAGTTGACCACCAAGCATGTTTTGTAATTTGTATTTCTATTCAATAGGAGAAAGACAGTCTCTAATGGTTATGCTTATACTTTCAGCATAGCCCTTGCTGAGGTAGAAGGAGAAAATGGTTATGTAGAGGTGTAAAATACTCAAGAATGGTTTCTTTCCTGTCATTTCCTATTCTCTAAAATATGCTTTAAATATCAACTCAAAATTGAGCACTACAAATAAAATTCTGTAAATTTTAACATTGAGTATGATTTAACATTTAATGATTATAAAATTTGTTGTTTTAACTTTTTCATTGTAACTATATCTTAACAATACAGTATAAATGTTTGAAGAACTGTCTTGCTTTTTTTGTTCTTAAGTCACTGTTGAATTTTCAACATAACAAACAAAATTTTAACTATATATAATTTTAGTATGTCTTAAAATTGTAGTACATTCCCATTTCAACATGTTAACAATGTAAGTAAATTATTAGCTATTGATATTACACACATTTTTCTTACCACATCTTGGTCATATAATATGGTTTTCTATATATGGCAAACATTTGGAGTTAACAAATATGAGTCAAAAAGACATGTGGATGAACTATACTGTAGCAATCAGGTAATTCTAATGGAAGAATAAAAGTGACAAACTGAAACAAAATCACATACACCCTGAAGGAAATGTAAATAGTGCCAGAAAGGAGAAATGTGTAAAGTAAGAAAATAAACAACAAAAAAAAGTTTATGGCTTGTCAACAATATATTGTCAAGCTTATATGATAAAGACTTGGTAAAGCCATCCCAAGAAACTTGCTCCAGGCAGGCAGTAAAAATTTTGAGTTAGATAGATCAAGGAATGCTTCATGGCAGATGGTAGAAATCTTTAAGGAATTAGTTTTAGACATATAATCAATAAGTCACACTCTTGAAGTGAACCTGTACCACTGAACTACAGGCCATGACAGATTCCGGGAGAAAGGAGATAACTGTCCTCACCTGAGTACCCACTGCTGAGATCACCAGGTCCAATGAATAGCTCCACACCCACAATCACAGTATTAGTTCTGCTTAATTTTCAGTGGGTCACAAACAAAATGAATAGACCTAGATGAGTCAGATTTGTGTGGAGGGGGGTGGGGCAGGAGGAGTGATAAGAAGGGAGATGAGTAACCAGTATGCATTACATATGTGTGTAAACTCTCTAAAAGTAAATTTAATTTAAAAACTGTCTAAAGGTAGAGAACAATAAACACACCCCACATTGATGACCGGCCTCCAAGTTCTCATTCACACATATGAAACTGCACACATAATGAACACATATGCATATAATAAAAATTTGGTAAATGAATTGTTACTTGTCTTTGATTATCTTTTATAATGATGTATTCATTCCCTGGGGGCCTAATTTTTATAAATTCTGCATTTAAAAAAAATTCTGTAGAGGGAAGATGGGGAAACATTTTACTGGGTGAAGTGCTTGTTGCATAAATACAAGGACCAGAGTTTGGATCTCCAGCACCCATGGAAAAACCTATCCTTACCATTGATCCTTATAATCCCAGAGCTTGAATACAGAGACCAGGTGGCCTCATCCTACCAGTCTACTCAGCCTCTAATCTAAAGTCCAGGTTCAGTGAGAGACTCTCTCAATAAGGTGGAAAGGATCTAAAGAATATACCTTAAGGTGACCTCTCACCTCCCAATGCACAGACAATACATGAACAAAACGACTCATCCCCACCTCATATGCCTGCACTATACACGTATACACATAAACAGTAAGAAATTAGATAAATAAAATCAATAGAATCAGGTCTTTTGTGGGAAAAATATTCTCAGATTTATGTCAATTTCTGTTTGTGTCTCTAACAAATGGCAATAGGAGATCCTGGTTTCAATCCTTTGAATTCAATTCTTTGAATGTGATACCCTTAAAATTATTTTAAAATCCACTCACTTGAATTCTTTTTCAATTTAGATAAAATCAAATTAAGGGCATCCTACCTGTGATGGGAATTTCTAAGAATGTAATCCCATGGCTGGAGAGATGAATCAGTGGTTAACAGAACTGGCTGCTCTTAACAGAGGATCAGGTTTCAGTTCCCAGGACCCAAGTAATGGATTACAACTGCCTAAAGCTATAGTTTAAGGGTATCTGATGCCCTCTTCTGGCCTTCTTAGGTACTGCATGTATGTGGTACATTACTTATATATGGACAAACTTTTCATATATGTAAGTAAAATGAATAATTCTATTTTTTTTAAAGAATGTAATCCATATATTTGCTTACTGGGTACTCTATACTTCTCCTCAGAATAAGGTTCCACTGAGAGAAGCATGGCAACAAGGAAGAATGGAAGCAGGCGAAGTAGTACTCCAATTGCCCTCTATTTGTGTTCATTAGAATCTTACTCCTGTTACACAGTTACCAAAACTGTAACTCAGAGAGCTTGAGATCCCAACTTATGTACTAAATATAGATGGAATTTGACATAGGAAAGAGAAAAAAACAAAGTTCAAAATATGTTGAAGACTAAGGCCTTTTATTTGTTTTTGCTTTTGCATTTTGTTTTGTATTTAAAATATTTTATTATTTTTCTTTTATGTGTATGTGTGAATTGCCTGCATGGGTGTTGTGAAATGCCCACAGAGACCAGAAGAGGGCATCATATCTCCTGGAACTAACAGAACTCAACCCCTGTCTTCTGCAAGAGCAGCCAGTGCTCTTGACTGCTGAGCCATCCCTCCAGTGTGTTATTTTTTTTCTGAGACAAGTGCTGGGATTAAAGGGTTCCACTACCACTCCCAGCAGACCTTAAGTCTATTTCATAACCCAAAATGCCAATAATAGTGTAATATTGGCAAGTGAAAATAAACTTCAACTCCAAATTACATTAAAATTGTAATAGACTTTTGAAGCACTCTATATTATCATAATACAAGCAGTATGAAAAAATATGAATGATATTAATTTTCCTTCTTGCTTTCTATTTTTCTTAATACTATGTGGTATTAAGTACATAAGGTACTGGAATGATAAATATTATTTTAATTATATTTTTAACTTTGAAATACATGTTTTGGTCTTTTTGAGACAGGGTCTCCCTGTAGCTCTGACTGTCCTGGAACTCACTCTGTAGACCAGACTGGCCTTGAACTCACAGAGATCCGCCTGCTTCTGCCTCCCAAGTGCTAGGATTAAAGACTTGCGCCACCATGCCCAGCTGAAATACATTCTTTGGTCACAAAAATGTAAGCACCACAATATTTAAATCATTTAAAAATTTTTATTTTCGGGGCTGGAGAGATAGCCTAGCGGTTAAGAGCACCGACGCTCTTGCAGAGGACCCGGGTTCGATCCCCAGCACCCACATGGCGGCTAAGAACCGTCTGTGACTCCAGTTCCAGGAGAACTCCAGTTCCAGGGGAATCCGAGACCCTCTTCTGACGTCCGCGGCATTGCACGACACGGGTGCACAGACCTGCATGCAGATAGTACATTCATACACATACAAAAATAAAAAAATTAAAAAACAATTAAAAAAAATAAAAAATTTTTATTTTCCTATCTCTAAAATATGCTTTAATATCAACTCAAAATGTGAGCACTACAAATAAAATTCTGTAAATTTTAACATTGAGTATGTTAACATTTAATGATTATAAATATTTTGTTGTTTTAACTTTTTCATTGTAACTATATCTTAACAATACAGTATAAATGTTTGAAGAACTGTCTTGCTTTTTTGTTCTTACTCAGTCACTGTTGCATTTTCAACATAACAAAAACAAAATTTTAACTTTATATAATTTTAGTATGTCTTAAAATTGTAGTACATTCCCATTTCAACATGTCAACAATGTAAGTAAATTATTAGCTATTGATATTACACACATTTTTCTTACCACATCTTGGTCATATAATATGGTTTTCTATATATGGCAAACATTTGGAGTTACAAATATGAGTCAATAATAGACATGTGGATGAACTATCCTGTAGCAATCATGGTAATTCTAATGGAAGAATAAAAGTGACAAACTGAAACAAAATCACATACACCATGAAGGAAATGTAAATAGTGCCAGAAAGGAGAAATAGTGGTAAAGTAAGTAAAATAAACAACAAATAAGTATTATGGCTTGTCACCCAATATATTGTCAAGCTTATATGATAAAGACTTGGTAAAGCCATCCCAAGAAACTTGCTCCACGGCAGGCAGTAAAAATTTTGAGTTAGATAGATCAAGGAATGCTTCATGGCAGATGGTAGAAATCTTTAAGGAATTAGTTTTAGACATATAGATCAATGAAGTCACACTGTTGAAGTGAACGTGTGACTCCATGCTTATGCTGGCTCTCTCTATAAATTTCCTGTCCACAAGTTGAGAAGGTATCTCTCTGTCACAGACTCACTACCATGTACTGCCTCCCCCAAATTCCAAGGCAAAGGGATGAGGCAACACTGAAATGACACTTCCAGAAGTAGCAATAAAGTTTTCCTCCTTGTATGACTATTATCTCAGGTAGTTTTCACAATGACAGAAAGTGGGATAAACTGAAGGGAGTGAAAACTTCTATGGCAGCAACATTTAAGCCCTGGACTCTGTTAAGGAGAGATGCAAAAATATATTGTCTACCTTGTACTGAACAGAGCACGTAAAAAGAACAAGGAATATAAATTTAGGAGTAAAAGTAGTAAAACAACTTTTCTCAAAATGCACTAAGAAATGGTGGGGGAACAGATAAATCATAGAAACATTTGGTTTGTGTGTGGCCTGAATTAGGATCTTTATTGTAGTTGTCTGTTCCATCTTCCCACCTGAAATAACGCCCCCAAACAATCCTTAATCGATGTCTATGAAATAAAGAACTGAGATGTTTCAGGAAAAACAATAGGAACTTATAATTAAAGGCATCAACAGGTAGTGAGCATAGATTCTTTTTTTTTTTTTTTTTTTGGTCTTTTGAGACAGGGTCTCCCTGTAGCCCCAGCTGTCCTGGAACTCACTCTGTAGGCCAGGCTGGCCTTGAACTCACAAAGATCCGCCTGCCTCTGCCTCCCAAGTGCTAGGATTAAAGGTGTGGGCCACCACACCCGAGATTCTTGTCTCCACTATGAAATCCAGATGGTTCCCATAAGCAAGAAAAGATAGCCTTAAATACATGAAGCTTAATAAAACCTAGGGCATAAAATACTGTCTTCAGTAACCACCCCTGAATCCACAAATATATCCAGGCAAGACTAGATTGTCATGACTGGTGTTAAGTACCCAAAACCGGAATCAATGAGAATGGGAAACAGTATGGTATATCATAACTTAGTCTTTACATATCATATACTCAATGTTTTTAAACTCAATAGAATGAAATGCATCAAGAACAATAAACAAGAGACACACAGAAACTCCCCCTGCCAAAAAGTTCTCCATTTTCTTGAGTTAGTCTTTTATAAACATCAAACCATAGTTTTCTTCAACATAACAATCTTCTATACAGAGCTTATGGGGTCCAGAAAGAACACTGGTTCCATAAAATTCCCATTTAAGGCTGAAACTGTTAAACTGTTAAATTTATTCAGAGTAAGTCATCCACTCCATGTCGTTGCGCTTTGCCATGTCTAACTTCATCATTATTTGTGCTTTTACTTGTGAAAACTTCTGTGGGTCTAATCTGCCCAGAAAATCCCATCTTCCATAACAATGTACAGGGACAGAATATATCACATATTTCAGCTGCATCAGGAGGGTTAAAAGCTCCACAATTTTCATTAGCATTGGCATTGTGATGGGGTTACAGCCAAATTTAAACACACGAAGTTTGGAACATTGGCTTAGTGGTAAAGCAAGGACAGGGAGTGTAGCATCTGTTAAGAGACAATAATCTATTGCTAGATGCTGCAGGGTACCTGAGACTTTCTGAAGGAGATGTTGTAAAGGTGCACATTCTGAAAACATTCGGTTGTTACTAAGATTCAATCCCTTTAGGTGATCGACCTGAGGGCACTGGGCCAAATATTTAAAGTCATTGTAAGATAGTTGACAAAAATTCAGACTCAAGAAATCCAATCTGGATGGCAAGACACTGTTGGGAGAAGAGAAGAGCATTTATGAAGAATGAAGGCTGAATGAGTGAAACTTTTCTTATGAATCTAGAATAAACTATTTTGTAAATATATTTTGCAGAAGCTAGAAATGTGGGCTTATAAGAACTGAACAGTTGTTAGCTCTGAGAAAAGAATATTTTCTACTAGGACAAATAACGTTTTAATGCTGAGAATGTAAACAATATAATATTGTAGAGGGCTATGAGAAAGGTTTATTGAAAATGTTGATGTGGTAATCACAAGATAATCAAAGGTTGAACTAAGTCAACTATTTGGTGGAGAAAAACACTCAGGGAGTAACCAATGTTCTGAAAGTTCCCTTTGTCCAGATCCTAAATGACAGCACCTACATTCATGGCCTACAACTTGGAGACAACAGATTGGCAAAATCATCTGATGTTATATACTGTGAGCATCTATCTGTCTATTATTTTGTGTATCAATGCTACAGTATAGAAATATTTCTCCATCTCAATTCATCATCTTCATCTCCATAAGGCTGGAAAAGGACTGCATGGTATGTTCACTTTTACATTGCTAGAATTAATACAATGTCTGCACAAAGTTGACCAACAAGCATATTTTGTAATTTGTATTTCTATTCAATAGGAGAAAGACAGTCTCTAATGGTTATACTTATACTTTCAGCATAGCCCTTGCTGAGGTAGAAGGAGAAAATGGTTATGTGGAGGTGTAAAATACTCAAGAATGGTTTCTTTCCTGTCAAAAAAAACAGGCTTCGGGGGCGGAGAGATGGCTCAGTGGTTAAGAAGTGCCAACTGCTCTTGCAGTGGACCAGGTTTCGATTCCCAGCACCCATATGGGACTAAAACTCTATTAACTCCAGTTCAGGGAATCCAACAGCTCTCTTCTTCGAGGCATGCACAGGTGCACAACCTACAATGCAGACAGTACATTCATAAAAAAAAAAGAAAGAAATATAAAGAGAGAATATGGGTGGGGCCTGGTGACTCATGCCTTTAATCCCAGCACTCAGAAGGCAGAGGCAGAGGTGGGTGGATCTCTGTGAGTTCAAGGCTAGCCTTGTCTACATAGTGAGTTCCAGACCAGCTGGGGTTACAGGGAGACCCTGTCTCAGGAAGACCATAAAAAATACAGGTTTCCAGTTCATTAAACCCAAGTGCACACTCGAAGCCCTCACCTCAGGAGACTTCCAAGATGATCCGTCAGGCAAAAAGACAAGTTAAGTTCCTTGAGGTGTTCCATACGCCCTAGCTGAGCAGCAAAATTTTCAAAGGTTTTCCCATTCAGTGATCTACAAGTGATTTTACACAGGGTAAGTTTGTCCAGTTGGACCACCTGAGACAAAACTTTAGTAACTTCATTCATAGAAGCCTGATCAAATGCCAGATGATTAACACATTTCAGATCGAAGGAACTCAAAGAATATCTGCAGTTGCACAATTTATAGATCTTCAAATCTCGGCAGCAGATGTGCAGCAAACCCAAGCTCTCCTCTTTTTTACTCAGAAGAAAAGACAAAAATTCATTTTCTCTCAAGGTACCATTGAGGTAAATGTCCACTAGTAATTCCATAGGATCCCTAGAAGGCTGATCCTCATATTCTGGATTTTCAATATTATTCTGAGCTCTTTTCAGGACAGAATTCTCAGAATGAACACAAGCATGAAAACAGGTCACTGAGTTAGTGCTGATTTGATGGCATACAGTCTTGCAGCTAGCATCCTTTCTTATATCAAGGACCCTCAGTTTACAGCTCCTACAGGGACAAAGAGAAGATAGAACATCTGAGAGGCAGCAAACATTAATGGAACCCAGCAAGCTCAATGACAACATGCAGGGACAAAAGCCCTCTTGTTCTTGATTCCATATACAATAGTCTTTCCTATGCAAATACAAAATCCTGTATTATTTTTCTATCCTGCATTCTCCACTAATTTTCCCAATATGGTGCCCTTATCGTCCATGAAATAACAGTATATATCCATCAATAACATCCTCAAGCACCACTATGACAAAACAAATCCCTCTGTAAGAAACAAGAACTCTGAGATGACCTCAACTGTTGGAACATGCACCTCAAATCCGTTTTTAGCATTCACTATTGAGTAACTCTGGAAGAGCAGCTAGTCCTCATCGCCATCTTAACATTTCATTATTATGCACAGTCTTACCAAGTAGAGGAGGTCTGAGCAGGTAGAACCAAAAAATCATCAGGCAAGGCTTTCAGTAATTCACTGCTCTGATATAGTGATAGAAAAAGGCCCCAACCTTCGCCAATGCTATCGAAGTCATTTTTTTGCCCACCCAAGAAGGCAGCAGTGGAGAATGGAATAAAAAGTTCTCCTAGGATCTCCTCGTATAGATTTTGACAGGTTCAGAACATTCCTTTTGTCCTTGGTCTGCAAATCTAACACTGACTACCAACAAATTAACCCCATTAAAATTCAACATTCTTCATTATTTGTATCCTTTATTCTCCTCAAATCACCAACACTCTGAACAACTGATTTCATTTTCTCTGTATTAATACTAATTATAAATGTATCAATTGTACCATGAGTTACTTGTGTTCCATACTAATACTGTTATATACGTTTTTAAAGTGACCCCAAGTGCTTTGCTAAAAGCCTCACATTCTTTTTCATAAATTACATTAACTACCTCTTAAAGAATAGCAAGCAACAACAAAAGCATAATATCCGGCCATCTTGCCATGCCTCTATTATACATAGTCTTACCAAGAATCTGTGTCCTGAGAATGAAATACTGGAAGAGTCTCAATCATAGCTTTCAAGAGTTCACGGTGTGGCTCCTGCACATTTAATGCCCCCATATGGAGACAGCTAAAGGGCCAGATCCTCACCATCCTTGTGATGATATCCTTATGCCCAACCATGAAGGCAGCATTGAACAATGGAACAAAAAGTCTATGGGGGGTTTCTTCCAGGGCCCTGAGCACTGCAGGCTCATTGCTCGGTAGACTCTGTATAGCAAGCTGTAACAGTGTGGCTGGGGTCTGGGATCCATCTTAATAACACTGAAACCAGGGTGAAAAACATTTAAAAAATCCTGATAGATATCCAACATCTCTAATTTACAACCAGTATTAGCAATGTAGAAATATTTAAGGAATAAACATGTAGTACATTAAAAAGCCACCTCCAGTTACCTCTACTTAAGGAACAAGTTTTAAATCACTTGAATATCTAACAGTATATTTAGTATACACACAACATACACATACATTAATATATAAGTTATATATATATATTTAAATATATAGTATATAAAATCCATAATAGTATTTATTTGATTATTGCAGTTATAGTGTATGTAATTATGTGTGTACTGTCTGAATGTAGGTTGGTGTACCCGTCTCATGCAATGCTGCAGAGGTCAGAGGAAGGCGTTGGATTCCCCTTGAACTGGAGTTAAAGACAGTTTTTAGCCACCATGTGGATGCTGGGAATTGAACTCAGGTCCTCTGCAAGAGCAATGGGCACTCTTAACTGCTGAGCCATCTCTCCAGCCCCATAATTAATTATATATTATATATATATATATAATATATTATATATATATAAATAATAAGAAAAAGAGAAAGAGAAAGAAAAAGAGAGAGAATTTTGTTTAAACCAACCCTCATACACATATGTATGTGGATGATAAAATACCATTATCAATCAACAGCCGACCTCCATGGTGTTACAAAGCAGTATCCAAACCGCCGGAAAGAAAAAGTCTCTGAAGCTTCACAATGGACTTTTCATGCTATACTTTTACATGCCAAAGAATATGTAGTACAATAGTGGCAGCCTGATAAATGTGCTCCCAGAAAGAGAATTTTTTAAAAAAAATTCCAGTTTGGTCTATGGCCCACTTTCTGGTGGGGTATGATACATGACTGACACTGTAGCCTTGGTGCCTCCTAATGTCAGGGGAATCTATCTACCATATGGGAAAGTTATTAGCATCCCTTGTTCAAACTAAGAATCTCTCCAAGCATATGTGTCTGTACCCATAGAATAACTTGTTACAATTTTTAATATGTGTTGCTATTTGTCTTTTATTACTAGGATTAAAAGGAGACTGCTAGGAGCTGGAGAGATAGCCTAGCGGTTAAGAACGCTGACTGCTATGGCAGAGGACCCTGGTTCGATCCCCAGCACCCACATGGCGGCTGAAAACCATCTGTAACTCCAATTCCAGGAGAGCTCCAGTTCCAGGGGAATCCGAGACCCTCTTCTGACCTCTGTGGCATTGCACGACACGGGTGCACAAACCTCATGCAGACAGTACATTCATACACATACAGAAATAAATAAAAAATTTTAAAAAAGGAGATTGCTAGATGACTCACCAGTCCCTCGCAAACAGAACACAGATAGTTCCAAGAATGTGACTTACCACCTCAGAAAGTGAAGAGAGAGAAAAAGTGGAAAGAGAAGGGAAAGAAGAAGAAAAACATGGATCTTCTATCTCTCATTCTCCCTCACCCTTCCCTCTAAAGCCCAGGGACTCTTGCAGAAGAAGTGGGTGTGCCAGATTTTAAGAGCCAAGGATGGGGGATGAATTGTGAGATTACAGCAGAAACAGACTGGATTTAATTTTTTGTGTAAGCGATTATGTCTTCAATTGGGCTTGTGGACACTGGGTTGTACAGAAAACTAGACACTGATATAATTGATCTGGTATGGACATTCCTCACATTCAAGGAGACTTCAACCACAAAAAAATAAATAAATTAAAAAAAGGAATTAGCAATAAGTTAGCAGAGGACTATTTTGGTCACTAGCTACCTAGCTCCTAATATTTCCTCTCACTAGTATAGAAGCTATCATAAAGGAAAAAGTAAATGTACATAAAAGTGATACTATCTTCATTATCTTGGAAATTGAAAATAATAAGTCAGATTAATTGTGATTAGAGACAAAAAGTAGGACATTCCATAATATGATTTTTACACTTTCATCACCATATTTGTGGCAGAGGAAGACGGGAAGACGGACCAAATCTGTCATAAATACACATGAAGGAGGACACATAAGGGATTCAACTTGACCTAAACCTACATCTGAAAGGGATAAACTCTTAAGAAAAGGAGATTGAGTAGTTTCACAAACTCATACAAATCCTAACAAAATGTCTTCAACAATTTTTAGGTCATACCACTTTACAAAGTATGCCTGATCCTAGGTGGATACATGAATAAACAGTGTAGTTTAAAAAAACAGTTTTGGGTTGGAGAGATGGCTCAGCAGTTAAGAGCACTGGCTGCTCTTGCAGATGACCCAGGTTCAATTTCCAGCACCCAGTTCATAGCTAACAACTGTCTCTAACTCCAGTTCCAGGGGAACAGATACCTCCTTCTGTCCTCCTTGGGCATTGCATGACACCAGTGCACTTACATACATGCAGGCAATACATTCAGAAATATAAAATAAAAATAAATTTAAAATTTAAAAAGAAAAAAGTTTTGGATATGCATGACATGCTTTACCAAGTGCTCCAGATTCCATTTTTTTGGTCTTTTTGAGACCAGGTCTCCCTGTAGCACCAGCTGACCTGGAACTCACTCTGTAGACCAGGCTGGCCTTGAAATCACAGAGATCCACCTGCCTCTGCCTCCCAAGAGCTAGGATTAAAGTTGTGCGCCACCACTCCCAGCCGGATTCCATTTTAAAGGTCCCCAAAACATTCCAATATGATTTATCCCCGAAGAGCTGAACATTATAAAGCTGGCATTTCTTCTCAGATTAATGGTATTCATTGAATTTGATTTCAATATTCTCAGCAAACACTATACTGAGTTTTGTAATCTGATTATAAAATAAACATATGCTGGGCCTGGTGGCACATTCCTTAATCCAGCATTCGGAGGCAAGTCATGCAGATCTCTGTGAGTTCAAGGCCAGTCCGGTCTACATAGCGAGCTCCAGCCCAGCTGGGACTAAAGGGAGAACCTGTCCCAAAATACAAAAAATACTAAAATAAAATAAACATATAAAGGATAGAAAACAAAGAAAATAATACAAAAAAATCAATGAATCTGAAAGTTGGTTCTTTGCAGAATAAACAGATAGAAGACCTCTAGCCCAGTTAACCAAAGAAAGAAGGAATAAAACCAAATCAATACAGTCTGTGATGAAGGGAAATATCACAACAGACAAGTAAAAAGATCCAGAAAATCATACGGAATACTCAAAAACCTACTATAACCAAGTTTGAAACCTAAGAAATGGATGAATATCTGAAATCTGGGATCACCAAAGCTCATCAAGAAGAGATCGACAGCTTAAACAGCGAATAATATGTGAGAATTAAAGATGTAATAAGAAACATCCTAACTAAAACAATGTCCAGGCCCAGATAGTTTCACAGCAGAATTCTATAATCATTTCAAAAAGACCTACAACCATTATTACTGAAATTGTTTAGAAGGATACAAATGATAATCTCCCAAATTCTTCTTCTTAAGCCAGCATCACTCTATTACCAAAACCAGGCAAAGAATACAACCAAAAAGGAGAACTATAGACCCATCTCCCTAACAACACAGATGCCAAAATTCTAAACAGGATACTGCAAATCGCACATACAGACCACATCAGAAGATCATCCATCATGACCAAGTTGGATTCATACAAGAGATGCAGGGATGGTTCAACATACGAAAATCAATAAACATCATCAAGCATAATAATGGACTGAAAGACAAAAACCACACCATCATCTCAATTGACTTGGAAAAGGCCTTTGACAAATCCAGCATCCCTTCATGCTTAAAGCCTAGAGGGAATGGATTGGAGGGAACGTTCTTCATGTAATCAAAGGCATATACGGAAACCACAGCCAATATCATCCTAAATGGGGAAATGACAGAAACATTCCTTTAAAATGTAGGAACTCGGCAAGGCTGCCCCCTGTATATCACATACATATAATATAGTGTATGGTAATATATATTTTAATAGATAATATCATTCTATATATTATTTTCATTAGATGTGTTATGTGTATGATTTACTGTCACTGACCTGTCGGTTGGTGTCCCACGTCTCCTGCAATGCTGCGCGGTCCGGCGGGAAGGCGTTGGAAATTTCCCCATGTGAACTGGAGTTCACCGCCCGTTTTTACCGCCATGGGATGCTTGGGAATTGCAACTCTGCGTCCTCTGCAAGAGCATGGGCACGTCTTACGTAACTTGCTGAGCCATCTCTCCAGCCCCATAATTATTATATATATTATAATATATATATATTATATATTATATATAGAAGAGAGAGAAGCGAGAGAGAGAGAGAGAAGATTAATGGTTTAAACAACCTCATAACATATGTAATTGGAGGATAAAAGACCATTTAGTCTCAACACCGACCTCCAGGATGTTACAAAGCAGTAGTCCAAACACGCCGGAAAGAAAAAGTCATCTGAGAGCTTCACAATGACTTTTATGGCTATACTTTTACATGCCAAAAGATTAGTATACAATAGTGCAGCCTGATAAATGTCTCCCAGAAAGAGAATTTTAAAAAAATAATGCCAGTTTGGTCTATGGCCCACTTTCTGGTGGGGTATGACACAGACTGACACTATAGCCTTGGTGACCTCCTAATTCAGAGGGATCTATCTACCATACTGGAAAGTTTAATTAGCATCCCTTGGTCAAACAGAGTTATCATGTCTCACCAAGCTATTGCAAGTATTGTGTCTGGATACCATAGAATAACTTGATACAATTTTAATATGTGTTCTATTTGTCTTTATTTGATTACTAGAATTAAAAGGGAGACTGCTAGAGGCTGGAGAGATAGCTAGCGGTTAAAGCACTCGGACCTGCTATGGCAAGGACCCGGGTTCGATTTCCCCAGACCCACATGCGGCTGAAAACCCTGTAACTCCAATTTCCAGGTGAAGCTCCACGTTCCAGGGGAATCCGAGACCCCTCTTCTGACCTCTGTGGCATTGCACGACACGGGTGCACAAACCTCATGCAGACAGTACATTCATACACTATACAGAAATAAATAAAAATTTTAAAAAAGAGATTGCTAGATGACTCACCAGTCCCATCGATAAACAGAACACAGATAGTTTCCAAGATGTGACGTACCACCTCAGAAAAGGAAACATTCTTTTTCATAAATTACTTAACTACCTCTTAAAGAATAGCAAGCAACAACAAAAAACATAATATCCGGCCATCTTGCCATGCCTCTATTATACATAGTCTTACCAAGAATCTGTGTCCTGAGAATGAAATACTGGAAGAGTCTCAATCATAGCTTTCAAGACTTCACAGTGTGGCTCCTGCACATTTAATGCCCCCATATGGAGACAGCTATAGGGCCAGATCCTCACCATCCTTGTGATGATATCCTTATGCCCACCCATGAAGGCAGCATTGAACAATGGAACAAAAAGTCTTTGGGGGGTTTCTTCCAGAGCCCTGAGCACTGCAGGCTCATTGCTCGGTAGACTCTGTATAGCAAGCTGTAACAGTGTGGCTGGGGTCTGGGGATCCATCTTAATCAACCTGAAACCAGGGTGAAAAACATTTAAAAATCCTGATAGATATCCAACATCTCTAATTTACAACCAGTATTAGCAATGTAGAAATATTTAAGGAATAAACATGTAGTACATTAAAAAGCCACCTCCAGTTACCTCTACTTAAGGAACAAGTTTTAAATCAACTTGAATATCTAACAGTATATTTACGTATACACACACAATACACACACATATATACAGTCTATGTAATATATAATTTAATATATAGTATATAGGGCTGGAGATGAGGCCTAGCGGTTAAGAGCGCCCGGACCCTCGCTCTTGGCAGAGGACCCGGTTCGATCCCCAGCACCCACATGGCGGCCGAGGAGCGTCTGAAACTCCAATTCCAGGAGAACTCCAGTTCCAGGGGGTTCCGACGTCCCTTTCTGACCTCCGCGGCATTGCACGTCACGGGTGCACAGACTTGCATGCAGACAATACATTCATACACATACGGAAATAAACAAAGAAATATATATATATAATATAATTAATATATATTTATTATTATTGTTTATGTGTATGAGTGTCCTGTCTGAATGTAGGTTGGTGCACCGTCTCATGCAATGCTGCAGAGGTCGAGAAGGCGTTGGATTCCCCTCGAACTGGAGTTTGGAACTGACGTCTTAGCCACCATGTGGGTGCTGGGAATGGAACTCAGGTCCTCTGCAAGAGCAATGGGCATCTTAACTGCTGAGCCATCTCTCCGCCCCCATATTTATATATATATATATATATAATATATATATATATATATATATAATATTATAATATATAAAACCCAACACCTCAAAACACATAATGTAGGGGAAGATAAAATGACCATTATCAATCAACAGCCACCTCCATGGTGTTACAAAGCAGTATCCAAACCGCCAGAAAGAAAAAGTCTCTGAAGCTCACAATGAACTTCTTGGGCTATATTTTTACATGCCAAAGAAATGTAGTACAATAGTGGCAGCCTGATAAATGTGCTCCCAGAAAGAGAATTTTTTAAAAAATCGCAATGTTTGTCTATGTCCCACTTTCTGGGGGGGTATGATATACAGACTGACACATAGCTTTGCCTGTGCCTCCTAATGTCAGGGAATCTATCTACCATATGGGAGTTATTAGCATCTCTTGTCAAACTAAGATATCTCCTAAGCATATATTGTTTGTACCCATAGAATAACTTGTTACAATTTTTAATGGTTGCTATTTGTCTTTTATTACTAGGATTAAAAGGAGACTGCTGGGGCTGGAGAGATAGCCTAGCGGTTAAGACGCAACGCTATGGCAGAGGACTGGGTTGATCCCCAGCACCCACATGGCGCGAAAACCATCTGTAACTCCAATTCCAAGGAGGCTCCAGTTCCAGGGGAATCCGAGACCCTCTTCTGACCTCTGGGGCATTGCACACAGGGGGCACAACCTCATGCAGACAGTACATTCATACACATAAAAAAGAAATAAATAAATTTTTAAAAAAGGAAGACTCTAGATGACTCACCAGTCCCTCGCAAACAGAACACAATAGTTTCCAAGAATTACTTACCACCTCAAAAGTGAAGAGGAGAGAAAAGTGGGAAAGAGAAGGGAGGAAAAGGAAGAAACATGGATCTTCTATCTTCTCATTCTCCTCACCCTTCCCTCTAAAGCCCAGGACTCTTGCAGAAGAAGTGGGTGTGCCAGATTTTAAGAGCCAAGGAGGGGGATGAATGTGAGATTCAGAAAAACAGACGGATTTAATTTTTTGTGTAAGCGATTATGTCTTCAATTGGGCTTGTGGACACTGGGTTGTACAGAAAACTAGACGCTGATATAATTGATCTGGTATGGACATTCCTCACATTTGTTGCTAAGTGTACTTACCACTTATATAAATAAATTAAAAAAAGAAATTAGCAATAAGTTAGCAGAGGACTATTTTGGTCACTAGCTACCTAGCTCCTAATATTTCCTCTCACTAGTATAGAAGCTATCATAAAGGAAAAAGTAAATGTACATAAAAGTGATACTATCTTCATTATCTTGGAAATTGAAAATAATAAGTCAGATTAATTGTGATTAAAGACAAAAAGTAGGACATTCCATAATATGATTTTTACACTTTCATCACCATATTTGTGGCAGAGGAAGATGGGAAGATGGACAAAATCCGTAATAAATACACATGAAGGAGGACACATAAGGGATTCAACTTGATCTAAACCTACATTTGAAAGGGATAAACTCTTAAGAAAAGGAGATTGAGTAGTTTCACAAACTCATACAAATCCTAACAAAATGTCTTCAACAATTTTTAGGTCATGCCACTTTACAAAGTATGCCTGATCCTAGGTGGATACATGAATAAACAGTGTAGTTAAAAAAAAAACAAAACAAAACAGTTTTGGTTTGGAGAGATGGCTCAGCAGTTAAGAGCACTGGCTGCTCTTGCAGATGACCCAGGTTCAATTTCCAGCACCCACATCATAACTAACAACTGTCTCTAACTCCAGTTCCAGGGGAACAGATAACTCCTTCTGACCTCCTTGGGCATTGCATGACACCAGTGCACTTACATACATGCAAGCAATACATTCAGAAACATAAAATAAAAATAAATTTAAAATTTGAAAAGAAAAATTTTTTGATATGCATGACATACTTTACCAAGTGCTCCAGATTCCATTTTTTTTTTTTTTTGGTCTTTTTGAGACCAGGTCTCCCTGTAGCCCCAGCTGTCCTGGAACTCACACTGTAGACCAGGCCAGCCTTGAAATCACAGAGATCCACCTGCCTCTGCCTCCCAAGTGCTAGGATTAAAGTTGTGTGCCACTACTCCCAGCCACATTCCATTTTTAAAGGTCCCCAAAATATTCCAATATGATTTTTATCCCCAAAGAGCTGAACATTATAAAGCTGGCATTTCTTCCCAGATTAATGGTATTCATTGAATTTGATTTCAATATTCTCAGCAAACACTATACTGAGTTTTGTAATCTGATTATAAAATAAACATATGCTGGGCCTGGTGGCACATGCCTTTAATCCCAGCATTCAGGAGGCAGAGTCATGCAGATCTCTGTGAGTTCAAGGCCAGTCCGGTCTACATAGCGAGCTCCAGCCCAGCTGGGACTAAAGGGAGAACCTGTCCCAAAATACAAAAAAATACTAAAAATAAAATAAACATATAAAGGATAGAAACAAAGAAAATAATACAAAAAAATCAATGAATCTGAAAGTTGGTTCTTTGACAGAATAAACAAGATAGACAGACCTCTAGCCCAGTTAACCAAAAGAAAGAAGGAATAAAACCAAATCAATACAGTCTGTGATGAACAGGGAAATATCACAACAGACAAGTAAAAGATCCAGAAAATCATACGGGAATACTTCAAAAACCTATACTCTACCAAGTTTGAATACCTATAAGAAATGGATGAATATCTGAAATCCTGGGAATCACCAAAGCTCAATCAAGAAGAGATCGACAGCTTAAACAGGCCAATAACATGTGAAGAAATTAAAGATGTAATAAGAAACATCCTAACTAAAACAATGTCCAGGCCCAGATAGTTTCACAGCAGAATTCTATAAATCATTTCAAAAAGACCTACAACCATTATTACTGAAATTGTTTAGAAGGATACAAAATTCTCCCAAATTCCTTCTGTGAAGCCAGCATCACTCTATTACCAAAACCAGGCAAAGATACAACCAAAAAGGAGAACTATAGACCCATCTCCCTAACAAACACAGATGCCAAAATTCTAAACAGGTCTACAGGATACTGGCAAATCGCATACAGACTCACATCAAGAAGATCATCCATCATGACCAAGTTGGATTCATACCAGAGAGATGAGGGATGGTTCAACATACGAAAATCAATAAACATCATCAAGCATAATATGGACTGAAAGACAAAAACCACACCATCATCTCAATTGACTTGGAAAAGGCCTTTGACAAATCCAGCATCCCTTCATGCTTAAAGCCTAGAGGGAATGGATTGGAGGGAACGTTCTTCATGTAATCAAAGCATATACGGAAACCACAGCCAATATCATCCTAAATGGGGAAATGACAGAAACATTCCTTTAAAAGTAGGAACTCGGCAAGGCTGCCCCCTGTCACACTCCTCTTCAACATAGTACTTGAAACACTGCTAGACAATAGAGGCAAGAAAAGGAAAATAAGGAAGTACATAATTTTGAAAAGTAGGAAGTCAACCTATCCTTTTTGCATGATGAAGACTTGTTTACTTTAATGGATGCTAAAAACTCACACAGAAAACTCAGAAACGATTAACAGCTTCAGTAAAGTGGCAGGAAACAAAATTAACCTAAAATAAATCAAGTGGCCTTTCTTTACACCAACAACAAGCAACTGGAGAAGAAATTCAAAGAGACCTTCCCACTACAATAGCCTCAAAAAACAATAAAATACCTATGAACAAACCTAACCAAGGACACCAAAAAATCTCTGCAAACAAAATTTTAAAACCTTAAAGAAAAAATTGAGAAATCACCAGAAGATGGAAACACCTCCATGCTCATGGATTGGGGAAAATTAACATTGTAAAAATGTCCATTCTACCAAACTCTTGTACAGATTTAACGCAATTCCAGTTAAAATCCAAGTTGTCTTCACAGGCTTGGAAACAAAAGTCCTTAAATTTATTTGGAAAAACAAAAGACCCCCGAATAGCTAAAACAACCCTGAGTGAAAAGAGCAACCAAGGGTGATCACTCTACCAGACTTCAAACTGTACTACAGAGCTATAATCATAAAAACAGCCTGGTACTGGCACAAAAACAGACCAATGGAACAAAACTGAATATCCATACTTGAGCACCTACAATTTCAGCCATCTCATATTTGACAAGGTGGCCAAGAAGACACCATGGAGAAAAGACAGCATCTTCAGCAAGTGGTATTGGCAAAACTGGATCACCACTTGTAGAAGAATGAAATTAAACCCCTATTTCTCACCCTGTACTAAAGTCAACTCCAAGTGAATTAAAGACCTCAATGTGAAACCCAAAAAACTCTGAAGGTCGATAGAAGAAAAAGTTGGCAGCAGACTACAAGACATAGGCATAGGCAAAGACTTCCTTAATCAGACAGCAGCTGCTCAAAAGAAGGTCGACAATGGACAGATGGGACCTCAATTACACTTAAAAGCTTCTGTACATCAAAAAGAAACAATCAAGGAAGTGAAGAGAATCCCAACAGGTGGGAGGAAAACCTCATGGCAGAAACATCTGACAAAGCATTGATTTCCAGAATATATAAACTACTCAACAAAACAAAGAAAAAAGAAAACAAATGACCCACTTAATAATGGAGCAAAGAGCTGAACAGAGACCTTCTCACAGTGAGGAATGAGTTGACTGAGAAACATCTTAAGTGTTCAACATCACGAAATTATTAAGGAATGAAAATCAAAACCCACTTTAAGAATCATCTTTACCCAATTAAGACTGGCTGGATCAAGAAAACAAATTGATACCAAGTGCTGGAGAGGCTGTGGGAAAGGGGAAACTCATCCACTGCTGGTGGGAATGTAAACTTGTACAGCCACTAGGAAAGCATGTGGAGAACCCTTGGAAGACTTGGAATGAACTTGCCACCTGACCCAGCCATACCACTCCTAGGCATGTACCCACATAGACTCACCCCGCTCAGAGATACATGCACGCCATGTTTATTGCAGCTCTCCTCACAATACCAAGGAGCTGAACCAACCAAATGCCCCCTCAACTGATGGTAGATAGAGAAAATTGGTATATTTACACAATGGAGTTGCTATGCAGCAGTAAGAAAGATGACAATCATGAGCTTTGCAGGAAAATGGCTGGAGCTAGAAAGATATCATGCTGAGTGAAGTAACACAGTCTCAAAAAAAAATGATGAATGGTATCCCTCATCTGTGGATGCTAGTGCCAATTCCTATCTGTAAGTATTTCCTGTGCACGGCCCCTTGAGCTTTTGTCCAAGCAGTTGGGAGTGATGCCTATTGGAAACAACAAACAACACACAGAAAGGACTGAATCAATGAACTGACTGAAACAGTGAACTCTGCTCAAAACAGTCAACTTCCACATGGAGAATATGAGAAAGACTGAGAAGAGAGTGAAAAGAATGTTTGGCAGAATACATGAGCTCTGGTGGGGTGGGGGGATAAGGTTGGAGGACATGGGTCTAAATTTGATAATCTTGTACAAAATAATCATATATATAAATATAAAATAAAAAGCAAAATACATATAAAGGTACATGCAATAAATGCTTAAGCAGTGGGAGAAAATGAAAACATATGAGAAGAGACTTATACTAGACAAGGGATTTTTGATAAAACATCTGATTAATTACACTATCGTGATAATTATGCAAGAATAGAGAAAAGTGAGACTGGAGAGGTGGCCTAGTGGGTAAGACAGCATACTTCACTTGCAGAGAACCAATGTTAAGTTGCCAGCCCCCCACGTCAGGTGGCTCACAACTGCCTAGAATGCAGTGGTGACCACTAGAAGTAACCACACTCACATGATCATACACACATATTCACAAACCTAATTTTAAAAATGATTAAATATTGTGAACAGAGCTGCAATAAACATAGCTGTGCATGTATCTCTGCAGTAAGATGAGTCTTGTGGGTATATAACAGGAGTGGTAGACTTGGTCAAATGGCAGCTCATTTTAGTCTTCTAAGGGAGAGGGAAATATGCCTGAACTGAATTGGAAAATGATGTATGAAATACACAAAGCATCAATAAAAAAATAAAAAATAAAAAAGTAAAAAAAAATCATTAAATATATCTTCAGTAATAGAGAAAACCTCACGCAATAGTTTAGTAAACCTCAAATTAGAAGGCAGTACCAATGTAATAGGTTAACATGGCAAACTGTAAAGATGCACAGTTTCTGAGAAGCAAGAATGCTTGACATTGATCCATGAAACATCACATAAACAATAACTGTACTGGGTTAAAAATTCTAAGCATGAAGATAAACCATACTGCTTAAAATGGAAAAGGGGGTTCAGGAGATGCCTATCTGCAAGACCTGCTGTTTAAGCATGAGGAACTGAGTTCAGATTCTCAATGCCAATACAAAAGCCGGACATGGGAGTGTTTATCTGTAACACTGGGAAGGGTAGAGAACAATCCTAAGGCAACCCAAGTAAAACAGAGATCTACAGATTCAGTGAAGGAGTCTTTGTCAAATAATGAGGTGGAGAATGACTGATGGAATACATCTTAACATTGCCCCTGAGTTGCAGCCTGCACAAATAAGTGACTGTATCCAAACACACAAGTGTAGAAACACATTATAAGACACAGAAAATTGAGAAAATATATGAATTAGTAATTTACACAAAAATGCATTGAAAGGTCCTCAAACAAATCAATAGTGCCAAATTTAGTGACAATTATACCTGTGTATATTAAAATAGCAAAGGATTACCATTCAGTCTCTGGTAACACAGATAAAATTATAAAGGTAGCATATTCTATCAGAAAGTCTGTGAGAGGGGATGAAGACCTGGATCAGCTGACAACTGTCATTAACTCCAGTTCCAGATGCCCTCTTCTGGCCTATGAGGACATTGCACATACGCAGTCACTGGTATTTGTGCCTTGAGGACAATAGCGCTCTGCTCACTAAGAGTTAACAGGCTCCTGGCAATTAGCTCACTAAGAGTTAACAAGCTTCTGGCTCTGCTGATGCAGAGGCTTGAAGAGGGGAGACTGATAAGATGTCTGTTCTCTGGAAGCTGGAGACAGGTTGTCATGCCCTTCCCCTGTCCTTACATGCATCAAAGGAGGTCTGTTACTGGGCCAGTCAGCATGGCCTTGGGCTCACTGTGCTGTTTTCTTACTATAATGATGGGAAAATGCCTGTGTCCTGCACAGCTTGAGCACCTCTCATATGTAAATTTTGTGGGTGAACTTCAAACTCTGAGCTTCCAATAATAAAGTTTCTAGGGAGGGCAGTGGAAGCACTCCTTAGAGGTAAAGCCAAGGGTCCTCTGGCTTGATCTGTTCCTTGGCACTGGTCAAGGAGGGCATCTATAAGTGGCACACAAGCAGGAACCTGACCTAAGCATAGGGAATCTGCCCAGAAACACTGAAGACTATGTGATCCTGGTAAGCACTTGAGAGGTCCACTCCATGATGCTGGGGTAACCATGGGACAAACTGAAAGTAAATGAGAACAGTACATGTTTCTTCCAAGTGATGCTTAAAGCATCAAGAGTTAAAGTGGGTTAAAGCGGATGGTGGTGGTGCATGCCTTTAATCCCAGCACTTGGGAAGCAGAGGCAGCTGGATCTCTGTGAGTTCAAGGCCATCCTGGTCTACATAATGAGTTCCAGGACAGCTGGAGCTACAGGCAGACCCTGTCTCAAAAAGATCAAAGAATTAAAGCACAGTAGGAGGATTTTTATGAGCTCTCTAGATTATAGATAAATATTGCTGCTGGGTATTTTCTCAAAGTATACTGCACATGCAGTAATGGAAAGATATGCTATGAGCTTTAAACAAACATACACACAGGGCAAAGTCAAACCTTTGAATACTTTGGTCTCTTTTTGAGACAGGGTGTCCTTACAGTCCCAGCTGCCCTGGGATCCCTATGAAGTTTCTATGTAACCTATAACTTTGGCTAATCCACCTTTACAGACACCTGTTTTTTCAAAGGCAGATGATCAAAGATTTCACAGAAAGAGAAGGATAATAACAAAACTTCCCCTTTGTCCTCAATTTTGTTATTGAGATGCCAACAGCTAAGGACTCTAATTCAGTTTTCTGGTTCTATCTCTCATTCAAAATTGAGATTTGGAGGGGCTGGAGGAATGGCTTAGCAGTTAAGAGCACCAACTGCTCTTGCAGAGGACCTAGGTTCGATTCCCAGCACCCACATGGTGGCTAAGAACCATCCTTAACTCTGGTTCCAGGGGAAGCCAATAACCCTCTTCTGACCTCTGCAGCACTGCACAACACAGGTGTACCTACCTACATGCAGACAGTGCACTCATACACATAAAAATTAAAAATAAATATAAAATTAAAAATGAGATTTGGTTATGTTTGAATGCATGGCTGGCTGACTTGTGTGAATGACTGAATACTTACCTTTAATATAATATAATGTACTGAAAGATTAGTCCTGTCAATGTAGTCCTGTCAGTATTCTGTCTCATCTTTTTGTTACCTATCTCAAAGCCTGTCCTCCCAGCTCACTTTGGCTCAGTGGTAACTAGAAGCCAACCTCTTCCCGAGGGAAGAGCTCCTCTTCCCTAGTTGCCTATGCTATGTGAGCAGTGCTAGTCCCTTTGGATTATTTTGGCACCTATACATGACTGATTGATTAATTATCTTAAATAAATTTGGGGAAGTTAAAGGAAAGAAAATACTGTTACCACTTTTTCCCTTTTTGTGAAAGAATTAAAAACTGAAAATGAGGAATTTGCAGATCATGGTAGTGCATGCCACCACAACACCTCTCCCTGGGAAAAAAATGAGGCCACTCGAGGTCCACGGAGCCTCCAACACCACTATCCTCCCCAGAACCCCATCTCCAAGGCCAGAAGGGCCACTTCCCTTCAGGCAGGGCAGGGAGAAGGCAGGTAAGGAGGCCCCACCTGGTGGGAGGTCTTTTCCCCTCTTCCACCCCCTCAAAACCAAGGTTGTGAAGAAAGCCTTGTGATGGACCATGCACTAGAGACCCGGGATACACTGCCCAGGCTTGGCAGGACCAGAGCAGAGGCAGAGATAGGCAGATCTCTGTGACTTCAAGGCCAGCCTGGTCTACATAGTGAGTTCCAAGCAAGCTGAGGCTACAGGGATACCCAACCTCTTAAAAAAATAACATAAGGTATGGATGGAACTAGAAACCATTATGCTAAGTGAAGTAACACAGTCCCAGAAAAACAAATACCTATGGTGTCCCTCATTTGTGGATCCTAGCACCAAGTCCTTATTTGTAAGGCAAAATGAGTAATTTTTTTTCTTTTTTAGTAAACATAATACCGATGCCACTACAAAAAAAGAATACATTAAAACATACATCAACTTGCTATGTAATTTAGGAATGTAAAGTAATATTTACTTGCATGCAACTCTACTGTTAAAATGTGAATCCTTAAACATGTTTCGCACTTAACCTAGTTTATTTTCAGATGTTGTAATTTGGGTGTATGTGTGGAGTGTATACATGCATACTTTGGAGCAATATAAAATTAAGGAAACAACAACAAAAAAGACTTGTTCAAAGAACTTACTGAAACAGTAAACTTCTGCCCTACACAGTAAACTTCTGCATCAAAAATTTTAAAAAACGGACTGAGAAAAAAGATGCAGGACATGCATGGTAGAATGCACAAGCTCTGGAAGGGTGGGGGACATGAAAGGGGGCATGGGTCTAAATGTTATTAAGAAATGGTGTATGAAATGTACAAAAGTTCAGTAAAAATTGCTAAAAATAAAAAATAACATAAGGTGAATCTCTTTTTCAAATATCCAATTAAGAATATCCAGATGACTCAAGGCCGGCCTGGTCTACAGAGCGAGCTCCAGGACACCTGGTACTAAAAGGGAGACCCTGTCCCAAAAATACCAAAAAAAGTGTAAAACCAAAAGAATATCCAGATGACTATAATTACCATGCAAGCAGGGACATTACAAAAGCTACTAAAGGGGCTGGAGAGACGGCTCAGTGAATAAAAGCACTGGCTGCTCTTCCAGAGACCAGAGTTTGATTCCCAGCTCCAGCATGATGGTTGATAACCACTCATAATTTCAGTTCCAGGGTATCTGATGCTCTCTTCTGTCCTCCATGGGCACTGGCCTCCAGGACATAGGTGCACTTAAAATGCAGTCAGACAAAACACTCATACACAGAACATAAAAAAATATATATAAACAGACAATAAAGAAATCCAGAGGATCATTAGGGAAGGTGTGACAACTCACATTTCTGGAATAGTTAGACATACATTCACACACACACACACACACACACACACACACACACATATAACCTATGGTTGATTGACTACAGGATTATATAAACTATGTCAACAGCTCAATATAAAGCCAAAGCACTTAAGAGACTTACAATAAGGAATAGTCCAGACCAAGTGGATGCACTGTCAAATTCTATCAGAGCTTTAAAAAAACTAACCCCAATACTCTTAAAATTGTATGATAAAATAGAAAGGGATGTAATGCTGCCAAACTGAATCTGCAAATACAACATTACCTTGACAGATAAACTAGGTAAGGATACATCAAAAGGATTAAATATGGATAGATATATGGACCAATTTTCCTAAGGAATATGGACTCAAATATTTTTTTTTAAAAAGCATGATGGGCATGGTGCTACACACCATTAGTTCCAGTGCTTAGAAGACCAAAGCACGTGGATCTTTGTGAGATTGAGGCCAGCCTGATCTACATGAGTCCAAGGCAAGCTGGGGATACTGGGAGACTATGTTTCAAAAAAATCCTTGAAAACTGAATTCAGTGGGGCATTAAAAATATCATGAACAAGTTGGATTCATACCAGGGATGTAGGCTGATTCATGATACGCAGTGAGAAAATATAACACAGCACGGGAATTCATTCAGAGACAGGTCAGGCAATGACCTCAAGAAAAGTAAAAAAGCAAAATGCTTATTTCAGCAATTCACATCTTTTTTTTAAAGTGAAATTTAATTTTTTTAATTTATATGAATGTACTGTCTGCATGTAGGTTGGTGCACCCATGCCATGCAATGCTGCAGAGGTCAGAAGAGGGTGTCGGATTCCTCTGGAACTGGAGTTAAAGATGGTTCTTAGCCACCATGTGGTTGCTGGGAATCAAACCTGGGTCCTCTGCAAGAGCAGTCGGTGCTCTTAACCACTGAGCCATCTCTCCAGTCCTAGCAGCTCACATCTTAAAATGGGAAAGTAATACAGAAAAGCCTTCAAAAATCTTAAAGAACAGTTACTGATAAAACACGTCATGAAGGCTCTACATTGCAACACTACAGGCAAAATTATACTAAACTGTGCCGCAGACTGTCCCAGTGGGGGGGGGGGGTTCCTCTGATTGCGGGATCCAGGGTCTTGGAAGGACGGCACGGATTAGGCGAATGACAGACAGAGACCACACCAGAGATGGCTTATGAATCTGCTGTATTTTTCTGAGAGCAGGCAAACTGATTATATAGTACATGTCAGGAAAAGCAGATCAAGATCAGCACATCTTCAGTAACAATAAGCCTTTTACTAAAGAGTTTACATTTTACATATTAACCAGAAGCACTAACCAGAAACACTAACCAGAAGTATTTACACATGACACTTTGATCAAGATTAGCACATCTCCGGGAACGAACAGTGGTGTAAAACCATAGACCATGGGTGGTTTGTTGTGTGAGACATTGTCCCCTTTGAAGCTTTAGTTTGGTTCTTTCCCATTCTTCCTGGTGCCAGATCTATCCGTCGCTTGTTATCTTTAAGTTATGGCCTGGGAGAGTGTCTTAATTAGTTCTGTTTTTCTAAGGAGAAGCCCGCCGCTTGCCTCTGAACAAGTATTGCATTTTAACATCAAAACTGTAACTAAGACTCTATTTTCCTAATTTTATCAGGTACAACTCCTTCGCAGGAGACTGAGCCTTTTATTAAGTCTGGAGAAACACTTTTGCTAATTGTAACTGACTATGATATCAATCAGTGTAACGTCTTCCATTCACAATATCTTTTGTAGGGACTTTTAGGACAAAAAGGTCTTTAGAAAATATTTCTCTGCATGATTTTGCTTAGGTTCACAGATATCTAGGTATGTTGTGTAAGTCAAATGTTAGTGGAAAGAAGCTTCTGTTGCCTATTTATTCCAGACACATTTAACTGCACTTTGTCTGGTTAATGTTTAATTAACTGAAGCTTAGTTGTGGCTGTGCTCAGGAGAAGAATCAAAAAGACTGTTGTAAAGTCATGACACCCAAGAAGCATAACGTCTTTGTAGTGCATCGTGATCTTGGAATCTGAGGCCAAGTACTCTGCCAGGGACCACCAGGGAACATAGCCTCGAAAGACACATATCTCCCATCTGTTATTATGACTGTCGTCATTGCTCACACAGACGACGCTGGAGTTGGTGTGGCAGAACTGCAAAAAATGAAAAACTGCTGATGTCAGAGCGCCTGTATTAATATATTTAGCTTAAGTGCCAGCTTAGGGACTTTAGTATTATATGTTCTGAACAGAAGAATAAACCTTTTCACATTCTTATTCTATTAGTCAATTAAAGAAGGCATGTTTTACCGGTTTTATAAGAGATTACCTCTATAATAGTTGTCTCCAATTTACAGTTGGAGAGACGACCTCATCATCATCATATTTCTCCTTTTTCTTGGGGGGGGGCCAAGAAAGTCTCTCATATCAAAACCTTGCGGGGCACCTAGAAGGTAAGTTTCATTAGGACTCATTATAAACTATTGTTAAAATAGGATCCACAGAGGGGATCGATGTTTTTAGCAATCTGATGGGCTTTTCTTCCTTTTTGATGTTCAGACAGGTCAACCTTTCAGTTGGCATTTTTGGTACATTCTACTCAATGCAAAGCAGGTATTTTTTCTTTCTCAGCCATTAAGTGGTGCCATTTTGTCTTGTTGGGACCCACAAATCTTTTTCCATAGTTAGTTTAGGATTTGAATTGAAAGTTTTCGACAAAAAGGTTTCATGTCTATCTGTAAACCCCCCCTCCCCCCCTTTTTTTTTTAAACCCTATGGAATCTCCAGAAGACAGGTGTGTATAGTACGACAGGAAGGGGAATCACAGGCACAGAGGTTCATCAATTTCACCCATGTTGTTTTTGGTGAATATATATGATTAACTTTGGAAAAGCAAACAAATTTTATGTTTAAATCATTCTTAAAAGGAGAATGCTAAGTGATACTGCTACAAACAAAAATTATTAGAGAACATTTTTGTGTGCCAATCCCAAAGTTATTGCTCTACATATTTTATGTAAAACAATGTGGGCAACAGCGATTTTATCTCCATTTAACTCAGATATGCATTACCATTTTTATCAGAGTCTGTAAACCAATGTTGTCTAATATACACAATTAACTTTTACTAAGTCCTAAGACACCATGTTTCCTATAGACAGTGTCTAGGCAAACTGGGTACTTGTTGAACTTCAAGATATATGTTACAGGGACGCTCTGACATCAGCAATGGATTATTCTACCAGGAGAGATGTTGGCCAGGGATCTAAGGCCCCACAAAAGTAAAGGCTCCTTGCCTCTAAACTTGGATACCTGCAAAGAGAGCAATAAGGCCCTGCTGCCGAAGACCTGACATTAACATGGGAAAGATTGAATTGAGACCACACATGGCAAGTGTACAGATGGTCTCATCTGGAATACCCAGAGAGTGTTACCAAAGACCTCTAAACCAATAAAAGCAAATACTGGTCTCCCTGAGTCAAGAAAACACCACCGTCCAAGCACAAGCTACACCTCACCTGCCGGAAAATACTGTGCAGCAGAGGGCAACCATGTGCCTATATATCCCAAACCTAATTGGGTATTCGCCTTCACTTGGGGAATAACCATTGGCTGATGCCACAAGCTTACATCGTCTACAGGTTAGGAAGTATAAAGCCACAGTAAGACCCCTGTCATATTTAACTGCGAAAAAATGTAATCATGGATTACATATTATCTAAACTTATGTGTCTATACCAAAAGTAACCAACCATAACTATTAGTGCTCTTACATACCTATATATCTAATGCTTGTGCTTCATTAGTAGGGAACGAAAGGATTCCTGGACAACTGTCAGCCCATGAAAGGGAAACAGCCAGATTGTCCAGAGTCCAAGACAACAGCTCCAGAGAGAGTGACGTTTTTGCTTCTCATCCACCTGTGCCCCTTTCCTAAGCTAGGAACAATCTGTGGAAGAGGGGCGTGATAGAATGTAAGGGCTGCGATTTGGGTGGATGGTGAAACTAGAGCAATGTAGTCTGGACACTCATTTGATCAACTTGATTGAACATTTAACAAACCCCTCACCCCTTGCTGGATGGTAGGGGCTGTGGGGTTTGGGCACAACAGCCATGCATAATGCTTTCATATGAAGGATGCCTGTACTCATGGACCATCAACTGTATAGCTAAAAAATGAAAAAAAAATTACAAACTGAAGAGAAAGATGCAGGACAGTTAGGGCCAAAATGATGATCTGGTATGGAAAGTGGGGTTAGGGGGAAGGGAAAGGGAAATATGCCTGATCTGGAATTGGAAAATGATGTATGAAATGCACCAAAACACCAATAATAAAATAAAAAGAAAAACTGTTAGCACTATATAAAGTTGAGGGGTAAGAATATGTGGTCCAATGCTGGAGAGGTAGCTCATCAGTTAAGAGCACGATTGTCTTGCGGATGAACTGGTTCTATGTCCAGACCCACATTAGCAGTAACAACTTCCATAACTCCAGTTCCAGGGAATCCAATGCCTTACTTTGACCTTATCTGGATTGCATGACATGAGTGCACCTACTTACATGCAGCAATACACTCATACATATTAAATTAAATAATAACAATATAATTTTTTGAAAAGAAAAATGTGGTCCATTCTATCAAATATTTTTCAATATGCTGGCGAAACTGTAGTTCACAGAAAATCAGAAGGAAGTAAATAAGATGTAAGAAAAAAAGGAACAAGTTAAAATTTCTACGTGAGCCTATGATATGATCATGTTAAGATTCTGAACATTGGAAACCTGTAAAAGAAAATTATTGCATGCCATAGCTCATATACAATATTTAGAATTATATATGTGCAATATGTGTGTAATATATTAAGTTAAATATGTATATTAAGAAATAACTGTTTTTATTGACCCCATTAAACTCTTTTGTCCCCATTCCCCATTGTCTTTATACAAATGACCTCACTTTCCCTAAGTCATCTTTTAGCTTTGTGTGTATGCGAGTGTGTGTGTGTGTGTGTGTGTGTTGTGTGTGTACATACATGGGTAGAAATGACACAACAAAACCCAGCCATTGCATACACTACATTAAAAAAATTAAATGAGACAAACCAAATAGACAGGAATTTGAAAGAAATGCCTAACCAGAAATCTTCAAATGAGTCAAGGTTGTGAAGTCCAGTAGAATTTGACGAACTATGACCCTGGATGGGACTAATGAGAATTGATGACCCAAGTTAACTGAAGTATTCAGATTGCAATTCTGGAATACAAAGAGAAAATTACTTGAATAATATATCAAATTCAAAGTAAATCTGTAGTTAACTTATTAGCACTTCATCAATGTTAAGCTCTCAGTTTTGATACTATCAATAATTTAATAAATTAATGAAATCTTGGTGGGTACTCTATTAAAAGACCGGGTGATCCCCAGCACACACACGGTGGCTAAGAACCGTCTGTAACTCCAATTCCAGGAGAACTCCAGTTCCAGGGAATCCGAGACCCTCTTCTGACCTCCGAGGCATTGCACGACACGGGTGCACACACATACATGCAGACAGTACATTCATACACAAATAAACATAAATAAAATAAAATAAAAAAATAAAGCTTAAAGTGTAAACTTATTTCTGAAAAAAAAAAAAGGATAAATAGAAGCCAGGTTGAAGCCGGAGAGATGGCTCAGTGGTAAAGAGGAGTGGCTGCTCTTGGAGAGGACCAGGGTTCAGTTCCCAGCAGCCACATGGTAGATAACAACCATCATAACTCCAGTTCCAAGGGATATGCTAACTTCTGGTTTCTGTGGATAATGCATGACAGTGGTGCACTTACATACACACAGGGATTACCCTCATACACATAAAATAAAAATTAAATATTTTAATAAAAAATAAAATGAAATACCTTAATATAGGAAGTGACATACTATAGGTAGTCTTTTGGCAGAAGCACTTAAGAGAGTCAGCAAGCAGCCTCCAAGCCTGGACTCCTGCTGATATCCTGGTTGCCTATGATACCTGCAATGGCACCAACTGTCTTTGATGCCTTGGCAAAGCATTGTCACATTCCCATAGTGATCTGAAGCATATGGCCTGAAGTCATGCCTGTCCCAGCCCCCAATTCTGTGTGGCCTAAACTCCTACAAGGTTCTGTATAAAAACCCTGAGTTACAACATTAAACCAAGTTTTCCCCTTGTGGAATTACTCCCATCTTCACTGAGTCCATCTCTCTTTTCTTTCCTCCAGGTCTTACTTCATACCTCCCTCATCCTCCCTGCTGGGGCTCAAGCTAGGATTGTTAAACAGCTGGCCAGGGACAATCCCAAGGCTTGCAGTACCGCATGTGAGCCATTGAGCAGGAGGGAAGAACATCTTGTGGAAGGGAGCACACACACACACAACACACACACACACACACACACACACACAATGCACGCACGCATGCACGCACAAACACACAATGGATTTAAAGGAACATCAGAGAACAACTATCTGATGACAAGGGATCTGCTAACTTCTGGAATCTGTGGATAATGCATGACAATGGTGCACTTACATACACCCAGGGATTACCCTCATACACAAAAAATAAAAATTAAAAAAAATTCATAAAAATATAAAATTAAATACCTTAATATAAGAAGTAACATACTGAAACTGCTGTAAGTAAAAGGAGGGAAAACACTTCAAGATATAAGCATAGACTAAGCTTTCATAAAACTAATTCTGGAAGTGCCTCAGGAAATGATAGCTGGAACTGACAAAGGAGACTTTTTCCATAGGGTAAAAAGTAACAGTGAAAAGCAACAAAAAGGATAAAAACCAATAACAGATATGCATCTGGGAAGCTGTCTAAAATCTACAAAGAACTGAAATTTTAAACATCAAATAAATAAATTAACAAATCAGGAAATGGCACAGTTCTCAAAGGAATATCAAAGGTCAATATATGCTTTCAGAAATGTTCAAAATTCAATAATCAGAGACATGCTCATCAAATAAATGCCTTTCTCTAGTCAGATGGCTCTCATCAGGAAAACTAATAACCACAAATGCTCATTAGTATGTGGGAAAAGGGCATGCATAATACAATGACACTGGAAACCTATAGAACAAATATTTTATGCCATAGCTCATATACACTAGTTAGACATTTTATATATATCATATATATTGTGCCATATATATATATTTCTATATATAATCATATACATATATGTTTATAGGACTATTTATACTATATATATAGTGTTCTACAAATAAATAAACAAATCAGGAAATGGCACAGTTCTCAAAGGAATATCAAAGGTCAATATATGCTTTCAGAAATGTTCAAAATTCAATAATCAGAGACATGCTCATCAAATAAATGCCTTTCTCTAGTCAGATGGCTCTCATCAGGAAAACTAATAACCACAAATGCTCATTAGTATGTGGGAAAAGGGCATGCATAATACAATGACACTGGAAACCTATAGAACAAATATTTTATGCCATAGCTCATATACACTAGTTAGACATTTTATATATTCATATATATTATGTGCATATATATATGCATTCTAATATGTATATATTAGAATACATAGATGTGTATGTGTAAATATGTATTTAAGAAATAATTGGCCAGGCATAGTGATGCATTCCTTTCGTCCCAGCATTTGGGAGGAAGATGGGTCACTGTAAGTTCAAGGCCAGCCTGGTCTACATAGAGAGTTCCAGGCCAGTTGGGGCTAAAGGGACACCCTGTCTCAAAGAGACCAAAAAACAATAATAGTTTTTTTAATAGTTGTTCTAATTGAACACATTACACACTTTTGTCACAATTCTTCACTGTGTTTTTATATAAATGACCTTACTCTACCCAAGCTTTTACCTTGGGCACCAGTACACACACACACACACACACACACACACACACACACACACACAAAAATATATTCTCACACAGCCTAGGATCCCTGCAAACACCAATTCCTTCTCTAGACTAACTCCCTAACCTGGACTAGCTAACCACCCTACCACAGGTGGCTAAGTCCTCCTTCAATTGACCCCAAACCCCATCTCTCCAGGCATACCTGACCTAACAGTATTACCTGACCTAAAACCTTCTTTTCTCTCTATTCAGTTCTGCTTATCCTCCCCACCCTCATCCTGCTACACTGGGACAAAGGTAGACACCAAATTTTCCACCTTAAATCTCTGGTCTATCTCCCTAACCCACACTTGCTAAACACCCTAGCACAGATTCCTAAACTACCCCTCATGTGGTCCTTCCCCACAGGCAACCTTACTGGCTTTGTCCTCACACACAGCCCTGCCCCAGGGAGGACCTTGGTAAGTCAGACCCCAACAACAGCCACTCCATTGTGTCCTTCTTGCCCACCACAACCTTATTCTCACCCAGCCTATGATCCTAACAGGCACCAATTTCTTCTTGGGACCAACTCCCTAATCTCAACTTATCAACCACGCTAGCATAGGTGGCTGAGTCACCCCCTTCAGGTGACATCAAATCCCATATTTCTTGGTTTTCCTGACCTGCCAAATAATCTAACCATACCCAGGATCCTGGTAAGACAGAACCCTCCTTTATCTCTATTCGGTTCCTCTCATTCTCCCCACCATCACCTATCAAGTCCGGGACACAGGGAGGCACCAAATTACCCACCTTAGACCTCTGATCTATCTCCCTAATACAGTCTTACTAAATACCCTAGGACAGATTGCTAAGCACTTCCTCAGGGTAGTCCTTCCCTCCACCCAAACTCACTGGCCCTGATTTGCCTCACAGACTTGCCTCAGGAAGCTCAGGAAGGACCTTGGTAAGTCAGACCACACCTGTCAGCTATTCCTCTGAGTTATCTTCTACCTTACCCTATTCTCATCCAGCCTAGAATCCTCTCAGGCAACAATTACTTCTCTGGAGTAACTCTGTAATCCCCACTAGTCAACCACCCTGGCATAGGTGGCTGATTCCCCCTTCAGGTGACACAAACCCTCATCTCTCTTGTCTTTCCTGATCTGCCAGACAGGCTACCCCTACCTAGGATTCTGGTAAGTCAGGACCCTTCTTTCCCACTATTCAGTTCCTCTCATCCTCCCCACCCACACCTAGCAAGCTTGGAACACAAGCCAAATTTTGCACCCAACACTTCTGATCTATCTCCCGATCAAACTTACTAAACACTCTAGCACAGATTGCTAAATATTTCCTCAGGCAGTCCTTTCCCTGCCCCCAACCGCACTGGCGCTGACTGGCTTCACACACCTGCCTCAGGTTGGACCTTGGTAAGTCAGAGTCCACCCAAATGCCACTCGGTTCCTCTCCCCCACTCCCACCCTGTTCTCACCCAGCCTAGATCCCCTCAGTCACCAATTCCTTCTCCGGACTAACTCCATAACCCCCACTAGTCACCCACCTTAGCATAGGTGGCTGAATCCCCCTTCAAGTGACCCAAAATTCCATCTCTCTTTGGCATGCCTGATGTGCCAGTCTTTCACTACCTAGGACACTGGTAAGTTAGAACAAGCTTTTCTCTCTATTCAATTCCTTTCAACCTCTCCAGCGTCACCATATCAGCCTGGGACACCTCCTGAGAGGCACCAAATTTTCTGCCTTATACTTCTGATCTATCTCCTTAAACTTGAATTGATAAACACCCTGGGACAGATTTCTATGCTACCCCTCAAGTGATCCTTACCCCACCATCAAACTTACTGACAACCAGTCTTACAGACCTGCCTCAGGGAGGTCCTTGGTAAGTCAGATCATAATCAAGGGAGATTCCATTAAGTTCAACCAACCCATCACACCCACCCTGTTCTTGCCCAGCCTAGTATCCCCACAGGAAAAAAATTCTTCTATGGACTAACTCTGGAATGCAAACTGGCCAAACACCATAGCATAGCTTGCTGAGGCCCCCTTATCTCTCCTGACTCCTGGGCTTGCCAGACAGTCTTAAGGTACCTAGGATGCTGGTAAACTCAGAACTGTCTTTTTCTCTATTCGCTCCCTCTCATTCACCCCAACCTAACCTAGATACCCAGAGACACAGGCAGGCAGCAAATTCTCCATCTTATATATCTCTGATCTATCTCCTTAACTCAGACTTGGTTAAAAAAAAAAAAAAAAAACAGCACAGATTGCTAGGCACTTCTGCAAGGGTAGACTTTCCCCAACTCCAACCTTAAAGGAGAACCTTGGTAAGTAATATCCCACTCACTAGGGACCACACTGAGTTCCTCTTGTCCACTCCCACTCCATTCTTACTAGCCTAGAATCTCCTCAGACAAAACCCCCTCCCTGTATTTACTCCCTAACCTTAACCAGTTAAACACCTTAGCATAGATGGCTGAGTCCAACTTCAGGTGCCCTCAAACCCCATCTGTCCCTGCAGGCCTAACCTGCCAGACAGTACCTACATAAGAGGCTGAGAAGTCAGAACTGGCTTTTATCTCTATTCAATTCCTCTACTTCTCCTCACTTTCAACTTGCCATGCTGAGAAACAGAAAGGGACCAAAGTTTTTCACCTTATACCACTAATCTAACTCCATAACCCAGACTTGCTAAACACTCTAACACAGATTGATAAGAGCCCATAAAATGATCCTACCCGTTCTAACAACATCAATGGCCATAATTCGCCTCATAAATTCCCCAGGGTTGGCCAAAATGAGTGGGAACCTGCCCACCAGCCACTCCATTCAGTTGTTCTTGCCTACTCCCACCATGTTCTATCCCTACTTAGGATCCGCCAATGCATCCAATCTTATCTGGAATACCTCCCTCCAACACCCCCACCCCCGCATCTGCAGAGTCAACAACCCTAGCATAGTTGGCTGAGTCTCCATTCAGGTGACTACAAATCCCATCTCTCCTGGTATTTCTGACCTCCATACAGTCTTACCCTAACTTGGATGCTGGAAAGTCAGGACGTGCTTTTCTCTCTATTCAGTTTCCCATTGCTGTCATCCTCCCCACCCACACCGTGCCAGCCTGGGATGCTAGCAGGCACCACATTTCCCCCCAAGTCCTCTGGTATATATCCTTCTCCAAGGCTTACTAAATACACCCTACACAGATTGATAAGCAATCCTTCCATTTGTCCTTCCCCTGCCTTCAAATTCACTGGTGCTTACGGGCCTCATAGACTTGCCCCAGCTTGGACTTTGTTAAGTCACATCCCGCTCAGCAACTGCCACATTCAGTTCCTCTCCCTTGCTCCCACCCTGTTCTCACCAATACAAGGACCCCTTCAGGAACAAATTCATTCTCTGGACTAACTCCCATATGCCCACTAGTCAACCACTGTAGCATAGTGGCTGATTCCTCTTTCAGGCAAATGCAAATCCCATCTCTCCTGGCCTGCCTGACCTGCCAGACAGCCTTAATATGCCTGGGATGTTGGTAAGTCAGAATTCAATTTTCTCTCTGTGCACTTCCTCTCATTCTCCCTACTCTCATCCTGCCAGCGCGAGACACAAGCAGACGAATTTACCACCTTACACCTCTGATCTAACCCCCTAATCCAGACTCACTAAACACCCTAGCACAGATTGCTAAGCACTTCCTCATGTGGTCCCTCCTACAACTGCCACCTCACTGGTGCTGACCAGCCTCATAGACATGCGCCAAGATGGACCTTGGTAAGTCAAACCCTATCCACCAGCAATTCCATTCAGTTCTTCATACCCATGCTCACCCTCTTCTCTCCAAATCTAGGATCCCCACAGGTACCATTTCTTTCTCTGGACTAACTTCCTAACCCTTACTATTCAACCTCTCTAACATAGGTGCCTGATTCCCAGTTCTGGTGAGCCCAAATCCCATCTCTCCTGGCATGCCTGACATGCCAGATGGTCTTACCTTACCTAGGATTCTGGTATTTCAGAATGAGCCTTTCTCTCTATTCAGTTCCTCTGATTGTCCCCAGTCTCAATTCCAGAGCCTGGGACACAGGCAGGCACAATATTTTACACCTTAGATCTCTGCTCTACCTCAGTAAGCAAACTTAGTATACACCTAGCACGTGTTGCTAAACACTTCCAAAGTTAGACTCCCCCTTCCCCAATGTCACTGGAAGTTACTGGACACACACGCTTGCCTCAGTTTGGTCCTTGGTAACTCAGACTCCACCAAACAGCCATTCCAATCACTTTCTCTCCCCCAGTCCCACCATGTTCTCCTCCTGCCCACCAACCATCATATTCAGTTCCTCCCCCTGGCTCCCACCGTGTTTTCTCCAAGCCTAGGATCCTCTCAGGTACCACCTATTTCTCTGGACTAACTCCCTAACCCCTAGTAGTAAACGTCTCTAACATATATGGCCGATTTCCCCTTCAGGTGGCCCCAAACCCCATCTCCCCTGGCAAGCCTGACTTGCCAGACAGTGTTAACAATTTCTTCTCTGGAATAATTCCCTAACACCAACTGACAAAACAACAGAGTATAGGCAACTGAGTACCCTCTTTCAGATGACTACAAATCCCATCCCTTCTGGCATGTCGGAAACATCAGACAGTCTTACCATGCCCTGGAGGCTGGGAATTCAGGACCCATTTTTCTCTCTTTCAATCCCTTTCCTCCTCCACGCCTTCATCTTTCCATCCTTGGATATAGGCAGGCATAAAATTTTCCTCCTTAGATCTTGGATCTATCTGTGTAACCCTGGCTTGCTTACAAACTTAGCACAGACTCCAAATCCCCCCTTCAGGTGGTCCTTCCTGGGCCCCCAACTTCCCTGACACTGAGTGGACTCACAAACTGGAACTTGGGAGGTCCTTGGTAAGTCAGACAATGGCCATCAACCACTCCATTCCGTTCCTCTCAGCCAGCCTCCCCTAGTTTTTCCCAGACTAGAATCCCCTGGGTCACCAATTCTTCCTCTGTACTAGTTATTTCCCTCATCCCTACTAGTCCTCCAGCCTAGGGTAGGTGGCCCCGTTCCCTTTCAGGTCACCCCAAATCCCATCTCTCCTGGCAGGCCAGATCTGCCAGAGTCTCTTATCCCACCTAGGATGACGGTGGTCACAACCCTCTGTTCCCTCTATTCAGATACTCTCATCTTCCCAGGCTGGGACACAGGCAGGAACTAAATGTTTTACCTTAGAACGCAGAAGGATCTATCTCCATAATCCAGACTTGCTAACCAACCTAACACAGATTCCTAAGCATACCGCTAAGGTGGTCCTTCCCTGGTTCCCAATTTCTCTGGCACTGTCCAGCCTCACAGACTTGCCCTATGGAGGGCTTGGTAAGTCAGACCACACTCACCAGCCACACCAGAGTTTCGTCTAGGTCAGCCCCACCCTGTTCTCACACAATACTAGAATCCAATTGGGCACCAATTTCCTCTCTGTACTTATCCCTAACCCTAACTAGTTTAGGGCTCTAGCATTGATGGCTGAGTCCAATTTCAGATGACCTCAAAGCACATCTGTCCCAACAAGCGTGACCTGCTAGACAGTCACTATGTAGGAGGCTGGTAAGTCAGAACCTGCCTTTCTCTCTATTCACTTCCACTCTTTCTCCCCACCTTCAGCTCCTCTTCCTGAGAAACACGAACGCTCCAAATTGTCCACCTTATTCCTCCTATCTACCTCCTTAACCCTGTCCTATTTATTTATTTATTTATTTATTTATTTATTTATTTATTTATTCATTTATATGAATGTACTGTCTGCATGTAGGTTTGTGCACCAGTGTCGTGCAATGCCACGGAGGTCAAAAGAGGGTGTGGGATTCCCCTGGAACTGGAGTTCTCCTGGAATTGGAGTTACAGACGGTTCTTAGCTGCCATGTGGGTGCTGAGGATAGAACCTGGGTCCTGTGTAAGAGCAGTCAGTGCTCTTACCCGCAAGGTCATCTCTCCAGTCCCAACCCTGTCTTTCTAAGCACCCTGGCAGTAGTAATTGGTGAGCAACACTGGAAATGTTCCTTTCCCCACCCCAACCTCACTGGCTCTAACTGGCCTCACAGACCTTCCCCAGGGTGGACCAAGGTAAGTCTGAACCTGCTCCCCAGCCACTCCATTCAGTTCCTCCTGCCTACCCCCACCATGTTATCACACTGCCTAGGATCCTGTCAGGCATCCATTCTTCTCTGGACTAACTACCCGCTTCTTCCGCTCTCCCACCCCAATATCCCACCCTAGCATATGTGGGTGAGTCCACCTTCAGTAGACCCCAAATCCCTCTCTTGTGGAAGGCCTGATGGGTCAGAGACTCTAATCCCACCTAGGATGATGGCAGTCAGAACCCAGTGTTCTCTCTATTCAGATACTCTGATCCTCCCTATCCTCAACCTGCCAGTATGGGACACAGGCAGGAGCCAATTTTTTTTTACCTTAGACTCCAGAAGGATCTATCCCCGTAACCCAGACTGGCTTACCAACCTAGCACAGCTGCTTAATTCCCCCTCAGGTGGTCCTTTCCGGATCCCCAACTTCATTGGCACTGTCCAGCCTCACATATCTGCCCTAGGCAAGGCTTGGTAAATCAGATCACACTCACCAGCCACACCACTGAGTTTCCCATAGGCCAGCACAGCCTGTTCTAACCCAGCACGGTTCTCCACTAGGGCACCACTTAAGACTATATTTACCCCCTAACGTTACCTAGTTTATTACCCTAGCATAGGTGGCTGAGGCCAACTTAAAGTGACCTCAAAGAATATCTGTCCCAGCAAGCCTGACCTGGAAGACAGTCCCTATATAGGAGGCTGGGAAGTCTGAATATGCCTTGCTCTCTATTCATTTCCACTCTTTCTGCACACCTTCAACTACTCTTCCAGACAAACTTGAAGGCAACAAGTTGTCCACCTTATACATCCTATATTTCTCCTTAACCCTGTCTTGCTAAACACCTGAACAAATATTAGTGAGGAGCAACCAAAATGATATTTCTCCCACTCCCAACCTCACTGGCCCTAACTTGCCTCACAGACCTTCAGCAGGGTGGACAAAGCTAAGACAGAAGGTGCTCCACAGTCACTACATTCAGTTCCTCCAGCCTACTCCCACCAAGTTGTCACACTGCCTAGGATCCCCTCACGCATCTATTATTCTCTGGACTACCTCCCTTCTTATTCACCACTCCCCAATCACACACTCTAGCATAGGTGGTTGATTCCTAGTTCACTGGACACCAAAGCCCATCTCGCCTGGCATGCCTGACCTGCCAGTCTTACCATGCCATGGATGCTAGGAATTCAGGACCTGATTTTCTCTCTTTTCAATCCCTCTCTTACTCCACACTCTCATTCTGCCATCCTGGGACACAATCAGGCACCAAAGTTTCCTCCATACATGTCAGATCTATCTTGAGTCAAGCAAGACTCCTCCATCAGCACCAGCTACACCTCACCTGCCTGGAAATACTGTGCAGCAGTGGCGGCCATATGCCTGTATATCGCAAATCTAATTGGCTTTTAGCTCTCTCCTTGGAGAATAACCCACGGCTGATGCCACAAGCTTACATCCTCTAATGGTTAGGAGATGTTATAAGCCACAGCAAGACCCTGTCACATTTAACAGAAAAAAGTATAATTCATGGATTAACATACCATCCAAACATCTGTGTCTATACCAAAGTTACCTACCATAACAATTAGTACTGTTTAAATACCTATATATCTAATTGCTTGTGCTTCATTAGTAGGATAGTATCGAAAGGATATTCCTGGACAAACTGTCAGCCCATGAAAGGAAACAGCCAGAATTGACCAGAGTCCAAGACAACAGCTCCAGAGAAAGTAGACTGTTTTGCATCTCATCCACCTGTGCCCCTTTTCTAAGACTAGGGAACAATCTGCGGAAGAGGGGGCATGGTATTATATAAGGGCTGCGATAGGGGTGAATGGTGAAACTACAGCAATATAGTCTGGACATTCATTTGATCAACTTGATTGAACATCCAAAGCCCCCCTGCTGGATGGTGGAACCCATAGGCTGTGTGGGTTTGGGCACAAATGCTTGCAAATTGGTTTTACTGAAGGATGCTTGTACTCATAAATTATCATATATTGTTAAAAAATGAAAAAAAACTGAGAGAAAGATGCAGGACAGTTATGGCAGAATGCATGATCTGGGGTGGGGTGGGGTGGGTTGGGGGGAAGGGAAAGGGAAATATGCCTAAACTGAATTGGAAAATGGTGTATGAAATACACAAAGCATCGATAAAAAATAATAATAAAAATAAAAATAAATACCTCCCATCTCTCTCCTTAACCCTGTCTTGCTAAATACCATAGCACTAATTGATGAGCAACAACCAAAATGCTCCTTTCGCTGCCGGTATCCTCACTGGCCCTGACTGGCCTCACAACCCTTCACCAGGGTGGGAAATGGTAAGACAGACCCTGCTCCCCAGACACTCCATTCAGTTCATCTTGCCTACATTCACCAAGTTGTCACACTGCCTAGGATCCATTCTTCTCAGGACTACCTCCCTTATTACTCACCACACCAGTCCCTGTACCCCCAGACACCCACCCTAGCATAGGTGGCTTATTGCTAGTTCAGTGGACCCCAAAGTTCATTTTTCCTGGCATGCCTGACATGCCAGACAGTCTCAGTATTTCCTTCTCTGGTCTAATTCCCTAACCTCCACTGGCGAACCAAAGGAGTATAGGTGGCTGAGTACCCTTTCAGATGACCCCAAAGCTCATCTCTCCTGGCATGCCTGACCTGCCAGTCTTACCATGCCCTAGATGCTGGGAATTCAGAACCTGTTTTTCACTCTTTTCAATCCCTCTCCTACTCCACACTCTCATCCTGCCATCCTGGGACAGAGGTAGGTACCAAATTTTCCTCCATACATGTCAGACCTATCTGTGTAACACTGACTTGCTTACAAACTTAGCATAGGCTCCTAAGACCCCTTTCACGTGGTCCTTTTTGCTTCTCCAACTTCCCTGACACTGACTGGATGCACAATCTTGTCCTTGGGATACCATAGGTAAGTCAGAGCATGCCCACCAAATACTCCATTCAGTACTCTCACCTAGCCTCCCCCAGTTTCTCCCAGCCTAGCATCACCTGGGTCACCAATTCCTCATCTGTACTACTAATTCCCTCACTCCCACTAGCCTACCACTCTAGCTGAGGTGGCCCAACCCCTTTCAGTTCACCCCAAATACCATTTCTCCTGGGTACCTGTTCTGCCAGAGTCTTATACCAAAAATGGATGAGGGTAGTCAGAGCCCTTTCTCTATTCAGAAACTTTCATTGTCCCTATCCCATGTTGCCAAGCTGAGACACAGGAAGAAACCAAATTTTTCACCTTAGAACTCAGATCTACCTCCATAACCCGGCCTTGATAAGCAACCTAGCACAGCTTCCTAAGCATCCCCTCAGGTGGTCCTTCCCCTGCCCCAACTTTGCTGGCACTGACCAGCCTTACAGACATGCCCTAGGGACAGCCTTGGTAATTTATATCAGTACCAACAGGCACTCCACTGGGTTTCCTCTAGGCCACCTCTACCTTGTTCTCACCCTGCCCAGAATTCCCTCTGGCACTAATGCCCTCTCTAGACTTACTCCTTAACCTTAACTTGTTCAGTTCCCTTGCATACGTGGCAGAGTCCAACATCAGGTGACCTCAAACCTCATCTGTCCCTGCAAAACTGACCTGCCACAGTCCCTATGTAGGAGGCAGGGACATCTAAATCTGCCTTCTTACATTTCACTTCCTCCTTCTCCCTTCCATAAACTAGTCATCCTGAGAAACTCTAAGGCAGCAAATGTCCACTTTATACCTTGCCTCTCTCCTTAACCCTGTATTGCTAAACACCCTAGCACTAACAGATGAGCAAAAACCAAAGTGGTAATTTCAGCACCCCCTAACTCGCTGGCCATAACTGGCCTCATAGATTTTTACCAGGGTGGACAGAACCTGCTCCCCAAACATTCCATTCAGTTGTTCTTGCCTACACCCACAAAGTTGTCACACTGCCTAGGATCCCCTCAGGCATCCATTCTTCTCTGGATTACCTCCCTTATTTCTCATCACGCCGGTCCCTGTGGCCCCAGACACGCACCCTAGCACTGGCGGCTTATTGCTAGTTCACTGGACCCCAAAGTTCATTTCTCCTGGTATGCTTGACATGCCAGACAGTCTTACCATTTCCTTCTCTGGACTAATTCCCTTACCTCTACATGCAAACCAAAGGAGTATAGGTGGCTGAGTACCATTTCAGATGACCCCAAATCCCATCTCTCCTGGCATGCTTGACCTGCCAGTCTTACAATGCTCTGGATGCTGGGAATTCGGGACCCACTCTTCTCTCTTTTCAATCTTTCTCCTACTCCACACTCTCATCCTGCTATCCTGGGACAGAGGCAGGCACCAAATTTTCTGCCAATATATGTCAGATGGATCTGTGTAACACTGACTTGCTTATAAACTTAGCATAGACTCCTAAGACCCCTTTCAGGTGGTCCTTTTTAGGGCCCAACTTCTCTGGCACTGACTGGATCCACAACCTTGTCCTTGGGATGTTCTTGGTAAGTCAGAACAGGCCCACCAACCACTCCATTCAGTTCCTCTCAGCCTCCCCCAGTTTCTCCCAGACTAGACCCCGGTGGGGCATCAATTCTTCCTCTGTAATACTATTGCCCTCACCCCCATTAGTCCACCACCCTATCAGAGGACACTCAGTGCCCTTTCAGGTCATCCCAAATCCCATCTCTCCTGTCAGACCTATTCTGGCAGAGAATCTTATCCCCCAAAAAGATGATGGTTCTCAGAATGCTCTGTTCTCTCTATTCAGATACTGTCATCCTCCACATCATATCCTGCCAACCTGGGATGCAGGAAGAAACCAAAATTTTCACCTTAGACTTAGATCTATTTCCATAACCCAGCCTTGATAACCAACCTCCCACAGCTTCCTAAGCACCACCTCAGGTGGTCCTTACCAGGTTCCGAGCTTCACTGGTACTGAGCAGCCTCACACACCTGCCCTAAGGATGGCCTTGGTAATTCAGATCAGCACCACCAGCCACTCCACTGGGTTTCCTCTGAGCCAGTTCCACCCTGTTCTCACCCAGCCTAGAATTCCCTCAACTACCAATTCCCTCTCTGGACTCACTCCCTAATCTTAACTAGTTTAGTGCCCTAGGATAGGTGGCAGAGTCCAAATTCAAACCCCATCTGTTCCAGCAAGCCTGACCTGCCAGGAAGTCTCTACATAGGAGGCTGGGAAGTCAGAATCTGCCTTCTGTCTATTCACTTCCTCTTTCTCCCCACCACAAACTAGCCATCCTGAGACTCTATAAGGCAGCAACATGTCCACTTTATACCTCCCATCTCTCTCCTTAACCCTGCTTTGCTAAACACTCCAGCACTAATTGATGAGCAAAAACCAAAATGGTCCTTTCCCTGCCCCCAAACACCTTGGCCCCAACAGGTCACACAGACTTTCACCAGTGTGGACAAATGTTAACAAAGAAATTGCTCCCCAGATACTGCATTCAGTTCTTCTTGCCTACTTCCCCCAAGTTGTCACACTGCCTAGCATCCCCTCAGGCATCCTTTCCTCTCTAGACTACCTCCCTTTCTTCTCACCACAGCTCTCCTTGTGCCCCAGTCACCCTCCCTAGCATAGGTGGTTGATTCCTAGTTCACCAAATCCAAAGTTCATGTGCCCTGGCATACGTGACATGCCAGACTTGCCAGTTCCTTCTCTGGACTAATTTCCTAACCTCGACTGGCAAACAAAAGGAGTATAGGCAGCTGAGTACCCTTTCCAACTACCCCAAGTCCCATCTCTCCTGGCATGCTTGACCTGCCATTCTTATGATGCTCTGAATGCTGGGAATTCAGGACCTGCTCTTCTATGCTTTCAATCTCTCTCTTACTCCACACTCTCATCCTGCCATCCTGAGACACAGGCAGGCACCCAATTTTCCTCCTTTCATCTCAGGTCTATGTGTGTAACCCTGGCTCCCTTACAGACAAGGCACTGACTCCTAAGTCCTCCTTCAGGTGGTCCTTCCTGGACCCCCAACTTACCTGTCACTGAATGGACTCACAAACTGGTCCTTGGGAAGTCCTTCAAAAGTCACAACATGCCCACCAACCACTCCAGCTTCTCTCAGCCAGCCTCCCCCAGTTTCTCCCAGCTGAGAATCCCATGGGGCACCAATTCTTCCTCTGTTAATACTATTTCTCTCACCCCAGGAGTACACCAACCTATCAGAGGTCACCCAGTCGCATTTCAGGTGACACAAATCCCATCTCTCCTGGCAGATCAGGGTAGTCAGAACCCTATGTTCTCTCTATTCAGATACTGTCATCCTCCCCATCCCATGCTGGCCTGCTGGGACACAGGAAGAAACCAAGTTTTTCACCTTAGAACTCAGATCTCTCTCCATAACCAACCTACCACAATTTCTTAAGCTCCAACTAAGGTGGTCCTTCCCGGGTCCCCAACTTCACTGGCACTGACCAGCTTCACAGACATGCCCCAAGGATGGCCTTGGTAATCAGATCACTACCCCCAGAAACTCCACAGGCTTTACTCTAGACCAGCTCCATCCCGTTCTCACACAGGCCAGAATTCCCTCAGGCATCAATACCCTCTCTGGACTTACTCGCTATCCTTAACTAGTTTAGTTTCCTAGCATAGGTGGCAGAGTCCAAATTCAGGTGACCTCAAACCCCATCTGTGCCAGCAAGCCTGGCCTGCCAGAGAGTCCCTACTTAGGAGGCTGAGCATTCAGAATCTACCTTCTGTCTATTCACTTCCTCTTTCTCCCCTCCATGAACTAGCCATCCTGAGAAACTCTAAGGAAGCAAAATGTCCATTTTATACTTTCCATCTCCCTCCTTAACCCTGCCTTGCTAAACACTCCAGCATTAATTGAGCTAAAAACAAAATGGTCCTTTCACCACCCCCAAACTCCATGGCCCTAACTGGCCTCACAGACCTTCACCAGGGTGAACAAAGGTAAGACCCACCCTGCTCCCTAGACACTGCATTCAGTTCTTCCTGCCTACTCCCACCAAGTTGTCACACTTCCTAGGATCCCCTCAGGCATCCATTCTTCTCTGGACTACCTCCCTTCCCTCTCACCACTCCTCACTCCCCCACCCCCGGCCACCAGTTACCCACCATAGCATGGGTGGCTGATTCCTAGTTCACTTGAGCCCAAAGTCCATCTCTCCTCACATGCCTGACTTGTCAGACAGTCTTACCAATTCCTTCTCTGGAATAATCCCTAACCTTGACTAGCAAACCAAAGGTGTACAGGAGGCTGATTACCCTTTCAGATGACGCCAAATCCCATCTCTCCTGGGATGCCTGACCTGCCAGTCTTACCATGCCCTGGATGCCAGGAATTCAGGACCTGCTTTTCTCACTTTTCAATCCCTCTCTTACTCCACACTCTCATCCTGCCATCCTGGGACACAGTCAGGCACCAAAGTTTCTTCTAGACATGTCAGATCTATCTGTGTAACACTGACTTGCTTACAATCTAAGCACAGATTCCTAAGCCCCCTTCAGGTGGTCCTTCCGGCATCCCCAACTTCCCTGGCACTGAGTGGACTCACAAACCTGTCCTTGGGAGGTCCTTGGTAAGTCAGAACATGCCCACCAACCACTCCATTCAGTTCCTCTCAGCCACCCTCCACCAGTTTCTCCCAGCCTAGCATCCCCTGTACCAATTCCTCATCTGTACTACTAATTCCCTCAAACCCACTACTCCACCACCCTATCAGAGGTCACCTAGTCCCCTTTTCGGTGACCCAAATTCCATCTCTCCTGGCATTGATGGTCAGGCAGAGAGTCTTATACAAAAATGGATGAGGGTAGTCAGAAGCCTCTGTTCTTCCTATTCAGATACTCTTATCCTCCCCATCCCATTCTTCCAAGCTGGGACACAGGAAGAAACAAGATTTCTCACTTTAGAACTCAGGTCTATCTCCACAACCCAGTCTTGTTAACCAACCTTGCACAACTTCCCTAGGCACCCCCTCAGGTGGTCTTTTCCCGGTGCCCAACTTCAGTGGTCCTGAACAGCCACACACACACACACACACACACACACACACACACACACACACACACCACACGCCCTATGGATGGTCTTAGTAATCAGATCACTATCACGAGCCAGGCCACTGGGATTCCTCTAGGCCAGCTCCACCCTATTCTCACTCAGCCCAGAATCCCCTCAGGAACCAATACCCTCTATGGACTTACTCCTTAACTTTAACTGGTTTACTAGCCTAGCATAGGTGGCAGAGTCTAACCTCAGTTGGGCTCAAAACCAATCTGTTCCATCCAGCCTGACCTGCCAGACAGTCCCTATATAGGAGGCTGAGAATTCAGAATCTGCCTACTGTGAGTTGACTTGCTTACAAACTTAGCACAAATTCTTAACCCTCCTTCAGGTGGTCCTTCCTAGGCCCCAAACATCCCTGGCACTGAATGGACTCACAAACTTATACTTGGGAGGTCCTTGGTTAAATCAGAACACACCCAGAATCCACTCCATTCAGTTCCTCTCAGCCAGCCTTCCCCAGCATCTCCCAGCCTAGGATCCTGTGGGGCACCATTTCTTCCCCTGTAATACTATTTTCCTCACCCCCACTAGTCCACCACCCTAGCAGAGGTCACCCAGCCCCCTTTCATGTGACCCCAAATCCCATCTCTCCTTGCAGACCTGTTCTGCCAGAGGGTCTTATACCAAAAATGGATGAGGGTAGTCAGAACACTCTGTTCTCCCTATTCAGATGCTCTCATCCTCCTCTTCCCATCCTCCTTAAGCTGGGGCACATAAAGAAACCAAATTTTTCACCTTAGAACTCAGATCTATGTCCATAACCCAGCCTTGCTGACTAACCTAGCACATCTTCATAAGCACCCGCTCAGGTGGTCCTTCCTTTGTTCCCAAATTCACTGGCACTGACCAGCCTCACAGACCTGCCCTATGGAAGGCCTTGGTAATTCAGATCACACACACCTGCCACTCCACTGGGTTTAATCTAGGCTAGTCCCACCCTGTTCTCAACCAGCCCAGAACTCCCTCAGGCACCAATTCCCTCTCTGGACTTACTCCCTAACCTTAACTAGTTTAGTACCCTAGCATAGGTGCCAGGGTCCAACATTACATGAGCTCAAACCCCATCTATCCAAAGAAGCCTAACCTTCCAGACAGTCCCTTCATAGGAGGCTGGGAAGGCATAACCTGCCTTTCTATACACTTCCTGTTTCTTCCCACCATAAACTAGCCATCCTGAGAATCACTAAAGCAGAAAGATGTCCACTTTATACCTCCAAACTCTCTCCTTAACCCTATCTTGCTAAACATACCAGCACTAATTGATGAGCAACAATCAAAATGGTCCTTTCACTGCCCATATCCACACTGGCCCTGACTGGCCTCACAGACCTTCACCAGGGTGGGAAATGGTAAGACAGACCCTGCTCCCCAGACACTCCATTCAGTTCTTCTTGCCTACACCCACCAAGTAGTCACACTGCCTAGGATCCCCTCAGGCATCCATTCTTCTCTGGACTACCTCAACTCCTTCTCACCACTCCTGCTCCTCCTCCCCCCAGTCACCCACTCCAGGATAGCTGGCTGATTCCTAGTTCACTGGACCCCAAAGCCCATCTCTCCTGGCATGCCTGATTTGCCAGACAGCCTTATCAATTCCTTCTCTGGACTAATTACCTAACCTATACTGGCAAACCAAAGGAGTATAGGTGGCTGAGTACCCTTTCAGATGACCCCAAATCCCATCTCTCCTGGCATGCCTAAACTACCAGTCTTACCATGCCCTGGATGCTGGGAATTCAGGACCAGTTCTTCTTTTAATCCCTCTCCTACTCCACACTCTCATCCTGCTATCCTGGGACACAGGCAGACACCAATGTTTCCTCCTTATAGCTCAGATCTTTGTGTGTAACCCTGACTTGCTTACAATCTAAGCACTGACTCCTAAGCTCCCCTTCAGGTGGTCCTTCCTGGGCCCCCAACTTCCCTGGCACTGATGAGACTCACAAACTTGTCCTTGGGATGTGCTTGGTAAGTCACAACACACCCACCAACCACTCCATTCAATTCCTCTCAGCCAGCCTCCCCCAGATTCCCCCAGTCTAGAATCCCCTGGGGCAGCAATTCTTCCTCTGTGATACTATTTCCCTCACCCCCACTACTTCACCACCCTAGAAGAGATGGTCCAGGACCCTTTCAGGTCACCTCAAATCCCATCTCTCCTGCCAGAGAATTTCATTCCCAAAATGGAAGAAGATCATCAGAATCCTCTGTTCTCTCTATTCAGACACTCTCAAACTCCACGTCCCATCCTGCCAAGCTGGGACCCAGGAAGAAACCAAATTTTTCACCTTAGAACTCAGTTCTATCTCCATAACCCAGCCTTGATGACTAACCTAACACAACTTCCTAAACACCCAGTTGGGTGGTCCTTCCCTGGTCCCCAACTTCACTGGCACTGAGCAGCCTTAAGACATACCCTAGGGTAGGCCTTGTTAATTTAGATCACACCCATCTGCCACTCCAGTATGCTTCCTCTAGGCTAGCCCCACCTTGTTCTCACCCAACCCAGCATACCCTCAGGCACCAATTCCCTCTCTGGACTTACTCTCTAACCTTACATAGTTTAGTACCCTAGCATAGAGGGCAGAGTCCAACTACAGTTGATCTCAAATCCCATCTGTCCCAGCAAGCCTGACAGTGCCAGGAAGTCCCCAAAATGGAGGCTGGGAAGTCAGAATCTGCCTTCTGTCTATTCACTTCCTCTTTCTCACCACCATAAACTAGCCATTCTGAGAAACTCTAAGGCTGAGAAATGTCTACTTTATACCTCCTTCTCTCTCCTTAACCCTGTCTTGCTAAACACTCTAGCACTAACTGATGCATAAAAATTGAAATGATCCTTTCGCTGCCCCCAAACTAGCTGGCCCTAACTGGCATCACAGACCTTTCCCAGGGTGGACAAAAGTAAGACAGAAGCTGCTCTGCAGACACTTTATTCAGTTCTTCTTGCCTACTCCCACCAAGTTGTCACACTGCTTAGGATCCCATCAGGCATCCATTCTGCTCTGGACTACCTGCCTTCCTTCTCACCACTCGTATCCCTGGCCCCAAGTCACCCACCCTACCATAGGTGGCTGATTCCTAGTTCACCTCAACCCAAAGCCCATCTCTCTTGGCATGCCTGACTTGCCAGATAGTATTACTCATTCCTTCTCTGGACTACTGCCCTAACCTGCACTGGCAAACCAAAGGAGTATAGGCAGCTCACTACCTATTCAGATGACCCCAAATTCCATGTCTCCTAGCATACCTGACCTCCCAGTCTTCCACACCCTCCTCTTGCCATCCTGTGGCCCTGAAGCCATCAAATTTTCCTCCTTACATCTGGGATCTATCTGTGTAACCCTGGCTTGCTTACAAACTAAGCACAGACTCCTAAGCCCCCCTTCAGGTGGTCATTCCTGGGTCCCCAACTTACCTGGCACTGACTGGACTCACAAACCTGTTCTTGTGATTTACTTTGTAAGTCAGAACACATCCACCAACCACTCCATTCAGTTCCTCTCACCCAGCCTCTCCTAATTTCTCCCAGCCAAGAATCCCCTGGGGCACCAATTCCTCCTCTGTACTACTAATTCCCTCACCCCCACTAGTCCACCACCCTAGCAGAGGTGGCCCCGTCCCCTTTCAAGTCAACCCAAATCCCATCTCTCCTTGCAGACCAGTTCTGCCAGAGAGTCTTAAACCAAAAATGGATGATGGTATTCAGAACCATCGTTCTCTCTATTCAGATACTCTCATCCTCTCCATCCCATCCTGCCAAGCTGGGACACAGGAAGCAACCAAATTTTTCATAATTGATGAGCAACCTCCGAAGTGGTCCTTTTCCTGCCCCTAACCTCACTGGCTCTAACTGGCCTCACAGACCTTCCCCAGCGTGGACCTAGTAAGTCCAAACCTGCTCCTCAGCCACTCCATTCAGTTCCTCTTGCCTACTGCCACCACGTTCTCACTGTCCCTCGGATCCCCTTAGGCATCCATTTTTTCTCTAGACTACCTCTCTTCTTCCTGTCCTTTCCTGCCCCCCCCACCAGTCACCTACCCTAGCATAGGTGGCTGAGTCCACCTTCAGATGACCCCAAATTCCATCTCTCCTGGCATGGCTAACCTCCAGACTGTCTTACGCTACCTTGGATTCTGGGAAGTGAGGACGTGCTTTTCTCTCTATTCAGCTGCTCTCATTTCCACATCATGATCTGGCCTGCCTGGGATTCCTGCACACACCACATTTTACACCTGAGACCTCTGGTATATCTCGCTATCGCAGGCTTGCTAAACACCCTACACAGATTGATAAGCAACCCCTCAATTTGTCCTTCTTGTGCCCCAACTTCCCTGGAGTTTATTGGCCTGACAGTCCTGCCCCATGTTGGACTTTGGTTAAGTCAGATCCTGCCCACCAACCCCCATATTCAGTTCCTCTCCCTGGATCCCACTCTGTTCTCACCCATCCTAGGACCCCTTCAGGTACCAATTCCTTCCATGGACTAACTGTAATGCCTACTCGTCAACCAGTCTAGCCTAAGTGGCTGATTCCCAGTTATGGTAACCCCAAATCCCATCACTCCTGGCATGACTGACTTGCTAGTAGGTCTTCCCTTATGTAGGAAGCTGATAGTTCAGAACCAGCCTTTCTCTCCTTTCAGTTCCTCTGACTGTCCCGACGATCAACTCCACAGCCTGGGACACAGGCAGGTACCACTTTTTCTCCTTAGACCTCTGATCTACCTCAGTATGCAGATTTAATAAACACCTAGCACATATTGGTAAGCACTTCCAAAGTTGGTCCTTCCCCCCCACACAAACTCCCTGGAGGTGACAGGACATACAACCCTGCCCCAGTTTGAACCCTGGTAAGTCATACAGCATTAACCAGCTATTCCAATCAATTTCTCTCCCCTCAGTTCCACCATGTTCTCATCTGGCCCACCAACCCTCACATTCAGTTCCTCTCTCTGGCTCCCACCCTAGGATCCTCTCAAGTACCATTCTTTTCTCTGGACTAACTCCCTAACCCCAACTAGTCAACCTCTCTATCATAGCTGGCTGATTTCCCCTTCAGGTGACCCCAAATCCCATCTCTCCTGGCATGCCTATCCTCTAGATGTTCTTACCCTACCTTGGATGCTGGGAAGTCAGGACCTACTTTTCTCTCAGTCTGTTGCTCTCATCTTCTGCACCATGATCCTGCCAGCCTGGGATGTGGGCAGGCACCACAGTTTCCTCCTTAGACCACCGGTATATCTTCCTATCCCAGGCTTGCTAAACACCCTACACAGATTGATTAGCAACCTCTCAATTTGTCCTTATTCTTCCCCAAACTTCACTGGTGCTTAATGGCCTTCCAGACCTGCCTGAGTTTGTACTTTATTAAGTCAGACCCTGCCCACCAACTACCACATTGAGTTCCTTGCTCCCTTCCCCCTCTTCCCTCTCTGTTCTCACCCAGCCTAATACCCCTTCAGGTACCAATTCATTCTATGGACTAACTCCCTAATGCCCACTCTTTTACCTTCCTAGCATAGGTGGCTGAGTCCCCTTCAGGTCAATCCCAATCCCATCTCTCCAGCCCTGCCTGACCCGCCAGACAATGTTACCCTACCTAGAATGCTGCTAAGTCAAAACCTGCTTTTCTCTCTATTCAGATTCTCTCATCCTCCCCATCCTCACCCTGCCAGCCTGGGACACAGGCAGGCACCAAATTTTCCATGTTAGACCTTTCATCTATCTCCCTGACCCAGACTTGTTAGCACTGAGGCACAGATTGCTATGCAACACCTCAAGTGGTTCTTCCTCTTTCCCCAAACACAATGTGGAGGACTGGTCTCAAAGACCCTCCACAGTGTGGACTTTCGTAAGTCAGACCATGCTCATCACCCCCTCCATTCTGTTAGTATTCCCCACTCCCACTTTATCCTCATCCAGCCTAGGAATTACAAGAAACTGAGTACTGCTGGTTTAGGAAGAGTATACCTTACCTAATATTTCCAAATGTCCTGACTAGACTCTAGTGGTTCTATTCCTACAGAAGGACATCTGTGTTCAAGAGCTCAACTAGATAGGGCTTAGGTTGGGATGGGTTTGATTGGGAGCCATTGTATGAGATGTATAACTTAATAAAATTTTAAAAATTTAAAATTAGAAAAAAACAAATTGACTGGAATTTGAAAAAAAAATCTAGGGGCTGGATAGATGGCCTAGTGGTTAAGAGCACCAACTGCTCATGCAGAGGACCCGGGTTCGATCCCCACACCCACATGGCGGCTGAGAACTGTCTGTAACTCCAGTTCCAGGAGAACTCCAGTTCCAGGGGAATCTGACACCCTATTCTGACCTCTGTGGCATTGCACGACATGGGTGCACAAACCTACATGCAGACAGTACATTCATACACATACGAAAATAAAAAAAAAGAACTGTCTTTGATTCCAGTTCCAGGGGAATCCGACACCCTCTTCTGACCTCCGAGGCATTGCACCAACCTACATGCAAGCAGCGCATTCATACACATACAAGAATAAATAAAAATTAAAAAAAAATAGTAAAAAATCTAATCTGACCTGGAATCTTCAAATAAGTCAAAGTTGTGAAGTCCAGTAGAAACTGATGAACTATTACTCTGAGTGGGACTAAGGAGAAACGAAGTTCAAGTTAGCTGAAGTATTCTGACTGTAATCCTGGAATACATAGAGAAAATTACTTGAATGACATGTCAAACTTGAAACCGTTTCTAAAAAACAAAAATTAAAAGGGTAAAAAGACACCAGGTTGGGGTTAGAGAGATGGCTCAATGGTTAAAAGCACTGGCCTCTCTTCCAGAGGACCTGGATTACATTTCCAGCAAACACATGGCACCTAACAACCATCCATGTTTCCAGTTCCAAGGGAATCTAATACCATCTTCTGACCTCCACAGGCATTGCAAAACACAGGTGTACTTACATACACATAGGCAATAAACTTAAATATATAAAATAATTTTTTTCTTAAAAAAAAGAAGCCATGGAGGCATAGAAATTCAAGCTCTTCACTAAGGTGACAGAAAAAAAGATCATAGGGTTTTAGGACAGTGGGCAGATAACTTCATGCAACAAAGTCTAAAAATATGTCAATACCTTAAAGAAATCTCACTCACTTAAATAGTTAATCTTCAGATGTAAAAAGCTTTTAATATTTATTTGCATTTTTACATGTGTGAGTGTTTTTCCTACTTATATGTAAAGAGCACCACAAACTTGCAATGCCTTTAGAGGGCAGAAGGACACCACAGTTCCCATGGAACTGAAGTTAAAAATGGCTGTTGATCACTGTGTGGGTGCTGGAAACCAAGCAGTAGTACTCTGCAGGAGCACCTGTTCTGTGTGCCCTCAGTCACTAGTCATTTATCCGACCCGTGAAAAAGCATTTTTGAAATAAATTAAGTAGGGGCTGGAAACATGGTTCAGTGGTTAAGAGAACTGGCTGCTCTTACAGAGGACACAGGCTCAGTTCACAGTAACTACATAGCAGCTAATAACCATCATTAATTCTAGTTCCAAGGGATCTTATGCCCTCTGCTGACTGCTGTGCTTTGCCCAACACTTACATAAATACAGGCAAAGCACTCCTAAAAATAACATAATAATAAATAAAAACTTTAAATTAAAAATTGGGGCTGGAGAAATGGCTAATTAAGGATACTTCTGCTCTTGCAGAAGACCCAGGTTTGATTCTCAGAACTGACTATGTACACCAGGCTGACCTTGAACTCAGAGAAATACACCTGCCTCTGCCTCCCAAGTGCTGGGATTAAAGGCACGAGCCACCATGCTCAGCCTATAAATACATTTGAAAAATAAAAATAAATGAAATACTGTAGAAAGGAAAATATTTACACCATTCCATCCTTAGTATTTTAAAAGACTGGCACCTACAAGCCACTGACCTCTAAAGCGAAGAACACAGGAATAGAGTTATTTTTACTCGAGGTCTCACCAACTTATCCCAGGTTGATGCTGAACTCTGAATCCTCTTACTGCAGCCAAAGGAACTTGAGCAAGGTCGGGTAAAGAATATTCATCTTTGAAGAGGAGGTAAAATGATGTACAGAAGAACTTTAAAGAGACAAATGAAATGATCATGAAACTGAGCACATCGCACAATAAACATCCCTTGAGGGGACATGAAAGGAAGGCAAATAAAGAGAGGGGATGCAGAGAAAGGGAACAAGGGTGCAGGGATGAGGACAGACGGGATGCGGAGAGAGGGGTCTCGGAGGAGACGTGGAGAAAGAACCATTAAGCAACCAGCTACATTCCAGAATTATCCCGAGACAACAGGGCAGGATCTACTAGTCTTAAAGAGATTAAAAAAATACTGTTGGGGCTGGAGAGATGGCTCAGTGGTTAAGAGCACCGACTGCTCTTGCAGAGGACCCAGGCTCGATTCCCAGCACCCACATGGCGGCTAAGAACCATCTTGAACTCCAGTTCCAGAGGAATCTGACACTCTCTTCTGACCTCTGTCCGCAGCATTGCCTGGCACAAGTGTCCCAACCTACATGCAGACAGTACATTCATACACATAAAAATAATAAATAAAAAATATTTAAAACAATACTGTTTAGCACGGTGGCGAATACAAAATGTCTTCTGCTGCACCCAGTTGCTCGCTTCTCGAAAGCAGTTCCGGAGTATGCCACTTCCCCCTCAACAGACCTAAATAAAGTGTAGAAAAGAGCCGGAAGATGTATTCTGATTAGCTGAGCTGGGATCAGCTGACTCCTCATTTCCATAGATCCTTCCGCAGCAGCACGTGGTGATGTGGTCCCATGAGCTGTCGAATTATCATCAAGTTTTGCAGGGGAAATACTTGTCTACTGCCTCAGTCTTCTTTTTTTTAAAATTTTATTTATTTCTGTATGTGTATGAATGTACTGTCTGCATGCAGGTCTGTGCACCCGTGTCGCGCAATGCTGCGGAGGTCAGAAGAGGATCTCGGATTCCCCTGGAACTGGAGTTCTCCTGGAATTGGAGTTTCAGATGGGTCTCGGCCACCATGTGGGTGCTGGGGATCGAACCCGGGTCCTCTGTAGGAGCGGTCAGCACTCTTAACCGCTAGGCCATCTCTCCAGCCCCCACCGCCTCAGTCTTCTAATTATAAACGTGACCATAAAGTAATCCTGTGAGGCTGGGCGTGGTGGTGCATGCCTTTAATCCAGCACTCGGGAGGCAGAGGCAGGCAGATCTCTGTGAGTTCAAGGCCAGCCTGTTCTAAAGAGGGAGCTTCATGCAAGCTTGGACTAAATGGGAGACCCTGTCTCAAAAAAAAAAAAAAATCCCGTGAGTCCAATAGAAGCACTGCCAGGCCACAAATTCTGTCAGACAATTTCTCAAGCTCAGAGAACTAATAGTTTTAGTAGACAAAACCATGAAAAGTTTTCACTGATAAATTGGGAGCCACTTATTGGAAAATACTGCCAAAGTTACATTCCCATTATATTTTGGCAAAGAAACTTTTTTAAAATTAATTAATTAATTAATTAATTATTTTTGATCTTTTCGAGACAGGATCTCCCTGTAGCCCCAGTTGTCCTGGAACTCACTCTGTAGACCAGGCTGGCCTTGAACTCACAAAGATCCGCCTGCCTCTGCCTCCCAAGTGCTAGGATTATAGGCGTGCACCACCATACCCGGCTTTATTTATTTATTTTTTATGTGTATGAATGTATGAATGTATGAATGTCTGCATGTAGGTTTGTGAACCCATGTTGTGCAGTGCCACGGAGGTCAGAAGAGGGTGTCGGATTCCCCTGGAACTGGAGTTCTCCTGGAATTGGAGTTACAGACTATTCTCAGCCACCATGTGGGAGCTGGGGATCAAAACCAGGTCCTCTGCAAGAGCAGTTGGCACTCTTAACTGCTAGGTACCACCTTAGAGTGAAAGGCTGGGGAAAAAAATCTAACAAAATTAGACCAAGAAACAAGCAAGCATTGTTATTTTGATATCAGACAAAATAGACTTCAAACTAAAATTAATCAGAAGATATAAAGAAGGTCAGTTCATTCTGAGCAAGGGAACAATCAACTAAGAGGACATTATAAACATGAATACCAAAATCTGGTGCACCCAATCTCATAAAAAGAGTACTAGACTTCTAGACATAAAATAACCCCACCTCAGTAATAGTAGGTGACTTGATATCCCACTTTCTCTGATAGCCAGGTCATCTGGCCAAAAATAAACAGAGAAACATATGAATTAAATGATCTCATACATGAAATGGACCTAACAAATATCTGCAGAATAGTCTACCTAAGTACTGAAGAATACACATTCCACTCAATAGTCCATGGAAATTTTCTCTATAATAGACCACATACTGTGGAACAAAACAATCCTGAACAAATATAAAACGTGAAATAATTCCAAGTATCCTGACTATAATGCAATAAAGCTTAAAGTCAACAGCAAAAGCAGCTCTACTATCTACACAACTCATAGAAATTAAACAATACACTACTGAATGGTGAGTGGATCGAAGGAGAAATTAAGAAGGATATAAAAATATTCCTGGATCCAATGAAAACTCAAAGTAAAACATTTTTAATTTATTTTTATTGAAGTTTTGTGCATTTCACACAAGCTTTCTTAATCAAATTTAGACCCATTCCACTTTCCTTGCTCCACACCCCACCAGAGCTCATGCATTCTGCCATACATGTCTTTCATTTTTCTCTCAGTATATTAAAAAAACTTTTTCAATGCAGAAGCTTACTGTTTTGGGCAGTTTACTGTTTTGGTCAGTTCTTTTACCCAGTCTTTTCTATTGTTTTTGTTCCTTCCAGTTTGTATTGTTCCAAAACATGCATATATACATGCCACAAATATACCAACTTTATGACATCTGAAAATAAACTATAGGTTAATTCCAAAACATATTTAGGGATTCAATTCATATTAAGACACATTAAAAGCAGTCCTATGAGGGAAAATTTATAACTCTAAGAAAGAACACAATCAAAGAAGAACAAACCAAATCCAAACCCAGCAGAGGAAAATAAATAATAAAAATAAGAGTAAAAATCAATGAAAGGAAAACAAAGAGTAAATGTATCTTGGAGCTTGTTCTTTGAAAAGATAAGATAGACAAACCCATAGTTTAGCTATCTAAAGAAAGAGTAAACCCAATTCAATAAATCAGAGAATAGAAAGTAAACATTTTATAGACATCAAAGTAGTCAAGAACATTAGTACCTGGGAAATGACGGCATGGAACAGCTGAAAAGATAGGCCTGTAGGACAAAAGAAGCCTTGTGGAGTTTGCGACTCACCCCCGCCATACGGAGCAAGGAAGGGCTCGCTTCGTGTACTCATATGTAATTAGGGAATATGCTAGAATGGGAAGGGATTGGACTTTAATTAGGGAATTGTAAATTAAGCCTCCAAAAAAAGACCAATTGGGAAGAGACATCAGCCCGAAATGGGGGAGCCCAGCCGGCTTTATAAGCCTCACAGTGACCCGCAATAACGTTGAGTGTTTTGAGGCTGTAAACCACTTTGACTTCGACTCCCGGCTCGGATTGTTTCGTTGCAGCGTCACTGGCTCTCCCCCAAGCCCCATTCGTCGCGGGCCGCCGATTGGGACTTGACGCTCTCCGGCGGCGACGGCGCGGAGCAGCGGGGGGGGGTTGGTCTCCCCAGCCACCTCTTCTAGCCACCAGCTCAGATTAACCAAGGTTTTTGTTTTCTCAAGGTCAGTTGAGGATCTGGTCCTCAGGGATCACTGGGTTTGATTCTATATACGCTGATTAAGTGTTCAACCAGCACTCAGAGTTCAACAAAATAGAGATCAGATTGACTTATATGAAGATGTGTTGGCAATCACTCACAGCCCTCAGATGATAGAAGTAGCAACCCTGATTCACCCTTCTGGTTCACCAGGAACTGTTTCCCAAGACAAAGAAGACTCCTGCAATTCTATTCATCTACAGTGGTCTGCTCAATAGCCAATCAAATTTCTATATAGGCAGCTTCTTCTGGGTTGGGTTGACCACTGAATGATAACTATCCTGAGGATATCTTAGTGTTGAAAAAAGCAATGATTAATGTACCACACACCAGCAGCTGATCCTGGTTATTTGCTCTACAGGAGACTATGCTGTTGTAGAATTGAAATTTTCAGAGAACTGAGCAAACGTCGAGTCCAAGAGGTATGGCAACTTCTGAAAATTATGCCCACAAACATTTGGAAGTCTTTCCAGGAAAATTTCTTAATGGAAAAAAAGTAGATGTCAGATGAGCCACCCTCTACAGTGAGTGAAGCTGAATTTGAAGAGATAATGAACCAAAACAGCAATTTCCAGAAGTGCTATTTCCTTTTTTATTTATTTTTTTGTCTTTTTGAGACAGGGTCTCCCTATAGCCCCAAGCTGTCCTGGAACTCACTATGTGGACCAGGCTGGCCTTGAACTCACAGAGATCTGCCTGCTTCTGCCTCCCAAGTGCTGGGATTACAGGCATGCACCATGATGCCGGGCATCACAGTGCTATTTCCAAAGCAGTATCTAGACCCAGTGCAGGGGATTACAGTGACACCACAGTTATTGCAGTTGTCAAACAGTCCCAGGTGGCCAACCATGAGCTTTGCTGTGTTCTCATCTCCTCTCCTAAGGACCGTCTTTGTGGCATTGGGGCCAAATCCTATAGGGTATTTGCCAGCAGTAACTGTCAGGAAAAGACATCCATCTAGGAGACGTCACCTACCTGTTCCTGGGAGAGCAGCAGGTGGAACCGGGACCTGCTTCATAATGAAGAACAGAATAATGATTATTTCCAAAAGAAGAACCAGGAGCATGAGATACACCAGGATAGAGAGCAGGACTGTCACAACTGACGAAAGAGTCTGGATGGAAGCATTTTTTTAAATGGACTTGTATCTCCTTACCTTGATCAATACTAAAGTTCAGAGGTCACTTCATCCTTTCCTCTTCTTCAAAACCCCTAAGTTCCTCCAGATACCAAGATAATACCCTCTTCCCTACAGGACTGAAGATGGCTTGACAACCTTCTCAATTCTATGTCTCCTGTTTGCTGGGATAAGAACCCAAAGACTTCATTGGGTAAGGGATGGGGGCAGACAGGAAAATGCAACATGTACAGCTTCTAGTCTCCACAGAGATGGTGATTTGTCCAAGGAAACCTGAGTTTCTGATTCTTTAGGAGCTGTGCAGTGCTGAAGTTAATGGGCCAAGTATTAAGCTCCTTGGGACCAGCCAAAGAAGTTCAGGTCTCAGCCAAGGAGTGGAGGTGAGCAGATCGCGAAATCAACACACAGACACTGAGAGTAGGCTGAAAGGCAGGGAGGATGCGAACTCCTGATAAATTAATTTAATTTGGGAAAGGCCAGGCCAAATATATATATAATCATCCTCTGCTTCTTCTGGAAGGGTATCTGATGCTCATGAAACCACCAACTCAGCTTTTGCTTCTGAGCATGGTTAAGTCTGTTCTTCAGGTGTGTAACACTCTACATATCCACCCCTTTGCTTTTAAACAAACAAACAAACAAAGTGGGAGCCTCTAATTCTAGCATTCCAAAATCTGACTGTGCCTGTCTTAGGTTGTCCTGATTAACAGGATTTTACCTGCCATTGGCTAACCAGCCAGCCACTGAGGAAAATACTAGGAACAGTGTCTGTCTGGGTGGGAGTAGAGGCATTCCAACATCTGACTGTGCCTGTCTTAGGTTGTCATGATTAATAGGATCTTACCCATCATTTGCTAACCAGCCAGCCACCGCATGGGAATTTCCCCCACAAGTCATGAATGACAGAGAGCCAAACACAAAAGAAGATATTTTCAGAAATGCTCAAGCACAAGGAGGTGTTCTCATCAGCACCAATAGTAAAAACAGAATATTTGATGGACTTGCAGCAGGTATTGAAATTACAAATCATGCAGCTGCAATACTTGACAACAACCAAATTTCAAGGCTATTTTTAGCATCTGATGTCAATATAGCAATGAAAGACAAGAAAACAATGAACAATCACCTTGCAGCACAACTGAGTCCCTTTCCCCAAAGAAAATCCTGCCATTCCCTTTTTTAAATTTTATTTATTTATTTATTTATTTATTTATTTATTTATTTATTTATTTATTTTCATGTGTATGAATGTACTGTCTGCATGTAGGTCTGAGCATCCATGTCATGCAATGCCACAGAGGTCAGAAAAGGGCGTCGGATTCCCCTGGAACTGGAGTTAAGATGGTTCTCAGCCACCATGTGGGTGTTGGGGATTGAACCTGGGTCCTCTGCAAGAGCAGTCGGCACTCCCAACCTCTAGGCCATCTCTCCAGTCCCCATTCCCCCCTCTTTTAAATCATCATTTATGACTATACTAAAACAAATAGTAATTTTTGAATACAAGGTCAGCTGACATTACGAACCTCAAGGTACCAAAAAAAAAAAAAAAAGTGGCAATACATAACGCACTATGTCAAAGCTCTGTGTTCCAGCATTACTGTGTAAAGACTTTCAAAGGAAACGGAAGTGAAAAAGAAAAAGAAAAATAATAAGCTGCAAATTTGCACAGTAATCAACTTTTTGAAAAGCCAGTGTTTCTACAATTAGTATTGAATGCAGTTGAACTTGCAGACTTAGGTAAAAATCACTTAAATATATGGGTCATATGATGGTTTTTATGTCTAGGACTTTGGTTGAGCACGCAAAACAAGTAGTAAACATTTGACCTATGGAATCCATTTTTTTGGCCTTTCAATGTATTTTAATTTTTTTTTAATTTTTATTTTTAATGTGTATGACTGTACTGTCTGCATGTAGGTTGTGCCACCTGTGTTGTGCAATGCCACGGAGGTCAGAAGAGGGTGTCGAATTTCCCTGGAACTGGAGTTCAAGATGGTTCTTAGCCACCATGTGGGTGCTGGGAATTGAACCCGGGGCCTATGCAAGAACAGTCAATGCTCTTAACCTCTGAGCCATCTCTCTATCCCCTGAATGCAGTTTTTAAGCATTTGCATTTTAAAGTTGGCACATGCATATATAGTCTGGCATGCCACATAATTTTGTGCACATAAAGATGGAAACTTGAAGTGGACACTTTGTTTGACAGAACCGACATGAGACAATTACAATGACTGATAAACACATAAAATAATTTGGACTGAGAGGACACAGACATACTTTACATACAAAAACTTAGACACTTGAAAAACATGACTACATGAATCTTAGACACACAGAAAAACAGTCAACATAGATATAAAGCATGAAAAGTTTGGGTTCCCTTTTTCTTGATCGTTTTTCATTGGCATCACATAGGTTTCCTGGACGATCCCCTTCTCTGGCTGTTATGAGGATCAAGTGTCCGTGTCCAAATAGAGTCGAACATTCTTCAAGGGTACCCACAGTGGCTTCCCTGAAGATTCTGCAAAGATACAAGCAAAGCCTCAGCCTTGAGTTAATAGGGGGTAGGGGCCCTTCTATTGTGAGGAAAAAGGATCCTTCCATCTGACAAGAGGGAGGGGGTGGGGCAGGGGAGGGAACCCCAATGCTTATAAGCTGCTGAAACTCCATGTCCGTCAAATGTGAGGAAGTTGACTGTAAAGAGGGTCTCTGTAAGGAGGAGGTGGGGATCCATAAGGGAGGGAAAGGCCCTGAGTGTAGAGAGATGTTCCTTGATGGAGTGATTAGACCGCTCAATGATGGCCTGGCTCTGAGGATTATACGGAATACCAGTGGAGTGTTTAATGTTCCCAGAGGAGAGAAAGGCATTGTAGGGACCAGAAGTATACGCTGGGCCGGTGTCAATTTTGAGTTCCCAAGGAACTCACATTAGTAGCACGGTCATTTTCAATGCCTTAATGGCATGGGATGCTGTTTCACCTGACAGAGGAACAGCATACATAAACCTGGAGACAATGTCAACAGTTACATGGACATTTTTAAGTTTACCAAAGGCTGGAATGTGTGTGACGTCCGTTTGCAATAAAGAGTTGGGGGCGAGACCTCAAGGGTTAACACCAGAGGACTGGAGGGGGCCAAGTGGAGCCAAGGGCGCGCATGCCGAACAGGAATGGGAAAGGTGCTTCCATTGGGAGAATACCAGAGTAACCTCACATAAGGATTTGAAATAGGGAATTGTGTCTCCATAGGAAATTAATTTTAGTGGTAGGAAGTGGCAGAATAATTCTATCAGGTTCATTATGGTAGAGTCAGTTGCAATCGAATCATCCTTTGAACACCAGCAGGAGGAGGGATTCAATAAAGGGAGTAATTTTGTAGCAGTCACTTTGAGAGGTGCGAAGCCAGAAAAGAGGACCATTTTGCCAAATTGCTCCAAGGACTCCCCCTACTGTCCCTAAGACAAGAAAAGCTACAGGTTTATCAGGTTGAAAACGGTCTGTGGGTAGGGCATGCAGGCAGCTGTTGATATCATTAATTATGGACCTAGCTTGGGGAGTGATATCAATTACTTCAGAGGGGGATCACTTTCCTTTTAAAAAGGAGAACAGAAGGTCGAATCTGGCAGCGGGTATTGAGAGAAAAGGCTTGAGCCAATTGATATTGCCACAGAGTTTTTGGAGATCATTGAGGGAGGACTTGTCTTTGAGGTGGATGTGAGGGTTAAGGGGCTTGATAAGTTTAGATATATGGAAGCCTAGAAACTGATATGCCTGTGTTAGTTAGTATCTTGTCAGGGGAAATATGAAGGTTGAAGGACTATAAAGAAGAAATTAAATCATGAAGGAGAACCTTAAATTTGAAAGAAGGGTGGGCCAGGAGGATGTCATCCATGTACTGTATGTATTTACAGGATGAAGGTAAAACATGGAAGGTGGAGGCCACAAAGATTTGACATATGATGGGACTGTTTGTCATGCCTTAAGGCAGGAACTTTCATCGATGTCTTTTGGCAGGTTTATATACATTAGGTTCCCAGATATAAAAGGCAAAATAAGGGTGATCCTGTTCAGCTAGAGGAATACTAATGAAGCAGTCCTTGAGGTCAAAGACTGCAATATGCCAATGAGGGGGAATGCAACTGGGGCGGGGAAGGCCCCGTTGAGTGGAGCCCATCATTTTTATATGTAATTTGTCTGAGTACTTGCAAGAGTCTATATTTACCAGATTTCTTTTTTAATTTTTTTCAGATTTCTTTTTAATGACAAAGATAAGGCTATTATAGTGGCTAAGGGAAAGTTCAATATGTCTTAAAGCAAGCTATTCAACCCCCAGGGATTTAAGAATGGACAGTTTTGGTTCGAGGATAGGCCACTGCTCAACCCGGATGGGGTCCGTGGTATCCCACTTGAGGGAAGGAGTCAGGAGAGCAGTGGCCCTTAGAATTTCCTGGGCCCCCCTCTGAGAGTATATTGATTTAGCAGAGACAGATAAAGGCAGTTTTTATGAGGTGGAAGCAGGAGGAGAATTCTCTTCATTTGATTTTAAATCAGGTACACAGAGGAGGGCGTTTTTCTTTTGCGGTTTTGTAACAGAGTAGATCATCCTCTGCCGAGGACCCTTTAAAAAGGCTTACAGTTATGGCAAGGAAGTTTCCCATAACAGCAGGGGAGAGGGTGGGCTGAACTAGGACAGACAAAGAGTGGGTGTCAGATCCCAAAGTGTCCTGTGCTTAGTGGAGGACTTCCAGGGAGCATTACTCCTTTGGCCATATGTCCGCACGGTGTCTCTGGAGTGGCATCTCTGTATATACAGAGGGCCAGGTTCCGAGACCTGAGTGGACCAGCTCTTATGTGGACCTGCTGGAATGAACCAAGAGGTGGAGCCCCAAGGCTCAATGGTAGGTACCTTCCTACCAATGAAACAAAGAGGATGACAAACAAGTTGAAAGTGAAGGGAAGGAGGCCACAGGCTTACTTTCATGTGGCCATAAGCACAGAAAACACAAAGGGAACCACAGACATCTCTCAAATGTGGTGGGGCGGGGGCACCAGACCACATGGCACCAGACGTAGTAAGCTCCTCTTGACCAGCCGAAGAAGTTCAGGTCACAGCTGAGGAGTGCGGTGAAAGGCAGGGAGGATGCCAGCTCCTGCTAAACTCCTTGAATTTGGGAAAGATCAGGCTTTATATATCATCATCCTCTACTTCTTCTGGAAGCTTATCAGGTGCTGATCAAACCATGGACTCAGCTGTTGCTTCTGAGCACAGGTTAAGTCTATTCCCCAGGTGTGTAACACTCTACAACCACTGACAAAAGAATCTGGATGGAAGCATTTTTTTAATGGACTTGTATCTCCTTACCTTGATCGATACTAAAGTTCAGAGGTCACTTCATCCTTTCCTCTTCTTCAAAACCCATAAGTTCCTCCAGATACCAAGATAATACCCTCTTCCTCACAGGACTGAAGATGGCTTGACAACCTTCTCAATTCTATGTCTCCTGTTTGCTGGGAGAAGAACCCAAAGACTTCATTGGGTAGGGGATGGGGGCAGACAGGAAAATGCAACATGTACAGCTTCTAGTCTCCACAGAGATGGTGATTTGTCCAAGGAAACCTGAGTTTCTGATTCTTCAGGAGCTCTGCAGTGCTGAAGTTAATGGGCCAAGTTCCTTCTCAGAAAAAAATGGCTCTCCAATGTGGGATCTTAGAAGACTGGGTATGGCAAAAATGCCCAGAGCCCTCCCCTCAGCACTAAATTTGATGTGGCCAAGAGGGTCCAAAACCTTGCTAATATAACCACATTTTTGATTAATTCCCTGACTTTGCCAGTCCTTTGGGGGGGGCATGAAAACAGAAACTACCTTTTGACAAGCTGCTGTTCTCGGTTTTCTCCTCTTATTTCCTGGGTCATAGAGGGATTTGATTGCTTACTGCCTGATTTCCTAAGTGGATTTGCCGCTCTGAAGGAGAACCTGGGAGGTTGGTTTGTGCTGGAAGCTTGAACCACCCAGTAACCATTGACCGTCTGCTGCTTCAGGCCTGGTCATCTCTTGCAGTAACCAGCTCTTAGATACTTCTTTTCCCTGAGGTCTTTTAAGGTCTTTCATTTAAGGTGGAGTCCATTCCGCAAGAAGGCTGTTTTCTTATTTTAGAGGAAGGTACTGCCTATGGGAGATAATGATCTTGTTAAGCTACTTCATTCCCCCATTACTTTAGGGAGCCTTCAAATTCTTAACTATGCTTAAAGGGTTAATGAATATGTACCTTTACTCCATACCCTGAAAAGAAATAGACTGTGAAACAGGGCATTGTGTGTCAGTCTAACTGCTTCAAAATGAGGGGGTTCATTGAGGGGAGAAGGTGGTTCAGCGTCTGTTGGAAAAGGGAGTCCTTTGGTGACATGCTTGGGCAGTCACGTGGACTGCTGAAATCAGGCTATTCTGTAAGAGTTTTTGGATTCTGTTGATTAAGCACAGTACAGTGTTTTAGAATATTAGTGGACTTGTTAGTTTTGGCTGCAGGAAGACACTGCAGTGTTGAATTACACCAAGATTTGAAGTCTTACATTTAAACAGCATATTTTTCTATTGACAAAAAACCATTGAGAGATAATTGTCTAAATACCATCTTATAAGAAATTAACTCTAATATATGCAAGTATACAAACCAAGCTCACCAAAATTAGTTTCCTTCTGGACCGTACCCATCTGGTACAGGGAAGCAAAACCTAGTTCTTCTTGAGGCAAATTATTGTGTTACAGGGAAAAGAGAGCACCTTGTGTCCTAATGATGACCTGAATTATATTTTGTAAGTTTATCTTTTACTTTTTGTTTTTGGACAGAAGGAAAGGGGAGTCCCAAAAGTAATGTTTGCCTAGTACACAGAAACATAAAGGACATTTGTCAGTACCTACAGGTAAACACAATACTTGTCTGCATTTACCCAATGTGAGGCTATATTTGGAATTGTATCACAAGCTAGAGGAACAGACCAAAAGGGCGTTTTTGGGTTTGTTGTTGTTGTTTTGACAGTAACAGCAATTATAATAATAAAAAATCTGTATAGCTGCAGTATATGGCTACCAAAGGCACGGTGCTTGATTTTAGTAATTTAACTTATTTTTAGTTCCCCTATTTACTGAATGCCATCCCTGAGTTGCTCTGAAGAATTAGCACATCATTTCACACTTGGCATGGTACCAATTGTTTTAGGGAGGATTGTGGCAGCATTTAGAACACTAGACTGGAAAATCCATTAAGTGCTTAGAGCTTAGTGAGTTGTTGCTGTGGAGTTTAGAACAGTTCTGTTCAAAGAGGTGTAGATGATAGAGGCTTGTGAAACGTCAAAGGGAACCGGAGGCTATGGGGGTATTTGTGTGATACTCTAAATTGAGAATCTGTGATTTCTGGTCAGCTGGGGATGAAGAATCCATTGTGATTATGTACAGACAAGAACAAATGCAGTGAAAGCTTTACTTTACTGGGACAATTGATGCTGTAGGATCAATTGTGCATAAGAAGAGACCAGCATCACATTGGCAAAAATCTAAGAAGTACCATTTCCTGGGGCTGGAGAGATGGCCTAGTGGTTAAGAGCGCTGACTGCTCTTGCAGAGGACCCGGGTTTGATCCCCAGTACCCACATGGCGGCTGAGAACCATCTTTAACTCCAGTTCCAGGGAAATCTGACACCCTCTTCTGACCTCCGCGGCATTGCATGACAAGGGCGCACAAGCCTACATGCTGACAATATTCATAAACATACAAAAATAAATAACATTTTTAAAAAGTAACATTTCCTTAGGGCCAGCACACAGAAGCTATGGTCCTGGGCGGGGTGGCTGGGCCTCCATCTCACACTAGAAGCTGGACTTGGTAATGTGTGAGAGTCTCCAGCATGGTGCTGGTGTCGAAAGCATGGAAGGATCACAGAGAGCAGCTGAAGATATCACAGAGTACAGCTGAGGCTTGGCACCCTGAGAGTCCAGAAATGGCCATTGGTGAAGTTACAGCATCTGTTTCAGAGAAAACTTCAACATTGAAGAGAACATGGAGAGAATCTGATGGTTTGCTCTCCAAAAGGCGATAAAAGCCCATTGGTGAAGGTGCAGCCTCAGTTTCAGTGGAGATTTCTGGAAATGTCAGGACCATAGGACCAAGGACAGCAGCAGATGTGGAATGGAATGAGTGTGAGATGATGAGATAAGCATTGTATGATGCTGACAGTAGAACCTGAAGCATAGATCATGGAAAATAGCTGCTTACTGGCTAGCTGCTCAGCCCATGTTCAACCTGCTTTCTCATAAAATGCAGGACCACCTGTCCCAGGGTGGCATTGCCTACACTGGACTGGGTCCTCCTATATCACTCAACAATCAAGAAAATTCCCCCAGAGATATAGCCATAAGCCAGTCCAATGAAAGGTATTCGCCAATTGAGGCTCCCTATATCCAGGGATGTCAAGATGACAACTAAAGCTATCCAGCACAACTGACCTCTTGTCAACTTGACACACAACACATCACTATGAAACCACAAAGCCTTCCATTTCTTATCCCCAAAGTAGGATGTTAATATTAATATTGCAACATAAAACATTACAACTTTAAATGTCTCATAGTCCTTAAAATATCCAAGTACTTTAAAAGTTCATAGTCTCTCTCAAAAGTCTTAACTGTGGGCTCCTGTAAAATCCAGAACAAGTTAAGTATTGACTTATTTCAAAAGGGAAAGATCAAGCACACTTAAACAAAATCCAGAAAAGTAGCTCAAGGCTGGACATATGGGGTTCACTCATGATCTTCTGGGCTCCAAAGTGCTTGGGCAAATTCACAGCAACGCCCTACTCTTGATATCAATTTCTGTCCCAATTTGCTTTCAATTGCTGTGAAAAACCACATACAAAGGTTGTTCTCGAGCTTAATCAGGGAAAGCTTTCCTTAAAATGAATGATGGTGAATGCAGAGACTTGGGGCTACACAAAACAAAGTGAGGTAAGTGTTGGTTGTGTGCCCAGCCTTAAACAAGACATATATACCACCCATTCTAAGGCTCAGGGAACATTGAGGAAATGTGGGGTAAGAAGTCAGAAGCATTAAATCACAACAGCCATTAAATCACAACTGTAGCTGCCTGCACTGGGCCAAGACAAGATCAGCCCTATTAACTATCATCAGTCAAGAAAAGGGAAGATTCTCAAGGGGAGGACCCCTTGTACCTACCCCGAACCACTGAACAATAGGACATTCATAGATTCTGAGAGAAAGGAAATGACTGTCTTCAGTTGTATGCCCACTGCTGAACCCAACAGGTATCCAATGGATAGCTCCACACCAATGGTCATACAGATATCTCTGCTTAATTTCACTGAGTTACAAACAAAATCAATAGACATGAATGTGGAGAGATATGTGGGGATGGGGATGGTGGGTGGAT
>VZQC01003856.1:264226-388256 GCA_009823505.1 Rhizomys pruinosus
CTGTATTCATACACTTGAAGTGCATGTAGGACTCCAGGATCCTGCTCTCATGAAATGAAGGGATCACTCCTCTGCCAGACTCTCTACCATGTTCTGCCTTGCCAATGATACAAGGCAATGAGACCAAGCAACCATGGAATGACACTTCCACAAGTGGCAACAAAATTTTCTCTTCATGAGTCTATTGTCTCACTTGTTTTGTTCAATGTGAGAAAGGAGATTAACTGAAACAAGAGAAATCACCTGTGTTGGGAACATTTAAGCCATGAACTCTGTTGAGTACAGATCCAACAATAAGAGTTCATTTTACATTGAACAGAGTATGGAACAATAACAAGAAAAAAATTGCTGTTAAGAAAAGTTTGAATAACTTTCCATAATCCACTGAGCAACAGTGGAGGAACAGATATGCCATAAAAACATTAGGTTTAATGAGAAGCTTTAGGTACAAACTTTATCTTAGCCATATTTCTATTCCCGGCACCTACAATAATATCCCATACAGATCAATCGTTAATATTTGTGAAATAAATATGAAGCCAACTACTGCAGAAGAAAATGTTGCAACTTATAATTGAAGATATCAATAGGTACTGGCCATAGATTCTTTTCTACACTTATCATGTCCAGATGGTTCCCATAAACAACTGAAGACAATCTTAAATATGAGATGTTTAAGAAAACTTAGGAAATAAAAGTACCTACTTCAATGACCATTCCTTCCCTCCAAAAATATACCAAGAAGTTTAGACTGGTATAAAGTTCCCAAAATAAAGTCAGCAAATTGCTGTGTACAGTGGTACAGTATAGCATAACTTGGTCATTCCATACAATACACCCAACACTTTTGAGTCAGTACAATAAAGTATATCAAGAACACTTGATAAGAGCAAGAAAGGAACTCTCAAAACCTCCATTTTCTTCTTACAGTTATTCTTTCATAAAGTTACATGACAACACTTCTAACGGTAGTTTCCTACAATATAACAATTTTATACAGAAAGCTTATAGGATTCAGGAAAAAGAGCAATGGGTACTAACAAGGTACATACCAGGTTAAAACTCTGACTCTTAAATTTACTAAGAGTAAGTGATCCATTTCATGTCATTCCTCTGTCCTATGTCTAACATCAGCTCAATTCTGCCTGTATATTAGCAAGTTTCTGTAGGTCTAAAGTGCTCCAAAAATGCCATCTTCCATAACAAGGCACAGGGATGGGATAAATAACAGATTTCAGTTCTTTCAGGGGTATTAATGCCTGCAGAATTCTCATGAGCATATGCAGAGTAATGGGGTTAGAAGCAAAGCTAAGCATACTGAGTTGAGAATAGCACCTTAGTGCTGGGATGAGAATAGAAATTGTAGAATCTCTTAGCATGCAATGGTCTAGTTCAAGATACCTCAGAGTATTTGCGACTTTCTCCAGGAGCTCCTGAATGGGCTCACAATCTTCCAAATACATTCGGTTGTTACTAAGATTCAACAGTTTGATATTGTTGGTCTGAGGACACTGGGACAGAAATTTGAAGTCGTTGTTAGAAAGTCCACAGAAAGGCAGACCCAAAATATCCAAAGCTGGTTGTAGAACTCTGTAGGGAGAAAACAGAAAAATATTTCTGAAGAATGAGAACTGGATGTAGGAAACCACACCTAAGAATCTAGAATAAATTATTTTGCAGGTGTATATTTCAGCAGCTAACAATGTGGGTTTGCATGTACTTAATAGAAGTTTCTTCCAGAAAGTATATATTTCCACTATAACAAACAATACTTTAACATTGAGAATGTGTGAATATATTATTACAGAAATTCCTATGAAAGAGTTGTGAAAAATATTAATCAGCTTAGTAATTACAATATAACCAACAGTGGAAGTAGTTTACCTCTTTGATGGAGATAGGACTCAGGGAACAACTAACTTCCTGAAGTTCCTGTGTGTAGTCACTCAATGATAATATACACATTCAAGGCAAAAGCTTTGAGATAATAGATTAGCAAAAGTATCTGACATTGTGAACTATGGGTATGTCTAGTTATGACGCTGTGTATCAATGCTATGGCATAAAAATCTCTCTCCATCTACCTTCCTTCTGTTCATTTCTAGAAGGTTGGAGAAGTGCATGCTTTCACCTTTATACATTACTGGAATTAGTATAATGTCAGCACATGTTTCACTCACTAGTTTGATTTTTTGGAACCCTGTATTTCTATTAAATAAGAAGAGACACTCCTTGCTGCTTTAAAAGTTCTAACATTTTCTATGCTGAGGTGGAAGGAGAAGAGGATTATGGAAAGCTGTTCAATATTCAGGAATGTCTTCTATCCTGTCTTAAAAAATGTGCTGGCCCTATTCAAAACCCATGTACTGATCCCAAGCTCTCACCTCAAAAGATTTTCAAGGTGATCTTTGAGGCAGAAAGAAGACAAGCTGAGCTCCTTGAGGTTGTCTATACGCTTCAGACGAGTGGTAAAACTTTTAAAGACTTTCCCATTCAAAGATGTACAAGTAATTTTAGATAGAGTAAGTCTGTACAGTTGGACCACCTGAATCAGAATTTTTGTCACTTCACTCAGAGAAGCCTGATCAATTGCCAGGCAATCAACATATCTAAAATCCAGCAAACTCAATGAGCTCTTGCATTCACATAATTTATTAATTTGCAAAGTTCGGCAACAGAGGTGTAAGGACCCTAAGCTCTGCTCTACTTTACTCAGAAGCAAAGACAAAAATTCATGTTCCCTCAAATTACCATCAAGGCAAAGGTCTACTATCAGTTGCATAGCCTGCCTGAGTAGTGGACTGAACCTCAGATTCTTTATTTACCATACTACACTGAGCTTCCATTCTTAGGGCAGAGATTTGAGCATAAGCACAAGATTGAAAACAGATCTGTGGCATAGTATTGTTTCCAGGGCATATAGTTCTGCAGACAGCTTCTTGTCTTAAATCTAGAATTTGCAGTTTAGGGCTCCTGTAGGGAAAAGAGAAGATAGAAGATCTAAGAGGTAGTAGCAAACATTAATGGAACCCAGCAGGAACAGTGACAAGTTGTAAGGACAAATCCCTTCTTTGTTCCTCATTCCATATATAACCATCAGCAAGTTTTTAGTATGCAAATTCAACATCATTTATTATTTACATATTGTATGCTAATTCCAACAGTCTTGTTGTTTATTTTATATAATGCATCGAGTAAACTCATTCTTCAAGAGTATCCTTATGGTCCACTATAACAAAAATAAATTCCTCAATATGGCAGTACACTTTAAGACACATACATTTTTAGTATTCACCATTGACTAACTCTTGGGTGATCAGGTGGTCCTCTCTTGCTATCTTACCACGTCATTATTATGTATAGTCTTTACAAGAGGAGGCAGTCATGGCAGGGCAGATCAGAAGACAATGTGTCAAGGCTTTTAAGAGCTCATTGTGTCCCAATATGGAGACAGAATAATAGCCTAAGCTTCAAAATGTCTGCGTCTTCTTGTGCTCAACCATAAAAGCAATAGTGAACAATGGAACCAAAAGTTGGCTTGGGATCACCTCAAGATTTCTTCAGGGTTAGAATAATTCCTTTGTGCTTGGTCTGAAATTTTCATAATGACCACCGCCAAGTCTTTGCCATGAAAATTCAACATCCTTCACTAGTTTTTCTATCTTTTATTCTCTGCCAATCCTCAAGTAACTTAAAATTCAAGGTCTTCTGTGAAGTAATGCTCATTATGTAAATCGACTAAGTACCACCAGTCACTTATATTCCATATCCAACATTGTAATGCATCTGTTTTTAAAGTGACCTCAAACTGTTGAGGCAACAGCCCAACATTCTTTTTCAGCATTTACTTTAACTACATTTTAGAGATTAGCAGGCTAAGTCATGATATCTTGCTGTCTTAACAACATGCCTTTACACACACACACACACACACCACACACACACACACACACACATCTTAACCAAGAATCTGTGTTCTCTGTAGGAAGGATCTGAAGACTCTCAACTATGTCTTTCAAGAAATCACGTTGCAGCCTCTGTGTACTTAAGGTTCCGATATGGAGACAGGGATAGGGCCAAATCTTCACCATTGCCATGATGATATTCTCATGCCCACCCTCAAAGGCAGCACTGAACAATGGAATAAAAAGCCCTCTTGGGATCTCCTACAGAGCATGGATGGCTGCAGTCTCACTACCCAGTAGACTCTTTACAGCAAGATTTAACAGTGTGGCTGGGTCCTTGGAATCCATCTTGTTGAACCTGCATTAGGGATAAAAACATTTAGAAGTTCTGATAGATATTAACCGTGTCTTCTTGCAATCAGTGCTAGCAATGCTAGAAAATAAACACGTGGTACTTCTGACAGCTACCTCTAGAAACCTCTACTAAAGGCACATGCTATAATTGACACATTTAAAGATTTTTTATTTTTTATTTATTACTTTTTGCGTGTATCAGTGTACTGTCTGCATGTAGATAGGTGCACACGTGTCGTGCAAAGCTGCCGAGGTCAGAAGAGAGTGTCAGACTCCCCTGGAACTGGTGTTAAAGATGGTTCTTAACGACCATGTGGTTGCTGGGAATCAAACCGGGGTCCACTGCAAGAGCTGTCAGTGCTCTTAACCACTGAGCCATCTCTACAGCCCTGACACATTTAAAGTTTTTACTTTATTTTTTTAATTTTTTATACAACCCGTTCATTTTATAAACAAGGGACCAGAAGCAGTTGTAGTCATTCATTTCATAAACAAGGGACCAGAAGCAGTTGTTGTCATTCATTTCATAAACAAGGGACCAGTAGCAGTTGTTGTCATTCATTTCATAAACAAGGGACCAGAAGCAATTGTAGTCATTCATTTCATAAGCAAGGGACTAGAAGCAGTTGTACTCATTTCATAAACAAGGGGCCAGAAACAGTTGTACTCATTCATTTCATAAACAAGGGACCAGAATCAGTTGTACTCGTTCATTTCATAAGCAAGGGACCAGAAGCAGTTGTACTCACTCATTTCATAAACAAAGGACCAGAAGCAGGAGGGTGCCCAAAGCAAGCATCCTTGGAAGTAATGTGTCTAGGGGCTCAACTTTCATTAGTCAACAAAACCCCAGAGGATTCAGTTTGTATACACAAAGTTCAAAGGGAAGAGCAACCTTCGTTTGTGCTTGTGCTTGGATTCCGGTTCAGTGCCATCTCAGACAGCCTGGCCACATGTGGAGAGCACAGGTCCTTGGAGCAAGGTTCCAGCAGCAGCACAACAAGCCAGCACTCCTAACCACCTCTTCAGGAAACTGGGGCTAACCCTGGTCCCGCTACCTCTGCTGGGGCCTCGGGCCTCTTACATACTGTCCTGCAGGTCTGGGGACAGGTGGCTTGGAACCTGGGGCCTGAGCTGTTTGGGGTGGGACTCCAGGTGAGTGATTGAGCCTCCATGGTGGTCCCTGACCCTAAACCCTCTACCAGAGGCAAGAAGAGCAGCACAAACTGGAGCAGGGCCCGAGAGAGGAGCTTGCCCATGGTGTTCAGTAAATGCTAGCAGGTCAACACTGTGTTCAGTGTACACTGTGCTGCAACGACACTAGCTTTGAGAAGAAAAAGATATTTATCTTGTACCAGCAAAGCTTTTTGTGTGATTAGTGAGTTAAATACACATGATTTTAAGTCATACACTTCATACTCATCCTAAGAGCCAACCACTTAAATACTAATAGTAATACTAAGAGCGTGTGTACATACACAGAAAGCACGAAGTAGTTTAAATCACCATTAAAATCAGTACTTCCTCTACTTCACAGAGTGGTGATCACTGGTGCACAATGGCTGTTTAAAGATAATTTGAAAAAAACCACAACTCAGGAAATTTCTCAGGAGAGTTTAAGGATTACAAGTGAAAAGTCTGAAAACTAGGCTGTGACTGCTTTAAATGACTAGCTTGGGCTCTACAATGTCCTGTGATGGTAAAGGACTTTAGACTGCCCCTGATAGCCAGATAGGGGCACTAATTAGTATCCAGTGTTACAGCTTGCTTCACTCTGTACTTCTGTGGAGGGTTCCGTGCAATTTATATACACATTTTAAACATTCCTGAACTTCGTTTTGGAATTCCTTATAAGAGTCACCATTCATCGAGAAAGAAAGTGCCTGAACTCATGGAAGTTTGCTCTGGAAAAATCCCTTGACCCCACAGCACACAGAGCATGAGAAAGTGCAACAAATTCATAAGACACGGGAAAAGCAATATCTATTGTTCTTAGAGTCTGACTCTTCTAGCCGCGGCAAGGGAAGTTTCTTCATAGTGCTGATCTGCTGCAGGGAGTGGGCATCAGGCCAGGGCAGGGAAGTCCTCAGGGTCATCCGGGTTGGGAGCAATGTCTTGGGTCACTCCTGCTCAGGGGCTATATCTCTGCCTTTCTGATCCTTCCTCAGCCTCCCCGGGCCCCTCCTCTGGCTCCCCGTCCAGGACGAGGGACGTTACCAAGGTTAATCTCTAGCTGTGATGTGATATCATTGGCGGCTTTCCTGAAGATGTGAGACTCCTCCTCATAGTCATACTTCACCATGTCATCTCTGTATCTGGATTTGTGGATCACCACCGCCTTGGAAGGAACCGTGGATTCTGGCTTCCGGATGTTGAATTCGGGCTTTGGTCTGGTTTGTTCTTGAAGGTTTTTCCACTCGTCTAAGGTCATCTCATGGAATTGAGTTTCCTCTTCTACCTCCAACTCAGGAGCTCTTTTATCTCCTGGGTCATAGTTCATCACTCAGGAAGCCCAAGGTAGGAACTCAGGGCAGGATCCTGGAGGCAGGAGCTGAAGTACAGGCCGCGGAAGGATGTTTCTTACTGGCTTGCTCCTTAAAGTTTTTAAAAACAGTTTTTTTTAAAATATATATTTGAGTGCTATGTGTGTATGTATGTAAGTGCACCTGTGTCTTGCAATGCCCACAGAGGCTAGAAGAGGGTGTCAGATCCCCTGGAACTGGAGTTACAGATACTTGTTAGCTACCATGTAGGTGCTGGGAATCAAACCCAGGTCTTCTGCAACAGCAGTCTCTGGTCATAACTGCTGAGCCTAAAGGTCTACTCATGTACACATGTATATATAATCAATCTATATGCACATATATATGAATATGATAAAATGCCATTAGGAATGAACAGTAAGTTAGAAGAAGAAAGTTTTTTGGTCACTTAGCTACCTGGCTTCCAGTATTTCCTCTAAATTGTATATAAGATCTCAAGAAGACAAAGAGATTTGTACACAAATATTATATCCTCTTCAATTTCTTGAAAATAGAAATTTGAAGATATCCAGTTAATCGTGAATAAATAGAAAAAGAAGGAAACACTATCATAATATCTGTCACACTCCCATGACCATATTTGTGACAGAAGCAAAAACAAAAGTGCAAGAGATTCACATGAAGAAAGATAATTAAGAGTTTGAAATGGATCTGTGCCTATAGCAAAAAGAGTTAACTATTTCCAAAAGGGGTCTGTGTATTCTATGGAAGTATGGTTTTGTTTCACAACAGGTAGAAGTGAATCTGTTTATCTGAATACTATATTAAAGAAAACAACAGTGTCAGGCAAATGAAAACTCCCTGTAAGTTGTCTGTCATAGAATTGTAAGAAAATCCCAAGGTATAATAGGCTATGCACATAGCACTTGGTTACCTCCTAGATCTTGAAGTTAAGTCCCTATTGCAGAAGATAAGACCCAGACAAAAGACTTAGACCAACTGAGCTTGAACTGACTGAAAGCCTTTCTCCTGAAGGAAAGCTCTCATAGCATCAGAAGGTACTATGCAAGCTGCTGAGGGTGGAAAGAAATCAATGGTACTAGCCAGGCATGGTGGCACATGCCTTTAATCTTAGCACTTGGGAGGCAGAGGCAGGTGGATCTCTGTGTGTTCAAGGCCAGTCTGGTCTACAGAGTGTGTTAGAGGCTAGCTGGGACTAAAGTGAGACCTTGTCTCAACAAGACCAAAAAAAAAAAAAAAGAAAAAGAAAAGAAAAAGAAATCAATGGTCTTATACAGCTATAAAACTATACAGTTTATAGCTATAAAGCCTATGAACCGCAAAAATGTTTGGCCCAGCAAATTATCTACATTGGTGCAATTAGTGACACTTTCATCTAGGGGGCATTCAACAGCTGTTTAATTGGACCAAAGGTATTATCAATAGGAGGGAAATCATTTGCGGCACTGGAAACACAGCCAAGTATACGTGGTTAGAGAGGTCAAAGACCTTAGAGGAATCTACTACTATCACATTCCCCACCCAGTGTCATTTCTTACTATATTCTTTTTTTCCTTACTATATTCTAAGTACATACCCTTATATTCAGACAATTGTACCTGCCACCACTCATAAAAGAAGGAATTTTGCAACTGATAGAAACTATTAGAAACTTCCACAACAGGTCAAATGCAGAGAATAAGTGACTGTGAGGAGCCCAGCCACAAATGATACATCTACAATGCAATCTCTATACTTGAGGCTCAAGGAAGTTTGCAGAAGAGGGGTGGGAAGATTATAATAGCCAGAGTGGCAAGATACCTGCTGCAAACTAATGCATTCTAGACATGGTAGAAAAGCTACACCTAAGATACAGCCACAGTTTAGTAGCCAAACAGTATCTGCCAAATGACAAAACCCATCAACATGCCAATGTGGATGGGGGGATTTTCATGAAGTCCTATCTCAAGATGAAGAACTATAGGCACTCAATGGCTACTGAGAGAGGGATTATTGGTTTTCTCCAGGGACTATGTCCCTGAGAAGTTGTCTAATCCCAAGTGGGAAGTCTTAAACACCTGTACACAGGAGCACCATTAAATGGAGTCAGTCCATTATATATAGGTATGTGTATGAGTGTATGTGTGTGTATTTTACAAATATTTAGCAATAAAAAACAAAGAAGACAAGAAATTCTGAGAGGGGACCTAAGAGGAGGTTGAGGGGTACTTAGACTTGTGGAAATAATCTAAATATAATTAATACTCATGCATAAAATTATCATAAAATGTAAATTTAAAAAGTATATATATACATATATATATTTCAAGACACTGGCCCCAATTACATAAGTTATGAACTGCTGGATGTTAACCACAAACTGTAAATTATAGCCAAATATAACATTAAGACTGACTGGGAAATTCTTTTATTATGATCAACTTAGCAAAAGTAAAATGTGTGGCTTAGCAATAACTTTTCCTTTTTTCAGGCTAAGATGCTAACAATATATTAAGATGCTAAAGAAATAATCTCTCAGATGACAGAAAGAAATGAAGAGAGATGTTTAGGCCTCTGATTAGCTACTTACATTTTCTATTATTTATTTTTTTCATTTTATATGTATAAGTGTATTGCCTGCATGTGTATAAGTGCTAACATGTCATGCAGTGTCCACGGATGTCAGAAGAGGGTGTGGGATCCTCTGGAACTGGAATTACAGAAGGTTGTTAGTTCACGTGTGGATGCTGGGATTTGAATCTTGGTCCTCTGCAAGATCAACTAGTGCTCTTAACCACTGAGCCATCTCTCCAGTCCCATGTACTTAACTTTTTGAAATGCATATGAAAATAGTCATAGCACAAATTTCAAATGAAATACATACAGTTCTAATGACAAAGAATTTGCATCATACATGCTCATAAGCCTGATGTACAATATTGAAATGCATCCATAACTACAATTTTTCATTAGATTACTTGTATTCATTTCTTGATAGCATGTGATGTTTTTACAATTATTTAAATTTATTTTCTCTTGAAACAATACTACAGGGCTATAGTCATAAAAACAGCTTGGTACTGGCACAAAGACAGACCTGTAGACCAATGGAACAAAACTGAAGATCCAAACTTGAGCACATATAATTTCAGCCACCTCATAGTTGACAAGGTGGCCAAGAAGACACAATGGAGGAAAGACAGCATCTTCAGCAAATGGTTCACCACTTGTAGATGAATAAAGTTAAATCCTTACCTCTATACCTGCACAAAAATTAACTCTAAATGGATCATAGACCTCAACGTGAAGCCCAAAACGCTTAAGGTAATAGAAGAAAAATTTGGCAGTAACCTCAAAGACATAGGCATGGGAAAAGATTTTCTATGTTTTTATTGATGCTTTGTGTATTTCATATATCATTTTCCAATTCAGTTCAGGCATATTTCCCTTTCCCTTCCCCCCACCCCAACCCACCCCATCCCAGATCATGGGAAAAGATTTTTCTAAATCAGACAGCAGCTGCACAGAAAATATGGAGGACAATTGACAAATGGGACCTCATTAAACTCAAAAGCTTCTGTACATCAAAAGAAACAAGGAAGTGAAGAGAAAACCCACAGAGTGGGAGGAAACCTTCACCGCTGATCCATCTAACAAAGCATTAATTTCCAGAATATATAAACTACTCAAAAAACAAAGAAGAAAGAAATAAATGATTCACTCAAAAGATGGAGCAAAGACCAGAACAGAGACTTCACAAGTGAGGAATCAGAGATAGCTGAGATACATCTTAAAAAGTGTTCAACATCGCTAATAATTAAGGAAATGCAAATTAAAACCACTTTAAAATATCATCTCACTCTGTTAACACTGGCTAGGATCAAGAAAACAAATGATACCAAATGTTAGAGAGGGTGTGGGGAAAGGGAACACTCATCCACTGCTGGTGGGAATGTAAACTCATACAACCACGATGGAAAGCAGTGTGGAGAACGCTTAAGAGACTCAAAATGAGCTTGCCACCTGACCCAGTCATACCACACTTAGGTATATACCCACAAGACTCATCCTATCACAGAGATACATGCACAACCATGTTTATTGCAGCTCTCTTCACAATAGTGAAGAGCTGGAACCAACTCAAGTGCCCCTCAACTGACGAGTGGATAGAGAAAATGTGGTACATCTACACAATGGAGTTCTATGCAGCCGTAAAGAAAGATGACATCATGAAATTTGCAGGTAAATGGATAGAACTAGAAGATATTAGGTTGATTGAAGTATCACAGACCGAGAAAAACAAAAGACAAATGGCATCCCTCATCTGTGGATGCTAGCAACAAGTACCTAGTTGTAAGGCAAACTGAGCAATGTTAATGTTTTATTCTTTGTGATCTGAAAACAACTGTGCTCTTATATTGTGAATCCCTTAACAGGTTCAAAAATTAAGCTATGATTTATTTTCAGACTTAGGCACTGAGTGTGAGTCTCCTGCCTAGTCCACCTGGAGTGGACTAAGTCACAGGTTAATCTCTGCAAACACCCACACAGCGCAACACCATCAATCGCATGTATTATTTATCCACAAAGTTTCTTTTTGTGTTTGTCTGGATAGCTTTAGTGTCAAGATTATACACCTGGGTGAGAAGAGGAGAACCTTCCAATTGGGACAACTCTCTCTTCTTCGACTGCGCGAGTTGCTGCGCCACACACCTGTGGGTTATTTTCTTGGTTGTTGAGTTATGTGGAAGGTCCCAGCCCATTGTGGGTTGGTGCCACCCCTAGGCCATCGGGAAACATGGTGTATTCTCCGTAAAGGACTGACAATGGCCAAGAACAAATTAAAAGGGCACAAGTCCAGGAATGTATTTCACATAGCCAGCCAAAAGAACTTCAAGGCTACAAAACAAAGCAAAAACCCAAGCACAATAACTCGGACAAACCAGAAGAAGCATAAAACATTAATGCGCAATCTGATGAAAAAGTTAACAAAGAATGAACACACAAGCATTTCACTGCTAAAATAATCCAAAAATATGAATATTTCATGGGGAGGAACTTGCCACACATTTCTCTATTTTAGTATACCTTATCATAGTCGTACTAGAATAATGTAGTCACGCGTGTAGTGCATATGTATGCATCACACCGTAGCGTTATGCAATGCCGGGGGTCACAAGAGGGCTGTCGATTCCCCTGGAACTGGAGTTACAAGATGGTGTTCGTTGCTGCGTGGTGCTGGGATTATCGAATCTTCAGGTCCTCTGCAAGATCGCAGTGCGTTGCTTAACCACTGAGCCATCTCTCCAGCCCCAGTGGAACTTGCCAACTTTTCAAAAACACTTTCTCTTAGACCTGTGCAGAAAGAGATGATTCCTCAGCAGCAGCACCATGAAAATGAACCAGCTAATGTTGATGAAGCTACAAGATTAATGGCACAGTTGTAATAATGCTGTATCAGATCCCCCCAAAGATCAATAAATTAAATATTTTGAGTCTTTTTTTTAATGGTCTTTTTGAGACAGGGTCTCCCTGTAGCTCTGGCTGTCCTGGAACTCGCTTTGTAGACCAGGCTGGCCTTGAACTCACAAAGATCCGCCGCTCTGCTCCCAAGTGCTCAGGATTTAATAGGCGTGCACACCACACAACCCAGCTGAATAAATTAAAATATTTTATACGAAAGAAAGAAAGGAAGGGAGAAAGAGAGAGAGAAGAGAAGAGAAGAGAGACGAGAGAAAGAAAGGAAAAGGAAAAGAAAAGAAGGAAGGAAGGAAAAGAAAGGAAAGCAAAGGAAGAAAGGAAAGAAGAAAGAAAGAGAAAGAAAGAATGAAAGAATGAAGAAAGAAAGAAAAGAAAGAAAGAAAGAAAGAAAGAAAGAAAGAAAGAAAGAAAGAGAAAAGAGCAAGCAAGCAGGTTGTGCATGAGCCAGGGGAGCAAGCCAGTAAGCAGCATTCCTCCATGGCCTGTACTTCAGTTCCTGCCTCCGGTTCCTGTCCAAGTGCCTGTCCTGATTTCCATCAGTGATGGACTATAACCTAAAAGCCAAATAAACCCTTCCACCCCATCAAGTTGATTTTGGTCGGAGTGTTTTGTCACAGCAATTGAAGGCAAACTAGAACAGTGTTCCTCTGACATGTTAATTCTTAAAGTGAATAGCAGGGGTGGTGTTGCAAGGAGAGCCTTCCTAGAGGGAGGGAAGGGTAGCTGTGCAGGAAAGGACTACACACCACACTGAGGAAGAAACCCAGGAGTGGCCGTGTTTACAGCATACTTTCAAAAGGCCAAATGGGGGGCTGGAGAGATGCCTAGCGGTTAAGAGCGCTGACTGCTCTTGCAGAGGACCCCGGGTTCGCATCCCCAGACCCACTGGAGGGCTTGAAGATCAAAGAAAACTCAATTTAACCCAGTTCCAGGGGAACCTGACACCCGTTTCTGACCTCCGCGCCATTGCACGACACGGGTGCACAGACCTGCATGCAGACAGTACACGCATACACATAAAAAAAAATTACAAAAGGCCAAATGGAAAGTGTGCATGTGTGTATAGTTACATATATGCATGCTATGTCTATACACATGCTTGGACAGATAAAACAGATGTGACCCAGTGTTAGTTATGGTTGACTCTCTGAGCGTCTCAAATGAGGAATTGTATGCACAATTATTTTATTAGTTTATCACTTTTCAACAGCAGAAAGAACAAAAGATTATTTTATTTACATATTTTCTGGAAAATTTCAACAATTTTTCTTTGTCTTCAGTTTTCANGCTTTTGTATATGAGTGGAGGTATGTATGCACAAAATCAAAAAAAATGAAGGAAAAAAAAACCCCACTAGTTTATTATGACATTGTGTCTAACCACAGTATCATATGGGAGTGTTTCTTAGTATTTCTATATACAAGGCTGCTTGAGAAAGCTTAATTATGACTTGAAATGGATTCCTTTGAGAGTATCCTATTTGGAGGATTTTGTCTCTTTCCAAATTTGTGGTGTTAACAGACTTTTTTTTTTTTTTTTATTGATGCTTTGTGTATTTCATACATCATTTTCCAATTCAGTTCAGGCATATTTCCCTTTCCCTTCCCCCCACCCCACCCCACCCCATCCCAGATCATGGGAAAAGATTTTCTAAATCAGACAGCAGCTGCACAGAAAATATGGAGGACAATTGACAAATGGGACCTCATTAAACTCAAAAGCTTCTGTTCAGCAAAAGAAACAAGGAAGTGAAGAGAAAACCCACAGAGTGGGAGGAAACCTTCACCGCTGATCCATCTAACAAAGCATTAATTTCCAGAATATATAAACTACTCAAAAAACAAAGAAGAAAGAAATAAATGATTCACTCAAAAGATGGAGCAAAGACCAGAACAGAGACTTCACAAGTGAGGAATCAGAGATAGCTGAGATACATCTTAAAAAGTGTTCAACATCGCTAATAATTAAGGAAATGCAAATTAAAACCACTTTAAAATATCATCTCACTCTGTTAACACTGGCTAGGATCAAGAAAACAAATGATACCAAATGTTAGAGAGGGTGTGGGGAAAGGGAACACTCATCCACTGCTGGTGGGAATGTAAACTCATACAACCACGATGGAAAGCAGTGTGGAGAACGCTTAAGAGACTCAAAATGAGCTTGCCACCTGACCCAGTCATACCACACTTAGGTATATACCCACAAGACTCATCCTATCACAGAGATACATGCACAACCATGTTTATTGCAGCTCTCTTCACAATAGTGAAGAGCTGGAACCAACTCAAGTGCCCCTCAACTGACCAGTGGATAGAGAAAATGTGGTACATCTACACAATGGAGTTCTATGCAGCCGTAAAGAAAGATGACATCATGAAATTTGCAGGTAAATGGATAGAACTAGAAGATATTAGGTTGATTGAAGTATCACAGACCGAGAAAAACAAATGACAAATGGTATCCCTCATCTGTGGATGCTAGCAACAAGTACCTAGTTGTAAGGCAAACTGAGCAATGTTAATGTTTTATTCTTTGTGATCTGAAAACAACTGTGCTCTTATATTGTGAATCCCTTAACAGGTTCAAAAATTAAGCTATGATTTATTTTCAGACTTAGGCAGTTTTGGTATATGAATGGAGGGTATGTATGCACAAAATCAAAAGAATGAAGGAAAAAAAAACCCACTAGTTTATCATGACATTGTGTCTAACCACAGTATCATATGGGAGTGTTTCTTAGTATTTCTTATACAAGGCTGCTTGAGGAAACTTGTATAATATATATATATATATATATNTAGTACCCCAATTCCTGCCACACTCTTCTCCAGGCATTAGAACAATATCTAGTCCCTCTCATTTCTCCAGGACTCAGGCTTCTGAGCTGCCTAGTAAGGGCCCACCCATCCTCTTCCCATCTGCTCTCTTGGGCCTTGTACCAATGCCAAATGGATGGCTTGAGAGTACCTAATTTGGCTTCTGGCATCTGGGGTGAATAGTACAAATAGAACCACACCCATCCCCCTGATTGGGACAGTTTCTAGGTCCTTCCACTGCTCCAGAGCTAAGGCTACCCTGATGGATAGAAGTGCCACACACATTCTCTTCCCACCCCTCTCATTAGTCTTTAGACCAGTAACAGTGATACACCCAAATGGTGCCTGACTAGATGTCTGAGCTCCAGCAGTAGATATCCCAAAACTTGTCTTTCCCATTTCCCTGCTTTGAGCCCATCTGTAGACCTTCTCATTGCTTGACACCTCAGGTTTCCCCTGTGGATAGTAGGGATCCAGAAATCTTACCATCCCTTTTCTTTGGTGCCTTGACCCATCCCACCGAAAACAGCCTGGGAGTGCCTGACTTGCCCTCAGGTGTTCAGGTGTGAATACCACAAATATCAACATAGTCATGCTTCTTCTTTAGAAAAATGTTCATTGCCTCCCACTGGTCCACAGCTGAGGCTCTCATGCTAGCTAGTAGGGATGCACCCATCTTCTCATCATCTTGACCTTTGGATCTATCCCTCTGAGATGGGATGAGAGTGTGTGAATCAGCCTCCAGAATCCATACAATAGGTCAAATGCTGGTCTTTCTATCATTCTGTATGTGACCATCTTTAGTACCTACAAATACTCAGGGCTCAGAAAGTCCTGCTCGCTAGTAGTGTGCCAATCATCCTCTTCCCATTCCTGCCCTTGGGCCTTGCTCCAGCGCCTCTGAATCATTCTGAGAATGACACAGCTTGGCCTCAGGGCTGATTACCTTAAATCCCAGGATGCACATTTTCCTGCTTTGAGACCAGTTCTAGTCCTTCTCTTGCTCTAGGGTTCAGGCTTCTGTTCTGGCTAATAGGACCCAATACATTGCTTCCCATTCCCCCTCTTTGGAGCTAGGACCCTGTCCCTAAGAGAGAGCCTGAGAGTACCTGACTAGGCCTATGGTGTCCAGGGTTTAGTCACCTAAACACTTCCTTGGTAATTCTTCTTCTTTGGGACCATCTCCAGTCTCTCCCACTATCCCGGAGCTCAGCATTTCCTGCTGGTTTATAAGAGCTGAAAGAACGTCTTCACATCGCCTGTTCCTGGGCCTTATTCCCATTGTCTCATACAGGCCCTGAAAGTGCCTGACTACCCCTTGGACTCCAGGAAGATTGCAATAAGTTCCATGGTGCCCATAACCTTGCTTAGCGACACTTTCTAGTAAAACTCACTGATCCAAGGCTTAAGCACACCTTCTGCCTAGTAGGGGTCTATGTAATCATTCTATCCCCTCTTCGGCTTTGGGAAACTCCCTCTGAAACTGCATGAGATTGCCTATTTAAGCCTTCGGTATGAGTAGCCAAATTCCACTGTACAATACTCCTGCTTTGGCAATGATCCTAGTATCTTCCACTGGTCAAGAGATGAGATTTCCTCCTGGATAGTAGGGCTTCCAGTATCATCTTTGCTGCCTCTCTCTATGGGCCTTGGACCAATCCTTACAAAGCAACCTTAGAGTACCAGTCTAAGCCTCAGGCCCCAGTTGTTGGTAGCCCAAATCTGGCCATGCCTATCTTCCCTTTTGGGAACAGCTCTAGTGCCTCTTATTACTCTTGGGCACAGGGTTACCTTCTGGATAATGGAGGCCAAGCCATTCTGTTCTTAATGTTTTCTCTGAGACTTTGCGCTACCCCACTGTGACAGCCTGAGAGTGCCTGACAAGACCCCTGGCCTTGGTTGTTGAGTAGACCAAATCACATTGCATGCTTTTCCCTGCTTTGGAAGCATGTCTATTCCCTGCCATTGCTCGAGAATTCAACATTCACTGCTGTGTATTAGGGGCCTGCACCTATTCTTGCCATATCCTCTTTTAGAACCATGTACCTGAGCCACTGGGTAGGAGATTCATTCATGTCCTCTTTCCAGCCTATATGCTTGGGCCTTGGACCTATCCATATGAGGTGACCTGAGACGTTTGTCTTAGCAAGGGCCCTCTGGGGGCAAATTGCCCAAATTTGGCAGTGTCCCGTCACCCTGCTGTGGCACCCTCTCTAGTCCTCCAACAGGAATCAGGCTACTGACTGGTTAGTAGATTCATGCACATACTGTTCCTATCCTACATCTTTGGGCCTTGGGGCCAACCCAGAGTGCACCTGAGAATGCTTGACTTGTCCTCCTGTCTCCATTGGTGAGTAGCCCCTGTTTCATATGACCAATTCCCAGCCTGGAACAGTGTCTAGTACCTAACACTAATCTAGTGCTCGGGCTTTCCTTATGACTAATTGAGTGCTATCGGTGGCTTCTCATCCCCTCTTCTTGGGTCTGGAATCCATCACTGTAACCGCATCTGACTATACTTGAGTAAACATATGGTGCCTGGGTGTTCCTGGCCCAATTTTTGCCACACCCATCCATCTACTCTAGGACCAAATCTAGTATCTCCCTCTTCTCCAGGTCTCTTGCTTCCCTTCTGCTTAGTAAGGGTCTACACAACCACTTTTTATCCCCTGTAGGCTTTGGATAACTCCCTGTAAGTCAGCATGAGACTGCCTTGATAAGCCTCTATCCTCCAGGTGTGAATAGACAAATCCAACCATGCACATCTTTCTGCTTTGGCCCAGTGCATGTACTTTCTCACTGCTGCAAGGCTTAGTCTTCCCTGTTGGATAGTAGGGGATCATATACCCTCTTTCCAGTCCAGCTCCTAGGGCTTGGAACCATTCCTATGAAGCTGCCTGAGACTGCCTAACTCACCTTACTAGTCAGGGATGAGCAGCCCAAATCCCTCCATGTCTATCCTCCTTGTATGGGAACAGCTCTAGTCTGTCTTACTGATCTAGGGCTCAGGGATCACATCTGGACTTTAAGGTTCAGTGCATCCTTTTCTATAGCCTCTCTTCAATACTTTGATCCATCCAACTTAGCAGGCCTGAGAGTCCCTGGCAAGACCTCTGGCTGAGTTGCTGAGCAGCACAAATCTTCTCATATCCATCCCCATGAATTTGGACCATCCCTGTTCTCCAGAGTTTTGGGTTCCCTGCTGGGATGTAGGGGGGCTCACATACTTGTCCCATGCCCTCTTCTTAAGAATTGGACCTGTGTCTGATCAGACTTCATATTAACTTGTGGCAAAGTTATCATCGAGGACATGACCCATCTCAACTCAATTAGACAAGGGCCCACAGTGGAGCAAAGGAAATGGCAGCCAGCTGGAGCTAGTCTGGGAACTGCTGGAGAATGATTACGGCTGGGTGAGGGAGAGTAGACCTTATTTGCAATCACTAGATAGGTTGACTAGATTCCAGTGGATAAATTTGCAAACCCTCCCTCCATTCCCTCTCTTTGGGAGTTGAACTCCTCATTCTGAGACAGCCTGATTACTCCAAATTCCATGGTATCCTTCTCACAGCTTTAGGTTCAGCTCTAGCCCCTGCCACTGCACCAGGGCTCAGGCTTCTCTGCTAGTTAATAGGGGACCACACACCATCTTCTCATACCCTCTCCTTTGTCCTTGGACATGTCCCTCTGAGATGCCCTGAGAGTGCCTGATTTAGCCTGCTGTCTCCAGGATCAAATTGCCCAAATCCCACTGTGCCCATCTCCCTGCTTTGGGACCATCTCTAGTCCCTCCCAATACTCCAGGACTCAAACTTTCTTGCTGGCTAAGAAGAGCCCACAAATCCTCTCCATATCCTCTCTCCTTGAGTCTTATTACCAGAGCTTTGAGAAGGAATGTGTTTGCCTATCTCGGGCTCTGGCCTCAAGGTTTGAGTTGCCCAAATCTTGCTGTGCCTATCTTCCTGATTTGGTAGTATCTCTAGTCACTTCCACTCCTATAGAACTAGAACTCATGCTTGCCTGCTGTGTAGTAGGGATGGGCACATCCTCTTTCATCCCCTCTGCTTAGACCTTGGAATCACCCCTCTTGGAAAGCATAAGAGTGCCAGAATTGGCCTCTGGCCTCAGGGATGAGTAGTAACCCAAATCCTGCCACATCCATCCTCCTGTTTTGGACAGTACCCAGATCCTTCCACTGCTCCAGGGCTCAGGATATTCTGCCGGATAGTATGGACCCACAGATTCTTTTCCCATCCCCTCTCATCGGGCCTTGGACCAATCCCAGTGAGACAGTCAAATAGTGTCAAATTGATGTCTGGACTCCAGCAGTGGTTACTCCAAAACTTGCCTTGTCCATTTCTCTTCTTTGGGCTCATCTGCAGACCTTCTCATTGTTTGAGAGCTCAGGTTCCCCTGTGGGCAGTAGGGACCCACACATCTTCTTCCCATCCCTTTTCTTCTGGGCTTTGACTTATCCCACAAAGAGAGCCTGAGAGTGGACCCTCTGGCCTCCAAGTGTGAGTACCACAAATCCTACCATATTCATCCTTCTTCTTTGGCAAAATGTGTATTCCCTCCAGTAAGCTAAGACTCAGGCTCCCTGATGGCTAGTAGTGGTGCATACATCCACTTCTCATCACCTTAGCCTTTGTATCTGTCCCTCTGAGATGGCCTGAGAATGCCTGAATCAGCCTCCAGAATCCAGTAATTAGTAGGTCAAATGCTGGCCTGTCTATCATCCTGTGTGTGACCATCTCTAGTTCCTCCTCATCTTCAGGGCTCACCCTACCCTTCTTGCTAGTAGGGACCCAATCATCCTCTTCCCAGTCCTGCACTTTGGCCTTGCTCCTGTCCCTCTGAGACAACCTAAGAATGCTTGACTCGGCATAGCCTCCATAGCTGATTACCTTGAATCCCAGAATTCATATTCTCCTGCTTTGAGACCAGTTCTAGTCCCTCTCAAGCTGTACAGTTCAGGCTTCTGCTATGGCTAATCAAGGCCCACACATCTGCATCCTATTCCCTCTCCTTGGAGCTGGGACCCATCCCAATGAGACAGACTAAGAGAACTTCACTAGGCCTATGGTGTCTAGTAGTTAGTGGCCTAAACACTGCCATTGTCGTTCTTCTGCTTTAGGACAATATCCAGTCTCTCCCACTGCTCCAGGACTTAGCCTTTCTTGCCAGGTTATAAGAGCACACACACACACACACACACACACACACACACACACACACACACACACACACACACACACACACACACACACACACACACACACCCTCTTGACATTGCCCGTTCTTGGGCCTACTACCAAGTATTGGCTCTTACAGGACCTGATAGTACCTGACTGGACCTCTGGACTCTGGGGACAGTATAGCAAATTCCATGGTGTAAGTAATCCTGGTTTGGGACACGTTCTAGTCCTGCTCACTGCTCCAAGGCCCAGGAACACTTTCTGCATTGTAGGGGCCTATATAGCCATTTTATACACTCTCAGGGCTTTAAAAAACTCCCTCTGAGATCACAAGACATTGCCTAGATAATCTTTTGCCCTCCAGGCATGAGTAGCCCAAGCCCCACTGTACAATACCCCTGTTTTGGCACCAAGCCTAGTATCTCCCACTGGTCCAGAGACTAGATTTCCTCCTCCAGAGTAGAGGTCAAATATCCTCTTCCCTGTCTCTCTCCATGGGTGGTGGACTAATCCTTACAAAGTGATCTGAGATTACCAGTCTCAGCCTCCAGATTCTGGCCCCTAGGTGTGAGTAACTCAAATCTGGCTGTGCCTAACGTCCCATATGAAAAAAAAACTCTAGTCCCTTTTATTTCTTTGAGGCACACAGTTCCTTTCTGGACAGTAAGGGCCAGTGCATCCTTTTCTTAACTGCTTTCTTCAAGACTTCAATCTATCCCATTTAGGTGGCTTAACAGTTCTTTACAAGTCTCCTGGCCTTGGTTTGTGAGTAGACCAAATCATACCACATGCATCTCCCTGCTTTGGAACGACATCTATTACCTCCCATTGCCATACCCTATCATTGGGATTTGAACCCATCACTATTACAAGCCCTGACTGTGACTGATTTTGTCTCTGGCCTCTTGAGTGATTACCCTAAATCCTAGGGTGCCCAAACCCTTTTATTGGGACCATATTTAGTCCTTCTCATGGGTCCAAGGCTCAGGCTTCTTTTCTGCCCAGTATGGGCTTACACATCCTCTTTATATCCCCTCGTTTTTGGCTATATTTTATTCTCGTTGTTTTTCTTTTTTTAAATTTCATGTGTATGCATGTATTGTCAGAATGTACGTTAGTGCATCAGATTCTTGCAATGCCAGGGGAAGATAGGAGAAGGTTTCAGATTCCCTGGAATTGGAATTATGGATGGTTGTTAGCTACCATGTGGGCGTTGGATTTAAACATGGGTCTCTTGCAAGAACAGCAACTGCACTTAACCAATGAGCCAAGCCTCCAGTCCATTCATTTGACTTTGTAAAAGTCACTCTCAGATGACATGAGATTCCTTCAATTGGCCTCTGGATTCTGGGTCAAGTTATCCCAAAAATCACCACATGAATTCACCTGATTTGACACAGTATCTGGTTACTTCCACCGCACCAGAGCATAGACTTCCCTGTTGGATATCAGGGGCTGAAATATCTTATTCCTGCTCTCTCCTTGGGCCTTGAACCTATTCTTATGAAGCTGCCTGAGAGTGCTCCACTCAGCCTCTGGCCCCAGGGTGTGAGCTGGCCAAATTTGGGTATGGATATCCTCCTCATTTCATTTACGACCACATTTGGTCCCTCTTACTGCTTCAGGGCTCAGGGTTCCCTTCTGGATAGTAGGATCCAGCACATCCAGTTCTAATTCCATTTCTTCCAGACTTTGTCCTATCCTAATGAGATGGCCTGAGAGTGCCTGGCAAGGCCTCTGGTTCCAAGGGTGAGGGGGCTAAATCACAATGCGTGTATCCCTCTGCTTTGAGACCATCCCTAGTCTGTCCCACTGCTCCAGAACTCAAGATTTCCTGATGTCAATTAGGAGCCTGAACGTATTCTTGCTCTACCATCTCCTTGAGTCATTACAACAAGCCACTCATTCAGTCTTAGTGTGTCTGACTCTACCTCCAGCATTTGGGGGGTGAATAGTACAATTCCCATCACAAACTTCTCCCCGGTTTGGGGTCATTATCAATCCTTCCCACTGTTGGCTAACATGGGCTTTATATCCTCTCCTGTGCCCCTCTTTTGGGCTTTGGATCCATCCCTATGGGTGGATCCAAGTGATTTCAAGTGCTTTCAGAGAGCCTGATGTGGTCTGGGGCCTCTGGGGGTATATATTTCAAATCCAGTTGTGCTCATCTGCCTGCATCTGGAACATCTCTGGTCCCAGACCACTTGGGCTACCAGGCTCCAAGGCTTGGGCTACCAGGCTATCTAGTAGTGTTTTACACATCCTCCTCACATCCACTCTCATTAGGACTTAGAAGAGTCCCTGTGAGATGGTCTTTGAGTACCTGACTTTTCCTCTAGTTTCCAGGGTTGAATAGCCCATATATGGTTATGACCATATTGATTTTGGGGGTGACACTGTTTAGTCCATCCCACTGTCCCAGAACTCAGGCTATCCTGCTGACTAGTAGGGGCCCTCATATCCTTGTCATATTTCCTCTCCTTGGGATTTGGACCTGCCAAACTCAGATACCTGAGAGTGCCTCACTCTGACTCTGGTCTCTGGGGCTGAATACCCGTTATCTGTCTGTACCCATCTATGCTGCTCTGAGATCATCTCTCCTCCCTCATACTGCTCCCTTGCTCAGGTTACCCTGCTGGCAAGGACTGGAATACATACACTATACCCATTCCCTTTTCTTATGCCATGGACCAACACAACTGAGAGGACTAGACAAGGCCTGATAAGGCTTCCTGCTTCCAGATGTGAGTAGCCCCAGTTGTGTCTTACTAATTGCCTGCCTTGGCACAATGTCTACTCCCTTTCATCTGTTGAGGCCCTCTGGCATCTCTTCTAGATAAGATGGGCTCACCTGTGCTCACTATCCTCTCTCCTTGGGACTGGGGCCCATCACTGAAAGATGGCTTGGGAGAATATCACTAGGCCTATGATTTCATGTAGTTAGTGGCTCAAATCCTGTCCTCCAATCCTCCTGGTTTGGGATCATCTCTAGTCTCCCCTGCTTTTCCAGGGCTCAGCCTTTCCTGCTGGCTTATAGGACTTCATAGAAAATTGTGCCACCCCTGTCATTGGGACTTGAACCCAAGCTTATTACAGTATTACAGGCCCTGAGAGTACCTGACTGGGCCTCTAGACTGTGGGGTGAGGATCTCAAATCCTGTGCTTCCCATGCTCCTGTATTGGGACCATGTCTAGTCTCTCTTATGACTATGTACCTCAGGCTTCTCTTCTCACCAGTATGGGCCTACAAGATCTCTTTCTATCCCCTCTGTTTGGTCTTTGTAAAACTTGCTCTGAGATGACATGAGATTCCTTCGATCAGCCAGAGACTCTTGGCAAATTATTGAAACAAATTACCATACAAATTCACCTGCTTTGGCACACCGCTTAGTCTATCCCACTGTTCCAGAGATGAGTTCTCCATGTTCTACAGTAGGGGCTCACACATCTTCTGTCCACTCCTGCTCCTTGAGCTTGGAGCCATTGCTACGAGCTGATTGAATGTGCCTGACTCAGCTTCCAGCCCCAAGATGTGTGTAGTCAAAATTTGGCCACGCCTGTCCTACTTGGTTGGGACTGTCTATAGTCCCACTTACTCCTGCAGGGCACGGGGTTTCCTTGTGCATAGTATGGGTAGCACACCTGTTTCATACTCCCCTTCTTCTAAGACTTTAACCTATCCCACCGAGATGGCCTTAGAGTGCCTGAGAAGGCCACTGGCTCCAAGGGTGAGGAGCTCAAATAACATTGCATGCATCCCTCTGCTTTAAGGCCATGCCTTGTCACTCCTTCTGCTCCAGAACTCAAGTGGAATTCCCTGCTGTCTAATAGGGGCATGGACATATTCTAGCTATCCTCTCTTCTTGAGACTTGTACCAAAACCATTCAGATTGCTTGTGCCTGCCTGACTTCACCTCCAGCATCTGAGGGTAAATAGTCCAATTCCCAGCACAAACATCTTTCCACTTTAGGGTCTTTTCCATTCTCTCTCAGCAGCCCAGTGCTCACCCTTCCCTGAGGCTAATATGGGCCTAACATCCTCTTCCCAGCCCTTCTTCTTGGGCCTTGGACCCATCCCTATGAGGTGATCCCATAGGTTCTGACTTGGCCTGGGGCCTCTCAGGGCAAATACTCCAAATCCAGCTGTGCTCATCTGCCTGCATTTGGACCATCTTTGGTCCCCTATATGCTCCAGGGGTTGGGCTACCATGTCCTACACATCCTTTTCACATTCGCTCTCATTAGGCCTTAGACAGATCCCTGTGAGATGGTCTTAGAATGCTTAACTCTCCCTCTGTGTTCCAAGGTTTAGTAGTGCAAATATGTAACACACATCTCAATTTTAGGGACGATGTCTGAAGTCTATCCACTCTCTTTGAGTTTTGGAAACTTATCTCTGAGATGGCATGAGATTTGCTCAAATGGCCTCTGTCCAGAGGGCAAGAGTAAACAAAAGACCAAAATACAATTCTCCATGCTTTGGTACAGTGTCTAGTACCACCCAGTGCTCTAGGGCTTAGCCTTCCCTGCTGGATACTGGGGGCTTGCATATAGTCTTCCAATTCCAATTCCTTGGTCTGGGAGCCATTCTTTTGAATATGCTTGACTCAGCTTCCAGCCCCAGGGAGTCAGTAGCTTAAATGGAGTTATGCCCATCCTTCTTTGGGACCATCTATAGTCCTTCTCACATTGCACACATGTCCTTTCTTTGGGACTTTCTGTAGTATCAGCCACTACTCCACAATTAAGGCTTCCCTCATTTCCATCAGGGGACCACCCACATTCTTGCCATTCCCTTTCCTTGGGCTTTGGGCCTGAGGCACTTAGATGGATTGAGAGTGCCCAAGTCTACCTCCTGCCTCTGAGAATAAACAGCCCAAATCCCACCAAGAAAATCTCCCTACATTGTGAAGATCTCTATTTCTATTTACTCCTGTTACTCCAGGGCTCAGTCTTTCCTGCTGACTAGGAACAGCCTTCATATCCTCTTCCTAGCCCCTCTCCTTGGACCTTTGACCCATCTCTATGATGTGACCAACGACTACCTCATTGTACCATGGTATCTGGGGGTGAACAGTCAAAATCTGACCATGCCTATTCCTGTTTGGGACCATCTCTGTTCCCCTTCACCCATCCAGGGCTTAGGCTAGCATGTGGTCTAATAAGGACTCACACATTCTCTTCTCATCCCCTCTCATTAGGCCTTGCACTATTCTCTGTGAGACAGGCTTACAGTGTCTGACTGTCACTCTGGTCTCCAAGAGAGAGTAGTTCTAATCTTCAATGCCCAGCTCTAAGCTTTGGGACCATGTGTAGTCCCTCCCACTATTCCAGGGATCAGGTCTCACATCTTTGTCCCATTTCATCTCATTGGGAATTGTGACCATCCAACTTAAGAGAGCCTGACTGTTTCTGGCCTCCAGGGATGAGGACAAAAATATATAGCCATGTCCATCCACCCTCTTTTTGGAGCATTTCTAGTATCACACACAGCTCAAGGCCTCAGTATACCCTGCTGTATACTGGAAACAAGCAAATTGTTTTCCTATCCCTTGTCATTGGCCATGTACCCATCCCTATTACAGTCCCTGAGGATGTTTGACTGGGTCTCTGTCCTTTGGTGCTGAGTACACCAAATCCTGTAGTGCCCATCCTGTTTTGGGACCATTTCTAGTCCCGATCTCTTCTCCAGGGCTCACACATCTCTTTTGCCTACTAGAAACTACAGAGCCCCTTTCTATTCCCTCTCTATTGTCTTTGAATAACTCCATCTGAAACAGCAAGAGATTTCCTCAATAAGCCTCTGGCGCTTGAGTTTAGAGGATAAAACCCACCATACGAATCTTCCTGCTTTAGCACAGTGTCTGGTCCCTCCCATTGCTCCAGGGCTTACCTCTCCCTGCTGGATAGTAGGGACTCAAATATCCTCTGCCTCCTCCTGCTCCTTGGGCTTGGACTAATTCTAAGGAAAGTATCTGAGATTGCCTGGCTCAACTTCTGTTCCCAGGTGGTGAGTAGAACAACTCCAGCCATGCCTATCCTCCCTGTTTGGGAACTATAGTCACTCTTACTATTCCAAAGCTCAGGGTCCACTTCTCAGTATCAAGGCCCAGCATATGCTCTTCTCATCCCCTCTCTTCAGAACTTCGTTCCATCCACTAACCATGCTTCAGAGTCCATGATAAGGTCTGTGCTTCAGTGGGTGACTAGCCTAAATCTTGTCACAACAATTCCCATGCTTTCAGAGCATCTCTGGTCCCCTGCACTGCTGCAGGGCTTTGACAACCATGTTGTGTAGTTGGGGCTGATATATCCTCTTCCTTTGACCTCACATTAGGACTTGGAATAGTCCATGGGTGACAGCCTTAGGGTGCCTAACTAGCCCTCTCTTCTCCAGCAGTGACTAGCCCTAATCTTCAATGTCCATCTCCATGCTTTGAGACCATGTCTAGGCCCTCCTGTTGTTCCAGGACTCATGTTACCCTGCTGGCTAGTAGGGGGCTTCACACTTTTGTCCCATTCCCTCTCCTTGGGAATTGGATCCTCCCAACTCAGATACCCTGAGAATATCTGACTCTGCCTCTGGCTTTGGGGTAGAGTACCCTGAATCTGCCCATGCCAGTCCCCCCTGACCCGAGACTGTATCTACTCTCTCTCTCTCTCCCACTCTTCTAGGCCTAAGGCTATCCTGCAGGCTAGTAGAGACACCTACATACTCTTCCTATTCCCTCCTTTTCAGCCTTGGATCCATCCTATTGGCAGGGCCTGACATGGCCTCCCTCCTCCAGTGGTGAGTAGCCCCAGTTCCATGCTACTGATTCCCATGCACTGGGACAATGTCTAGTCCCTCACACCTGTCCAAAACTCATGATTTTTCTAGCTAATAGAAGCCTGCTTCAAATCCCCTCTCCTTGGAGCTTAGACCGTCTGTATGGGAAGGCCCAAGTATATTTCAGTAGGCCTAGCATGTTCAGGTACTAATGGTCTAAACCTCGCCAAGCAATCCATCTGATTTGGGAACATCTCTACTGTCTCCCACTTCCTCAGAATTCAGCCTTCCCTGATACCTTATAGGAGGCTCATAGAAAACCTTACCATTCCCTGCCTTGGGCCTTGTACCCATCTTTCTTACAGTACCTGCGAGTGCATGACTAGGCATCTGTGTTCCAGGGCTGAGTACCCTACATCCCACGGGGCCCATACCTGCTGGAGTTCAGCTCCAGCAGGTTCAGTTCCTGAAGTGGGTGCTTTCAAAGGCGGCAAGAAATTAATCAAATAAGACACAAGGATCTCTTTCTGTGACCTGCTCCTCCCTTCTCCTCTCCTCCCCTCTCCTCCCCTCTCCTGCACTCCCCTCCCCTCCCCTTCCTTCCCCTCCTCTCCTCTTCTCTCCCATATCTTTATGTTCAAGGTTCCTTGTTCCGGCAACCAGTAGCTAACAAGTCTGGACAAACTGCAAAAAGTTAAAAAACTCTGGTAATTGGCACCCAATTTGGGGACTAAATTGGGTAAGTTTCCCCCTATAAATGCTTTTCATTGCAAAGATGACTCCATCTAGTGTGCTGCAGACCCCCCCCCCAACAAGAGATAGAGCTGGGAGAGGCAGGTAGAAAGTGTGAGAATATGGGACAGGCCAAGTCAAAGGAAGGTAGGCTGTTCACTGAGATATTAAGATATTTCATGAAAAAGAAAGGAATTAAAGTAAAAGAGAAACATATTTCTAACTTTTTGCAGTTTGTCCAGACTGTTAACCCCTGGTTGCCAGAACAAGGAACCTTGAACTTAAAGATATGGGAGAAAGTAGGACAGGAAATAAAAGCTTGGTATACAGACAATGGCCCAGAAGCTATACCAGTACAAGCATTTTCTTTATGGGGATTGATTAAGCCTACCTTAGATCCTACAGAGGTCCCTACCTCTGGAGATGCTTCTGAAAGAACATCAACCCTTAAAGGATACGGAGCTACAGAGCCCTCCACTAAGAGATCAATGGATAAAGCTCCCTTAAGCAGGGGTTCCTTGGTTAATTTATTAGACTCCCCTTCAGATGAGGGAGAAAGTGATGATGATGACCAGCTGTCTTCAGAAGAGGAGGCTGATATGGGATGGGAAACTTCTAAGCACCATAATGAAGAATGGCCTCCTCCTTATCACAATCAAAGACTTAATAAGAAAAAGGTAAAAGTTAAACAAGAAAGAAAAATATCCAGGAGCAGTTGGATTTAATGGGGCTGGTAAAGAAGCTGCAAAGGCTGGAATCTTTTCTAAGATGCTTCCCTGTTATATGTGACTAGGATAGGGATGCAGTTTGGGAACCTATACCTTACAAATTAATTAAGGAATTGAAGGAAGCAGTTTTTAAATATGGATCTCAGATATTTATATGTTACTAAAACAAATATTTTAATTGGATAAAATACCCCTACAGCAAAAGACTCTACAACATATTTGTAAAAATAAGTTTGTTTCTCATTGACTATTAATAATGTAACTTCTCTCTCACACAGGTCAACTTAATAATCTCTTTATTACATGTGCATGTATTTGTGTATGTGTGTGCGCACATGTGGCTGTGGGTATGTGTACTTATGTTTTAGTATAATTTTAATGTTAACAGTTCTTACAAATTATTAATGTATGATGTATTATGAGGCCAGTGAAAGACTGCCTCTGAGTTGAAATTGGCCCTTTCCACTCAGACTCAGATCTCTTAATATAATTAAGTCTCTATGGTTATTTGTGTAATCTACATGTCTTTGTAAAAAAAATACTAATAAAATTATACATGTATGGTGACAGTGGAATGCTTTGCTGGGTGTACACTGTCACCTACTGGTTGCGCTCCTTCAGCACCTGGGAGAGAGACTGACCAAATTCTCATAGCGTTAAAGAAAACAGTTATAACTTTAAGGATATAAAATAGTTTCAAAAATAATCTTATCTTATTTCAGATATAATTTAAAGTATAATCAAATGTGTCTTATCTGTAGAGCATTTGACAACTGGGTAAAACATCTTTGAAACAAGGTTTCATGCCAAGTCTGGGAAAAAAGCACCTCCAGGAGTTTGGAGGGGAATGGTCACAAAAAACCTATAAGGTTTGTAGTTTAAAATAATATGTTCAAAATAACTATTATACATTTATATATAAAGGTATTTTACTAGAGATTTATACAAAAATAAAAAATAAATAATATAAGTTAATGGACTTGAATTCTCTGAAATCAGTCTAGTCAAATAATTTTAAGGAGCATAATGAACATCTGGTCAAAATTTATTTGTCAGCTATTCGATTTTGGCCAAGCTTTGTGTACTTATGATATGGTATTCTAAGATATAGTAAAAATAAAAATCCTATGTTAAATAAACTTGAGGTCTGGAGAGATGGCCTAGCAGTTAACAGCACCGACTGCTCTTGCAGAGGACCCGGGTTCGATCCCCAGCACCCACATGGTGGCTGAGAACCGTCTGTGACTCCAATTCCAGGAGAACTCCAGTTCTAGGGGAATCCGAGACCCTCTTCTGACCTCTGAGGCATTGCATGACATGGGTGTACGGGCCTGCATGCAGACAGTACATTCATACACATACAAAAATAAATAATATTAAAAATTTAGATAAACTTGATTAGATATTCTTAATATAAATGCTAATATAGTTAAACTAAGTGGAAATACAAACTCAATCATATTTGTTTTACTTTTAATTTGTACTAAATTTCCAACAATAACATTAGGATTCATATGTACACAAATGTTCTCTATATTTTTCTCTATTGTCCCCCAGTATTGCCTGTAACATTTCTTTTACTTACATAATAATTTAACTAAAAGGATTAGGTTTTTGCCTTCCTAAATTAACAGTATACAGCCTAATAATAACAATCAATTTGGGTAAATTTAATATAGCTTTGTTCCTGTCTATAGGTATGTATAAAAATAATACAACTACCTTCTAGAAATTTATGAGCCATATATATATAAATTTAAAAAACAAAAAGGGGAGGAGGTTAAGACTCACTCTGGGGTATAGTTAGAAAACTACTCCAAACATTTTGATAAATTTTCAATTTTGAAATTTTAAAACTAACTATGGGAAAAAGCTTGTATGTTTCCACAGGTAAAAGCACCACCAAACTAAATGCCAAAAATGTATGCCTTTGAACTGTACAAGATGGAACAAAGAATATCACCAGAGAAGCTGGTGCATATAAACATCAAAAGAAAGAAAAACTTCAGGCTACTTGAGTCATAGGCATCAGACTTCTCTCTATTTTAATTAAAACAACTATTTTTGGTATATCTTAATGCAGCTTGTTTCCAGAATTAAAAGGGAATCCCTGGATAAACTGCCAACCCATGAAAAGAAACAACAACTTGAATAGTCCAGAGTCCTAAATGATACCTCAAAAAAAAAAAAAGACTGTTTTACTTCTCACCCACCTTTTTCCTTTGTCCCCAAAGCCCTGGGACCAGATGCAAAGAGGGGGCACCATAAAATGTAAGGATTGAGGAGATTGGGATGAATCATGAGGTCACAATAATATGGTCTGGACTCTTAACTGCTCAACAACATGCTTGTGCATACAAGAATTGGACTCTTAAAAGCTCTGGGTTGTACAAAAGATGGGCATAAATGACTACTAATTGGATTTACATGAATGATATACTGCCTATGTTCTATGATTGATTCAAGTTAGGGTTTGATTGGGATTAATCAGTTTTAGCCTGTAGAATAAAAACGCTCAGGTTTGCCTTTCTTTCCACCCTCACACCCAGAAACAGGTTTGAGGGAAAAGCCTACCAAGGCCCGTGTTGGATCTCCATTTGCTCGTCTTCATAAAGGTATTGAGGGACAGATGAGTATTTTTGCCACACCCTTGGGTTTATATAAAATTATTTGCAATGGCTGTGTTCTTACAAATTGTATTTCTAGAGACAAAAACTCTGATACCGTTTATGTAATTCTAAGACAACCACCTTAAGTTTTGCTTCCTGTTAACTTAAGTACACCTTGGTATGATAATGCAGGCTTACAAGTTTTAGATGTGATAGCTCACTTACTCACTAGAGCTAAACATTTTGTGGCTGCTTGAAAGTTTTGCCATTCCCACCACTGCCTTAGTACAGCAAATTCATACTGCATGCCATGTTGTATAACTTTCAGAAAATGTTTCCATAGCTCTTATGTTACAAGAACATGTAGACGAGGGAATCCCAAATAGAATAAATGCTTTAGAAGAAGCATTCCTATTTATTGGAAATCAGTTAAATAATATTAAAGTAAGGTTATCAGTTCAGTGTCATTCTAGTTTTAAATGGATTTGTGTCACTCCTTTGCCATACAGTGATTCTTTACATAACTGGGAACAAGTTAAAGCTCATCTACAGGGAGTTTGGAAAAACTCTGATCTTACTATGGATATTAATGAATTGCATCAAAAAATTCTGATACAGGAAAAGTTCATTTGGACCCTTCCTCTATTCAGGAGGTCTCAGATTCATTCCTTGGGGCTGTGTGTTCTTATGTTACTAACAGCAATTGCTGGTCAATTTTTACTAATCTAGGAATAATTCTCTTTATCATATTAATTTTTGTTTTTCTCCTTCCAGTCATCACACAACAACTAGATAAGACCATCAAGAATCTTCCCTTGGAATTTGAAACTTTTCAATTAAAAGTAAAGAAGGGAGAGATGGTAGAGCCATTCGTGAAAGGTTCACTGCTTGACAAAGTTCCAGTGACCTGACCTGTCTGGTTGAAGTCTGCTCTCCAACGGACCTTGGTTTTAAATAATTATTTTATCATATTAATTCTTATTTTCTGGCCTGTTTGACTTTCAGCTTTCTAGCAATTAGGGTATATGCTTCTGCCTCAAGGAGTGGAACTGACACTTTTGCCTTTTCTAGAAATGAGTACTTTGTGAGAAATAATGGCACTGTGTACACAAATTAAAAGTATGATACAGTAGTAATTAAGAATTCTACAGAAACTGTGTCATGCACAGATTGCCCAAATAAAGAAAGGAATTTTGATTTCATGGTCAGGTTTAGACTAAATAGAGGATTGTCGGGCAAAATGAAACTAAGTCCAGTGAAGCCATGGATTCTAGTGATCTGACTTGAAGATTAATAGCCCTTAGAAAATCACCTTAGCAGAAAGTGTAAAAAACAGAAATTGAGGAAAACATTGACCAGAATAAAAACAAGATATGAATCAAAGCTACATCAGCCATGAAATGACTTACAGGTTGAGCGAACAAGGAAATAAAGTAAGAAAAAATAAAGTTCTCTATCGTTAAAGCTTTAAAGCTCATTTTTTTTACACAGTCTAGCACCTATGTAACAGCAAGGCATAAAGAATGAAGTCTTCAGAGTTAAACGTTAATATTAACTTCACTTTGTGGCAAAAATGCTAAATTGCTTAGCTGAATGGCTGTACTATTATTGTTTCACTTTCTTGATGTCTCAACTAAATGATTGTACCGTTATTAATTGTTTTACTGTTTTTGATGTTAAGAATGATTTGGGGTGTGAATTTTCTGAAAAATATTTACAGGGAAGTTGTGTTGTGTTTTTCATCATTAGCTTAGATTTGCATAACCTGTATTAGTTTTAGGGTGCATAAAAATGAACGTTGGGACCGGAGGAGCAGAGAAGAGAAGAAAAGAAATCGGCAGAGTGGCAAACCCGAAAGGCCCTCCACACAGGATCAGAGAAGGCAAATGGACAAATGGACGTTCTCCGTAATCCTTAGGTCAAGAATTCAGCAGAGGGACAAACCTGAGAGGTCCTCTGCATAGGAGCAGGGAAGATAGATGTCCCTCAGGTCACAAAAAAGAAAGAGATTCTTGTGTCATTTGATTAATTTCTTTGCCACCTTTGTGAACACCCACTTCAGGAACTGAAGTCCAACCTGCTGGAGCTGGACTCTGCCACATAACCCCTGATTTGGAATAAATTTGATTCCCTCTCCCTGCTAAAGGGCTCAGACTTCTGCTCTAAGTAGTAGGGGGTCTACACAACCCCTTTAATCACCTCTTCCTGCTTTGAAATCCTTGCACTGAGATGACATGAGAATGCCCCAAACAGCCTCTGGCCTGTGGGCAAGAGTAGAAAAAAACCCACCATACAAATCCCCTGCTTTGGCCCAGTGTCTAGTTACTCCCACTGCTTCAGGGCTTTGTCTTCCCTGATAGATAGCCCCCACTAGGGGGCTTGCATAACCTCTTCCCACTCCCACTCCATTGGCTTGGATCCATTTCTGTGAAGCTGCCTGAGAGTGTCTGACCCAGACTCCTGACCCTGGGGGTGAATTGCCCCAATCAGGCCATGCCAATCCTCCCTGTCTGATAGTATATCTAGTCCTTATTTCTGCCCCAGGGTTCAGGGTTCCTTTCTATCCAGAAAGTTGGTGTTAGGAAGTTGGGGTCAACGCATCCCCATTCTCTTTTCTCCAATACTTTGACCTTTCCCACTGAGATGGCCTGACCTGACAATGCCTCTGTCCTTTGTGGCTAAGTAGCTCAAATCATCCCAGACCCATCCTCCTGCTTTGGATCTGTGTCTAGTGTTTCCCACTGCTCCAGGTCTCATGCTTCCTTTCTGCCTAGTAGGAGTTGTACACAACCTCATTCTATCCCCTCTCTTGGGCTTTGGATAACCTCCTCTGAGACAGCAGGAAATTGCCTCCATCAGCCTCCGTGCTCCAGGTATGGGTAGACAAAACTCACTATTCACATCTCCCTGCTTTGACAGTGTCTACACCCTCCCACTGCTGCAGTGCTTAGCATTCCCTGCTAGATAGCAGGGGCTGCCATATCCACTGTCCAGGCTAGCTACTTCTGCTTGTATCGATTGTTATGATGCTTCCTGAGAGTGGCTAAGTCAGCTGCTTGCTCATCAATGAGCAGCCTAAATCCAGCCATGCCTTTCATCTCTGTATGGGGACTTCTCTCATCTGTCTTGCTGCTCCATAATGAAGGGTCCACTTCTAGATAATAAGGGCCAGCACATCCTCTTCCATACTCCTCTCTTCAATACTTTGATCCATCCCACTGAGTAAGCCTGAGAGTCCCTGGCAAGACCTGTAGCTTAGTTGGTGAGTAGCACAAATCTTGTCACAACCATCCCCCTGCATTTGGACCATCCCTATTTCCCTTCACTGCTCAGGGTTTAGGGTTCCCTGATGGTTAATATGGATGATCACATGCTTGTCCCCATTCCAATCCTTAGGATTTAGACCTGTGTCTGATTTGACTACATATTAACCTACAACAATGATATCACTGAGGACAAGAACCATGCCAACTCAATCAGACAAGGGGTGAGACTGCAGCAAAGGAAATGGGCAGCCAGCTGTCCCTAGCCCGGAAAATGCTGGAGAATGATTTCTGCAATCAGTAGATAGGTTGACTAGAATCTAGTGGATGAATTTGCCCACCCTTCTTGCATTTACTTTCCTTCAGACTTGAGCTCCTCACTCTCAGAAAGAAGGCCCACGTAGCCCAAATTCCAGGGTACCCATTTGTGGTGGTTTGAATGAAAATGTCCCCCATAGGCTTCAAGTATTCAGACATTTTGTCCCCAGGTGGTGGCGCTGTTTTGGGAGATCTAAGAAGGTGTGGCCATGCTGGAGGAAGTATTTCACTGTGGGCAGGCTTAGAGAGTTCAACAAATCTTGCAGTCTCCAGTGGCTCTCTCTCTCAGTTTCCGGTGCTCATTGGAAGATGTGAACCTTGGCTTTCTGCTCCAGATCCTGCCACCATGCTTCCTCCCACAATGGACTCTAATTTCCTGGAAATGTCAATCATAAGCTCAAACTCTTCCTTTAATAAGTTCCCCTGGTCATGGTGGTTTTATAACAGCAACAGAAAAGTGACTAATACACCATCCCACAGCGTTAGGACCACCTCTAGCCCTTCCCACTACACCAAGGTTCAGGTTTCTCTGCTAGTTAGTAGGGGACCACACACCAAATTCCATGCACTCTCTTTTGTCCTTGGACATCTCCCTCTGAGATGGCCCGAGAGGCACTTCCATAGCCTCTGGATGCGAGGGTAAGTTTTCCCAATCCTGTTATGCCCATCTTCCTTTGGAACTTTCTCTAGTCCCTATCAGTGCTCCAGGAATCAGATTTTCCTGCTGGCTAGCAGGGGGCCAAAGGTTCTCTTCCCATCCCATGTGTTTTGGACTTAGACTCATTCCTCTGAGAGGAATGAGATCTCTGAGCCCTCCTCTGATTTCCTGGGTAAGTAGCCCAATCTTGCCCCATCCATCTCCCTGCTTTACAACCATCTCTAGTCCCTTCCACTCCTACAGGACACAAACTTGCCTGCAGTGTAGTAGGAATAAGCACATCCTCCTTCTATTCCCTCTGCTTAGACCTTGGACTCATCCCACTTGGACGGCCTAAGAGTGCCTAACTTGGCCACTGTCCTCTGTGGGGTGAGTAGTAGCCCAAATTCTGACACACCCATCTCCTGACTTTACAACAATATCTACTCTCTCTCATTTCTCCAGGACTCAGGCTTCTGAGCTGGACAGTAGGGGCACACCCATATTTTTCCCATCTGATATCTTTGGGCCTTGTACCAATGTCATACAGATGGCTTTATAGTACCTGACATGGCTTCTGGCATCTGGAGGTGAATAGCTTAAATCGAGCCATACACATCCACCTGTTTGTGACAGTTCCCAGGTCCTTCACTGCTCCAGGGCTCAGGCAACCCGGCTGGAGAGTAGGGGCCCACACATTCTCTTCTGATTCACTCTCATTAAGATTTGGACCAGTCCCAGTGAGACAGCCAACTAGTGTGATGTCTGGGCTCCAGCAGTGGGTACCCCAAAACTTGCCTTCCCCATATCCCTGCTTTTGGCCCATCTGTAGACCCTCTCACTATTTGAGAGCCAAGGTTTATGCTGTGGGTCATAGCGGTCCACACATCTTCTTACCAGCCATTTTCATCCAGGCTTTAAACATCCCATGGAAGCATCCCGAGAGTGCCTGACTTGACCTCAGGCCTCTAGGTGTGAGTAAAACAAATTGCACCATGTTCATACTTCTTCTTTGGCAAAATGTGTATTTCCTCCACCAAGCCAGGACTTAGGCTCCCTGCTGGCTAGTAGGGGCACAAAAAATCCTATTCTCATCACCTTGGCCTTTGGATCTGTTCCGCTCAGATGGCCTGAGAGTGCATGAATCAGACTCCCAGAATCCAGGGATTAGTAGCTCAATTGCTGGCCTGTCTATCATCCTGTGTGTGACCATCTCTATCACCTCCAAATCCTCAGGGCTCTTCACACTTCCCTGTTTGCTAGTAGGGGTCCAATCATCCTCTTCCCATTCCTTGCCATTGGGCCATGCTCCTGTCACTGAGACATCCTCAGAATGTCTGACTCAGCTTGGCCTCCAGGGCTGATTACCTTGAATCCCAGGGTGCACATTCCCCTGCTTTGAGACCAGTTCTATTCCCTTTCATGCTCTAGGGATCAGCATTCTGTTCTGGCTAATAGAGGCCCACACACCTGCTTCCCATTCCCTTTCCTTGGAGTGGTGACATGTCCCTACGAGACAGCCTAAGAGAACCTTGCAAGGCCTATGGTGTCCAGGGATTAGTGGCCTAAACACTGCCATGGTCAATCTTCTGCTTTGGGACCACTTCCAGTCTTCCCCACTGCTCCAAAGTTCAGCCTTTCCTGATAACTCATAAGAGCTCAAAGAAGTGCCACAAATCACTTGTTCTTGGGCTCTACATCAATTGCTGTTCAGGCCCTGAGAGTGCCTAACTGGGCCTCTGGGCCTCTGGGATCTGGGCAAAGTACAACAAATTCCATGGTGCCCGTCACTCTGCCTTGGGGCACTTTCTAGTCCTGCTCACTTCTCTAGGGCCCAGTCTTCCCTTCTACCAAGTCCAGTCCTCAGTCTTCCCTTTTGGCTAGGATTGGTCTTTATGATCCCTTCTCAGCCCTTCTTCTTGAGCCTTGGCCCATCCCTATGAGGTGACCTGAGAGGGGCTGATTCAGCCTGGGGCCTCTAAGGATAAACAGTCCAGATCCAGCTGTGCTCATCTCCCTGATTTTGGAACATTTGTGGTCCTCTTCATTTCTCCAGGGCTCAAGCTATCATGCGTCTAGGAGGGCTTACACATCATCTCCATATCTGCTCTCATTAGGCCTATGAGATGGGTCTTAAAAGTGCCTGACTTACCCTTTGAGTTCCAGCAGTGAGTAGCCTAAATCTCCAACATGCATCTCAGTTTTGGGGACCATGTCTTGTCTATCCCTTCTCTTTGAGTTTTGGAAACCTTGGTCTGAGATGGTATGAAATTTTATGAAATGGGCTTTGCCCTCATGGAAAGAGTAGACAAAATACCATACAAATCCCACTGCTTTGAGATTGTATCTGGTCTCTCCCACAGCAGCAGGTCTCATTAGCCTTCCCTGCTGGATCTTGGGACCTTGCATATCCTCTTCCCATTCCCACTCCTTGGTCTAGGAAATTCCTATATAAGTGGCCACCTCGGGTTCCAGACCTAGAGAGTCACTAGCTCAAATCTGGTAGTGTCTATCCTACCTGTCTGGGGCCACCTATAGTCCCTCTCACTGCTCCAGGTCACAGAGCTCCGTTCTGCATTGTAAGGGCCAGCATGTCCTCTTCCCATTTCTTTTCTTCAGTATTTTGACCTGTCCTATTGAGAGGGTCTCGAGAGTCTCTGACAAGGCTTCTGACCTCAGTGGATGAGTGGCCCAAATCACCTTCTACATATATCCCTTCTTTGGGACCATCTCTAGTCCCACCCACTACTCCACAACTATTTTCTATTAGGGGACCACACATATTCTTATCACCACTTTCCTTGGGCTTTGGACCTGAGACATGTAGATGGTTTGAGAGTTCCTGCCTCCATCTCCTGACTCTGTGTACAAAAAAATATCCAGCCATGCCCATCTACCCTGCTCTGGGATCCTTTCTAGTACTCACACAGCTTGAGGCTTTAGGCTAACCTGCTCTCTAGTACAGGCAAGCACATTTTCTACCCATCCCTTGTCCGTAGGCCTTGCATCCATCCCTCTTCTAGGCCCTGAAAATGCCTGACTGGGCCTCTGGACTCTGGAGCTGAGTACAGCAATTTCCATGGAGCCCATAAGCCTGCTTTGAGGCACTGTCTAGTCCTGCTCAAGGATTCCAGGACCAGGCTTCCCTTCTGCCTAGTAGGAACCTGTATTACCATTCTATCCATTCTCTTAGAGTTTTGAAAACTCCCTCTGAGACTACATAAGATTGGCTCAATAAACCTTTGGCTTCCAGGCCAATACTTTGAACTTTCCCACTGAGATGGTCTAAGACATCTCCAGAACTCTGGCTTCCCTGCTATGAAATGGGAGTATGCATGTGTACTTGCCATGCCCTCTCCTTAGTCCTTGGTCATGACAAACTCAGATGGCTTGAGAGTACTATTCTCTGTCTCCAGGATCTGGGATGGATCTGCCCAAATTCCACCAGGAACATCTTAATTTGCAACCATTTCTATTCTCTACCAGTAATCCAGTGTCCAACATTCACTTCTTGCTAGGAGATTCCTTCATGTCATCCTCCCAGCCAATATGCTTGGGCCTTGTACCTATCCCTATGAGGTCACCTGAGACTGCTTGTCTCTGCCAGGCCCCTGTGGGGTCAAATTGCCCATATTCAGCAGTCCCCATTCACCCTGTTCTGACACCTTCTCTAGTCCCCCACAGTGCTCTAAGTATCAGGCTACCAGCTGGCTAGCAGAGTCCTGCACATTCTGTTCCTATCCCTTGTCTTTGGGCCTTGGCTTCATCCTACTAGGTGGGCCTGAGATGGCCTTACTTGTCCCTCTCACCTCCAGTGGTAAGTAGCCCCAGTGTCATGCAAATGATTCCCTGCCTGGCACAAGGTATAGACCCTCACACTAAACTAGTTCACAGGCTTTCCTTCTGGCTAACAGAAGTACAAAGAGTGGCTTCTGATCCCCTCTCCTTGGGGCTTGGATCTATCCCTGTTAGATCAGCTGAGAGTGCCTGAGTAGGCCTATGGTGTCCCAGTGTTAGTGGCCCAAATCTTGACAAGCCCATTCTACTGCTCTGGGACCATCTCTAGTGTTTCCCAGTGTTCCGGGACTCAGCGTTCCCTATTATGATATAGGAGATCACAGAACCTCATTCCATACCTTGCAGAGGGCCTTGAACCAATTACCGCTACAGGCCCTGAGAGCGCTTGACAGAGACCCTGGCCCTTGGAGCGATTACCAAAATAGTTTGGCATCCATCCCCTGCTTTCTGTCCATATCTAGTAGATCTCACTGTTCCAGGTCTCATGTCTCCATTCTGCCTAGTAGGGGTCTACACAACTTCCTTTTATCCCCTCTCTTTGGGCTTTGGATAACTGCCTCTCAGCATGAGATTGTCTCAATCAGCTTCTATACCCCATGTGTGAGTGGACAAAAGCCACTATACATATCTCCCTGCTCTGGCATATTGTCTACACCCTCCCAATGCTCCAGGGCTTAGATCTCCCTGATGGGTAGTAGGAGCCAGCATATCCTTGGCTCAGTCCAGCTACTTGGGCTTGATTCCATTCCTGTGAAGCTTCCTGAGATTGCCTAACTCACATGCTTACTCAGGGATGAGGAGCGCAAATCCCACCATGTCTCTCTTCCTTGTATGGGAAAATTTCTAGTCTGTCTTACTGCTCCAGGACTCAGGGTTCACTTCTGGATAGCAACGGACAGAATATCCTCGTCCAGTCTCTCATTTCAATACTTTGATTCATCCCACTGAGCAAGCCTGACTCTCCCTGGCTCTGTGGGTGAGTATTGCAGACCTTGCTGCACTCATCCCCGTACTTTTGGACCAACTCTCGTCCCTTCCACTGCTCCAGGACTTAGGGTTCCCCACTGGTTATTATGGAGGTTCACATGCTTGAGCTGGCTAGTAGGGGCCCACCCATCTTATTCCCATCTGCTGTTGCTGGGCCTTGTACCAATACCATACAGATGGCTTGAGAGTACCTGATTTGACTTCTGGCATTTGGGGGTGAATAAGCCCAAATTGAGCCACACCCATTCCCTTTGTTTGGGAAAGTTCCTAGGTTCTTCCACTGCTCCACTGCTTAGACTACTCTGCTGGATAGTAGGGCCCCACATATTCTCTTCCCATCCCCTCTCATTAGGCCTTGGACCAGTCCCAGTGAGATAGGCAAATAGTGCCTGACTTGATGTCTGGGCTACAGCAGAATATAGCATAAAACTTGCCTTTCTCATTTCCCTGTTTGTGGTCCATCTGTAGACCTTCTCATTATTTGATAGGTCAAGTTTCCCCTGTGGATAGTAGGGGCCAGATATCTTCTTGCTGTACCTTTTCTTCAGGGATTTGACCCAGCCCATGGAAGCATCCTGAGAATGCCTGACTGGCCCTCAGGCCTCCATGTGTGAGTACAATTGTCACCACGCTCATGCTCCTTCTTTGCCAAAATGTGCATTGCCTCCAACTGGTGCACAGCCAGCGATTCCTTGCCGGATATTGAGGTTCCACACATCCTCGTCTCATCACTTTGGCCTTCAGATCTGTCCTTCTGAGATGGCCTGAGAGTACATGAATCGGCATCCAGAATCCAGGGATTCTGAGTGGGGCTTGGATTTGAGGAAGATTTCAACAAATTCTGTGGTGCCCATAACCTTGCTTTGTGACACTTTTTTTTTTTTTTGGTCTTTTCGAGACAGGGTCTCCCTGTAGCCCCAGCTGTCCTGAAACTCACATTGTAGACCAGGCTGGCCTTGAACTCACAAAGATCTGCCTGCCTCTGCCTCCCAAGTGCTAGGATTAAGGGCGTGTGCCACCACGCCCGGCGCTTTGTGACACTTTCTAATCCCACTCACTGCTTCAAGGCTCAGGCACCCCTTCTGCCTACTAGGCTTGTACATAGCCTTTCTATCCCCTCTCTTATGGTTTGGACAATCCTCCATGAGATCATATGAGTTGCCTAAATAAGCCTTTGTCCTCCAGGCATCAGTAGCCCAAATCCCACCATACAATGCCCCTGCTTTGGCACTGAGCCTAGTAACTTCTACTGGTCCAGACATTAAACTTCCACCTGCATTGTAGGGGCTCAAATATCCTCTTCCCTGTCTCTCTCCATAGGCCTTGGATCAATCCTTAGAAAGTGATCTCCTGGGTGTAAGTAGCCCAAATCTGGCCATGCCTATCTTCCCTTATGGGAACAGCTCTAGTGCCTCTTATTGCTCCAGGGCACATGGTTCCCTTCTGCATAGTAGGGCCAGCCCATTCATTTCTTACTGCTTTCTTCAAGACCTCTACCTATCCCACTGTGATAGCTTCATAATGCCTGACAAGGCCTCTGGCTTTAGTGGGTAAGTAGCCCAAATATGGCCATGCCTATCTTCCCTTATGGGAACAGCTCTAGTGCCTCTTATTGCTCCAGGGCACATGGTTCCCTTCTGCATAGTAGGGCCAGCCCATTCATTTCTTTCTGCTTTTTGCAAGACTTCTACCTATCCCACTGTGATAGCTTCAGAATGCCTGACAAGGCCTCTGGCTTTAGTGGGTGAGTAGACCAAATCATAGCACACGTATCACACTGCTTTGGGACCACCTCTATTTCTTCCCTTGATCCAGGACTCAACCTTTCCCATTGTCTATTAGGGGCCTGCACCTATTCTTGCCATCTCCTCTTATTGGACCATGTACCTGAGCCACTGAGGCAGCTTGAGATCGCCTGACTCCATCTCCAGCATCTGGACTGAATAGCCCAAATGCCACCAGGAACGTCTACTTTGTGATGATTTCTAGTTTTTCCCACTGGCCCAGTGCTCAGCCTTCCCTCCTGGCTAGGAGGGGCCTTAACCTCTTGTCAGCCCCTGTCCTGAGAGCACCTGACTCTGCCTGGGCCCTCTGGGGAGAATAGGCCTAATTCAGCTGTGCCAATCTCCCTGGCGTGGGATAATTTCTTGACCCCTTCCATGCTCCATGGTTAAGATGGCCTGTTGTCTAATACAAGCCCATTCATCATCTTCTCATGATCTCTCATTAGGTCTTGAACCAGTCCCTTCGAGATGGCCTTAGGCTACCTGACTTAAACCCTGGACTCCAGCAGAGAGTAGCTCAAATCTACTACACACATCTCCATGCTTTGCGATCATGTCTAGTCTCCCCCATTGTTCCAGGGCTAAGCTACCCTGCTGGATAGTAGAGAGCCTCACATCTTTGTCCCATTCCCTCTCCTTGGAAATTAGATCCACCACATTCGGGCAATCTGATAATTTCTGGCTCTGCCTCTAGCCTCCAGGGTTGAGTAGCCAAATCTGTCCATGTTCTGAGATCATCTCTAGTCACTCACTCTGTTGCAGGTCTTAGGATGTCCTGCTGGCTAGTAGGGGCATGCCCATAGTCTTAATATTCTTTGTCTTTGGGCTTTGAACCCATTCCACTGTGAGAGCATGAAAGGAGCTGACTAGGACTCCCATATCCACGGCTGAGTAGCCCCAGTTATGTCCTTCGGATGCTCTGAGATGGCACAATGTCTAGTCCCTCACACAATTCCACCACTCAGGATAGTCTTGTGGCTTACAGGGGCCAACAGCTATGCTCCCCCTCCTCACCTTGGGGCTGGGACCATCTCTATTATATGGCCTAAGAAGAACTGATTGGTCTATGTTGCCAGGGAGTTAGTGACCTAAAAGTTCATGCTTTGGTAACATCTCAAATCTCTGCAAGTGTTCTGTGGCTCCGCCTTCCCTGCTAGCTTGTAGGAGCTCTCAGGAAGTCTTGCCATCCCCTATCATTGGGACTTGAACGCATCACTATTACAGGCACTGAGAGTGTCTGAATGGACCTCTGGCCTCTCAAGTGACTACCCCAAATCCAGGGGTGCCCATACCCCTGTACTGGTAGAATATATCATCCCTCTCATGAACCTGCGGCTCAGGGTTCTCTTCTGCCCAGTATGGGCCTACACAACCTCTTTCTATCCCCTCTCATTTGGCTATGTTTTTTATGTCATTTTTTTATTTATATGTTTGCCCTTAAAAATGTTTTAAGTGGATGCCTATATTGTGTGCTTGTATGTAAGTGTACCCGTGTCATGCAACGCCAGCAGAAAATAGAAGATGTTCTTGGATCCCCTGGAACTGGAGTGAAGATGGTTGTTAACCTCCATGTGGACACATGGATTTGGACCTCAGTCTTCTGCGAGAACAGCAAGTATTCTGAACAGGGGGGGTAACTCTCCAGCCCCCTTTTTGGCTTTGTAAAACTCACTCTGAGATGACATGAGATTCCTTCAATCAGCCTCTGGATCTGGGTGATGTTAGCCCAAATTTCACCCTACAATTTCACATGATTTGACATAGTATCAGGAGTCCCTGTCTCTGACCCAGGGCTTAGCTTTCCCTGCCTGATAGTAGGGGATGTCACATACTTGTTCCATTCCCAACATTTAGGAATTGGACCCATCCTAGTCACAGAGCCTGAGAGTGTCTGACTCTACCTCTAACCTCAAGGGAGGCTCAGTTCCCCATATGTGGCCATGCTCATCCTCCTGCCTTGGGCCCATCTCTAGTCCTTAACACTGTTCCCAATCTCAGGATACCCTGCTGGCAAGTAAGGACACACAGATTCTCTTCCCATCCATGTTCCTTGGGCATTGGACACAACTCCCTGAGATAGCCTAAGAGGGTCAAATTTAGCCTATGGCTTCCAGAGTTGCATAGACCCAGTTCTGTCCTACTGATTCCTCTGTTTCAGCACAATGTCTAGTCCCTCACATCTGAACATGGCTAAGGATTCTCTTCTGGCTAATAGGCACCCACACATCTGCTTCCCATCCCCTCTCCTTGGGGCCGGGATCCATCTCTAAGAGATGGCCCAAGAGTACCTCACTAAGGATATTGGATCCAAGGGATGGTGGGGTAACTCATATCATGCTATCCTCCTGCTTTTTGACATCTCTACTCTCTTCCACTCAGCCTTCCCTGCTAGTTTATAGGAGCTCACAGCCTTTCTCCTTTCCTTGGGCTTTGTACCCATCCCTCTTATAGGCCCTGAGAGTGCCTGCTTGGTCCTTTAGGTTCCAGGCTAAAATCCTATAGTATTCATACCCATTCTTGGGACCTTTTCTAGTCCTCTTCACTACTCCAGGTTCAAGGCTACTTTTCCATGTAGTGGCAGCCTACACGACCTCTTTCTATCCCCTCTCTTCAAGCTTGGGATAACTCCCACTGAGACCACATGAGATTGACTCACTAAGCTTCCGGCCTCAGGGCATTAATAGACAAGATACCCCCCCATACAAATCCCCATTCATTGGCATGGGACAGTGTCTTGGCCCGCCCACTGCTCCAGGACTTAATTTTCCAACTAGATAGTAGGTGTTGGAATATCCACTACGCGTACTTATACTTGTGGCCTTGGCACCCATTCATAAGAACTGACTGAGTACTGAGTATGCCTGCCTCAGCTTCTGGTCGCCGGTCATAAGTACTACTAATCCTGCCATGCCTATCCTCCCTGTTTGGTCAAGTGTCTACTCGCTCTTAGTGTCCAGGCCTCAGGGTCCACTTCGCAATATTTGGGCCCAACACATTCTCACCTCATCCTTTCTCTTCACTACTATGTTCTTCCTCACTGAGCCAAAACCGTAGAGTACCTGACAAGGCCTGTGGCTCAGTGGGCGGAGTAGTCCCATCTTATCACAACAATACCTGTGCTGAGAGCAACACTTGTCCCCTTCACTGTTGCAGGGCTTAGGTAACCAGGCTGTGTAGTTGGGGCTCATATATCCTCTTCCCTTTCCCTCACATTAAGACTTGGCACAGTCCCTGTGAGACAGCCTTAGAGTGCCTAACTAGTCCTCTGGTCTCCAGCAGTGAGTAGCCGTAAATCTTCAATGCCCACCCTCCTGCTTTGGGACCACTCCTAGCCCCCCACTGCTCCAGAACTCTGCTTCCCTGTTTTTCTACTGGAGCATGCATGTGTACTTGCCATCACATCTCTGTGAATCTTGGACCCAACTCATTCAGATGGCTTGAGAGTACCTTACTCTGTGTGCTTGACTAGCTTGTGGTGTCAACTTGACACACTGGGTTGAGAAGCCTCGTTGGGCAATTGGCTCCTTGGGTTGGCCTGTGGCCACATTGTGTGTATTGTCTCCTCGATGTTGAGCAGTGAGTATAAGAAGGCAGGCTGGGCATGAGCCAGAGCAGCAGGCCAGTAGAGAGCAAGCCAGTGAACATCACTCTCCATTGGCCTTTGCTTCAGCTCTTGCACCATGGTTTCCTGCCCTGAGTTCTGCCTGACTCCCTAGTGAGGACTGTGACCTGGAGTGTAAGCTGAATAAACCCTTTCCTCCCAAGTTGTGTTGGTCAGAGTGTTGTCACAGCAAGGAAGACAAACTACGACAGAATTGGTACCAGACAGTGGGGGTATTGCTTGTGACAGACCTGACCTTGTGTGTTGTGGGAGGAGTGTTGGAGGCGTTTGAACTTTGGGCTGGAAGAATCATTGAATGCTTAAAGATTTGTGTGGAGCTTGGAGCAGTTTTTGCTGAAGGAGTTGTAAGAAGATGGAGGCCTGGCTTGTGAAGTTTCTAAGTTTCAAAGGAGAGCGAGATCCTCAGGACTGTGTTAATCTTGTGGGTTGCTGGTCAGCTGGGGCTGTGGGGAATCAGCTGTAAGTCAAGAGAACAGAACCTAAGTGAAACTTTTGTGGTACTGGGCATTGATGCTGGTTTAGTTGGGTCTGAAAAATCATCTTAAGTAACAGAACCACATCACTGAGGAAATCTCGGGAAGAATATGCTTCAAGGTGCAGCACACAGAAGCTGTGACCCAGAAACGGGCCCCTGAGCCTCCATCTTGAGCCAGAAGCCGGACTGGGATGTGTATAAGTCTCCTATAGGTTCCTGGTGTTGAAATTTGAGGGGTCACAGAGGCAGATGAGGCTTGGCACTGTGAGAGGTCAGGAAGACCTTGGTGGAAGTGCACCTCGGTTGTAGTGAAGACTCCAGGATTGCAGGGGTCATGGAGAGAAGCGGAGGCTTTGCACCAGGAGAGGTCAGAGCAAGACCATTGGTGCATGGTGCGGCCTCAGTTTCAGTAGCGAGCCCAGCTTTTTGGAGATGCCGGTACAACCTGGGAGACGCACCAAGAGCAGCGGTAGGTGTGAGAATGCAGTCGGCTGGGCCTGCGAGATGAAGTGTGCCACGAAGCAGAGTCGGAGAGGGGAGCTGCGAACCCTTGGAGCCCAGAAAGAAATCGTGAGGGAATCCCAGTTGTCCAGGCCTTGAGCTACTTTGCTGGACTTAGCGTTTTGTTTGAGAGTGACTGATCCTTCCCATTGAAATAGACAATTAACTGTTTTGGATTTTACAGCAGCCCACAGTTAAGAGACTTTAAGAAACTGTGACATTTAAGTGTTTTGGACATTTTAAGGACTGTGTGTGAGGCTTTGAGGTTTGTACTGTCTCTAGGTTGTGATTCACTGTTAAATCATATTTGGGGATAAACATGGAAAGGTGGTGGTTTAATAGTGAGGTGTTGTTGTGTGTCCAAGTTGACAAGGGGTCATTGTGCTGGGATAGCATTTAGTGTCAAATTCGACAACCTGTGTTGAGGAAAGCCTCGATTGGTGGCAATTGGCTTCCATTGGATTGGCTGTGGCCACCTCTGTGGTGTATTGTCTTGATTGTTGAGCAGTGACATTATAAGAAGGCATGTGGACCTGAGGCAGAGCAGGCAAGCCAGTAGAGAGCAAGCCAGTGAACATCACTCCTCCATGGCCTGTGCTTCAGCTCCTGCCTCCAGGTTCCTGCCCTGAGTTCCTGCCTTGAGCTCCCTAAGTGATGATCTGTGACCTGGGAGATGTAAGCTGAATAAACCCTTTCCTCCCCAAGTTGGTGTTGGTCAGAGTGTTTTGTCACAGCAATGGAAGACAAACTACGACACTCTGTATTCAGGCTCTGGGACAGATCTTCCCAGATACCACCAGGGACATGTCTCCAATTTGCAACCATTTCTAGTCTCTACCACTTCTCCAGTGTCCAGCCTTCCTTAATGGCAAGAGATGCCATCATATCCTCTTCCCTACCACTGTACTTGGGCCTTGGAGCTAGCCGCATGAGGGAACCTGTGATGACTTGTCTCAGCAAGGGGCCTCTGGAGTCAAATTGCCCAAATTGGGTAGAGCTCGTCGATCCTAATCTTGGGCCTTCCCTAGTCTCCCACAGTACTCCAGGAATTAGGCTACATGTAGGATAGTAGAGCCATGCACATTTTGTTCTTATCCCATGACTTTTGGCCTTCTGACTAGGTGGCCATCAGATAGCCTGACTTGTCTTCCTGGCTCCAGTGGTGAGTAGCCCTTTCCATAGGACCAATTCCCTGCCTGATACAATGTCTAATACTCGGGCTTTCCTTATGAAAAATTGAGTGTTATCAGTGGCTTCCCTTCCCATCTTCTTGGGGCTGGGATTCATCCTTGTAAGCCCATCTGAGCATACTTGAGTAGGCCTATGGTGTCAGGGTATTAGTGACCCAAATCTTGCCACACCTATCCTCCTCCTTTGGGACAAACTCTAGTTTCTCCCACTTCTCTAGGTCTCATGATTCTCTTCTGCCTAGTAGGTGTCTACACAACCTCTCCCTATCCCCTTCCTTGGGCTTTGGATAACTCTCTCTGGGACAGAACAAGATTGCCTAGATCAGCCTCTATCCTCCAAGTTTGAGTAGACAAATCCCACTATACATATCTTACTGCTTTGGCACAGTGTCCACTGCTACTGGGCTTAGCCTTCCCTGCTGGCTAGTAGGGGCTCATATATCCTCTTTCCAGTCCAGCTCCTTTGACTTAGATTCATTCCTATGATGCTGCTCCAGAGTGCCCAACTCACATGCCTACACAGGGATGACCAGTCCATACCTGTCCATGTCAATCCTCCCTGTATGGGAATGTCTCTAGGCTATCTTACTACTCCAGGGATCAGGGTACACTTCTGGTAGGAAGAGCCAACACATCCTCTTCCATACCCTCTCTCCAATACTTTGATCCATCCCACTGAGCAGGCCTGAGTTTCCCTGCCAAAAGCTCCAGCTCCATGGGTGAGTAGCTCAAATCTTGTCACACTCATTGTCCTGCTTCTGGACCATTCCTAGTCCCTTTCACTGCTCCAGGGTTTGGGGTTCCCTGCTGGGTTTTGGGGGTGTCAATACTTGTCGCACTCCATATCCTTAGGATTTGGACCTGTGTCTAACTTGACCTCATGTTAACTTGTGGTAAGGTTGGCATCGAGGACATGATCCATGCCAAGTCAATCAGACAAGGGCCCAGAGTGGAACAAAGGAAATGGGCAGAAAGCTGGACCTAGCCTGGGAACTGCTGGCAAATGATTACTGCTGGGTGAGGGAGAGTGGACGTTACTTGCAATCACTAGATACGTTGATTAGACTCCAGGGGATAAATTTGCCCACCCTTCTTCCATTTCCTCTCCTTGGGACTTGGACTCTTCACACCACTCCAAAATGGCCGTCGTAGCCCAAATTCCATGGTACCCATCCCACAGCTTTAGGCCCATCTCTAGATCATCCAACTGCACCAGGGTTCAGGCTTCTCTGCTAGTTAGTAGGGGTCCACACCATCTTCCCATACACTATCCTTTGTCCTTGGATGTGTCCCTCTGGCATGCCCTGAGAGTACCTGATTTGGCTTACTGTCTCATTGGCCCATCTCCCTGCCTTCAGACCACCTCTAGTCCCTCCCACTACTCCAGGACTCAGGCTTCCTTGCTGAATAACAGGGGCCCACAAATCTGCTTCATATCTTCTCTCCTTGAGTTTTGGATCGCTGCTCTGAGATGGACTGAGTGCCTATGTCAGGTCCTGGACTCCACGGCTGAGTTGCCCAAATACTGCTGTGCCCATCTTCCTGCTTTGGTACAATTTCCATTCACTGCTATTCCTAAAGGACTCATGATTGCCTACTGTGTATTAAGGACAGGCACAGCTTCTTTCATCCTATCTGCTTAGACCTTGGACTCATCATCTCTCTTGGGTGGCTTAAGAGTACTTGACTTGGCTTCTGGCTTCTGTAGAGGTGATTAGTAGCCCCAATCCTGCCTCACCCGCCTCCAGGCCTTAGAATAATATCTAGTCCCTCTCACTTCTCCAGGACTAAGTCACCTGAGCAAGCTACTAGAGGCCCACCCATCCTCTCCCAATCTGCTCTCTTTCAGTCTTGTACCAACGACATACAGATGGCTTGAGAGTATATGACTTAGGTTCTGGCATCTGGGGGTGAATAGCTCAAATCGAGCCACACCCATCTACCAATTTCTGACAGGTCCTAGTTCTTTCTACTGCTCTAAGAGCTTAGACTACCTGGTTGGATAGTAGGGCCCCATGCATTCTCTTCCTACCCCCTCTCATTAGGCCTTGGACCCTTCCCAGAGAGAGCGCCAAATAGTGCCTGACTTAAATTCTGGGGTCCAGAAGTGGGTATCTCAAAACTTGCTTTGTCCATTTCCTTTCTTGGGCTCGTCTGTAGGCCTTTTCACTGTTTCAGTGCTCAGGTTCCCCTGTGGATATTAGGAGCCCACACATCTTTTTTTTTTTTGGTCTTTTCTAAACAAGATCTCCCTGTAACCCCAGCTGTCCTGGAACTCACTCTGTAGACCAGGCTGGCCTTGAACTCACAAAGATCTGCCTGCCTCTGCCACCCAAGTGCTAGGACTAAAGTTGTGCGCCACCACGCCCAGCTACATCTTCTTAACATACCGTCTCTTCTGGACTTTGACTCATCTGGAGCCCTCTGGCCTCCAGATGTGAATATCACAAATCCCACCACATTCATGCTTCTTCTTTGGCAAAATATGTATTCCTTCCACTATGCCATAACTCAGGGTCCTTGCTGGCTCGTAGGGACACACATCCTCTTCTCATATCCTTGCCCTTTGGATATGCCACTATGAGTTTTCCTGAGAGTGCTTGAATCAGCCTCCAGAATCCAAGGATTAGTAGATCAAATGCTGGCCTGTCTATCATCCTATGTGTGACCATCTCTAGTACCTCCAAATCCTCAGGGCTCACACTTCCCTGCTTGTTAGTAGGGGCTCAATCATCTTCTTCCCATTCCTTGCCATTGGGCCATGCTCCTGTCCCTGCGACATCCTGAGAATGTCTGACTAGGCTTGGCCTAGTCAGGATGCACACTCCTAACACCTTTGAGACCAGTTCTAGTCCCTTTCATGCTCTACGGTTCAGGCTTCCGTTGTGGCTAACAGAAGCCCACAGATCTGCATCCTACTCCTTATCCTTGGAGCTGGGCCCCATGCCTATGAGACAGTGTAAAAGTGCCTGACTAGGCCTATGATGTTCAAGGTTTAGTCACCTAAACACTGAAGTGGTCGTTCTTCTGGCAGTCTCTCCCACTACTCCAGGTCTCAGCCTTTCCTGCTAGCTTATAAGAGCTCAAAAAATCCTCTTGACATTGCCTGTTTTGGGGCCTTCTACCCATTGCTCTAACAGGACCTGTAAGTACCTGTCTGGGCCTCTGGACTCTGGTGAGAGTACAATAAATTCCATGGATCCCATAGCTCAGCTTTGGGGCACATTCTAGTCCTGCTGAGTGCTCTGGGGCACAGGAACACCTTTTACGTAGGGGACATTCAGTATGATCTTTTAGGGCATTTGAAAACTCCCTTTGAGAACACACGATTTCCTAAAGAAGCCTTTACCCTCCAGGTGTTAGCCAAAATTCTACCGTAAAATGAACCTGCTCCTGCTTTGGAACTGAGCCGTTCCAAAACTAAGTACCTCACATTGATCCAGATACTAGACTTCCTCCTGGATACTAGGGACTTGAACTTCCTCTTCCCTGTCTCTCTCATTAGTCATTGGACCAATCCTTACAAAGCCATCTGAGAGCAACAGTCTCAGCTCCTGGCCCCCAGGTGTGAGTAACCCAAATATGGCCATGCCTATCCTCCCTTAGGGGAACATCTCCAGTCCCTCTTATTACTCCAGGGCACATGGGTTCCCTTCTGCATAGTAGGAGCCAGTGCATCCTTTTCTTACTGCTTTCTTCAAGACTTTAATCTATCCCATTGAGGTGGCTTAACTGTGCCTAACAAAGCTTCTGGCCTTGGTTGTTGAGTAGACCAAATCACACCACATGCATCTCCATGCATTGGACCCACCTCTATTCCTTCCCATTGCTCAAGAACTCAACCTTTCCTGTTGTCTATTAGGGGCCTGTTCCTATTCTTGCCATCACCTCTCCTTGGGCCATGTACCCAACCAAGCCACTTAGGCAGCTTGAGATTGCCTGATTCCATCTCTGGCATCTGGGGTGAATCGCTCAAATGCCACCAAGAATATCTTCTGTTTTGGGATGATATCTAGTTTCTCCCACTTGTCCAGCGCTCAGCCTTCTTGCTGGCTAGAAGGGACCTTAACATCCACTTCTCAGCCCCTGTCCTGAGCGAGCCTCATCTGCCTGGAACCTCTGGTGTGAATAGTCTAAATTCAGCTAAGCCACTCTCCTTGATATGGGACAATTTCTGGTCCCCTTAAGTGCTCCATGCTGAAGATGGCCTGCTGTCAATACAGGACAAGACACCATCTTCTCATGACCTCTAATTAGACCTTGGACCAGCCCCTTTGATATGGCCTTAGAGTGCCTGATCAAATTCTGGACTCCAGCAGAGAGGATCCCAAATCTGTCATACCTATGTGCATTCTTTGGGACTATGTCTAGTCACTCCCACTGTTCCATGGTTCAGGCTACCCTGCTAAGTAATAGGGCTTCACACATCTTTGTCCCATTTGCTCTCCTTGGAAACTGGACCCATCCTAAGGAAAAAGGCTGAGAATGTGCAATCCCATCTCTGCCCTCCAGGGGTATGAACCCCAAACCTGTCCTTGCCCACTTCCCTGTTCTGAGACCATCTCTAGACCCTCACACTGTTCCCGGCCTTAGGCTGTCCTGCTGCCTAGTAATGGCATGCATATAATCTTACTATTCCATCTCTTTGGTCTTTGAACCCTTCTGACTGTGTGGGCATGAAAGGGGCTGACTAGGCCCCCCCACATCCAGGGGTAAGTAGACACAGTTCTGTCTGTCAGATGCCCCTGACATGGCACAATATCCAGTTCCTCACACTATTCCAGGGCTCAACTATGCTTCTGTGTTATAGCGGCTAACACCTATGCTTTCAATTCGCTTACTTTGACTGGGGGAGAGCGGGGGGGGGGAGAGAAGGGTCTGTGTCCCTTTATTATGAGATGGACTAAGAACAACTGATGAGATTATGCTGTCAGGGAGTTGGTGGCCTAAAACCTTCCACACAATCCTCAGGCATTGGGACCATGTCAACTCTCCAACTGCTGCAGGGCTCAGGATTCCCTGCTAGCTTGTAAGAGTTCACAGAAAATCTTGCTGTCTCGTGTCACTGGGAGTTGAACTCATCACTGACACAAGCCCTGAGAATGCTTGACTGGGCCTATGGCCTCTAGGGTTTGGGATGAGTAACCAAAATTCTGGGGTGTCCATACCCCTGTATTGGGAACATCTCTAGTTCCTCTCATGAATCCAAGGCTCAGACTTCTCTTCTGCCCAGCATGGGCCTATACAACCTCTTTCTATCCCCTGTCTTTTGGCTTTTTTGGTAGTTTATTTTTTTCACTTCATCTAAAAAAAATGTGTATGCATGTATTGTGTGCAGGTATGGTAGTGCATCAGAGTCTTGCAATTCCAGGGGAAGACAGAAGAGGGTTTTGGATCTCCTAGAATTGGAATTATGAATGGTTGTTTGCCACCATGTGGGTGCTAGAATTTGAACATGGGTTCTTCTACAAGAACAGCATCTGCTTCTTAACCACTGAGCCAAGCCTCCAGTCCATTCTTTTCGCTTTGTAAAAGTCACTCTCAGATGACATGAGAATCCTTTGATTGGCCTCTGGACTCTGGGTCAAGTTAGCCCAAAACTCACCACACAAATTCACCTGATTTGACAGAGTATCTGGTCACTCCCACCACACCAGAGCATAGACTTCCCTGCTGGATATCAGGGGCTGAAATATCTTATTCCTGCTCTCTCCTTCGGCCTTGAACCTATTCTTATGAAGCTGCCTGAGAGGGCTCCACTCAGCCTCTGGCCCCAGGGTGCAAGCCGCCCAAATCTTGGCATGGCTATCCTTTTTTTTAGGACCATATCTGGTCCTTCTTACTGCTCCAGGGCTTGGAGCTCCCATCCACTTCCAAATCCATTTCTTCAAGACTTTGACCTATCCTAATGAGATGGCCTGAGAGTGCCTGACAAGGCCTCTGGTCTCAGTGGGTGACTAGACCAAATCACAATGCATGTATATATCCCTCTGCTTTGAGACCATCTCTAGTCTGTCCTACTGAACCAGAGCTCAACCTTCCCTGCTGTATATTAGGGGCCTGAACATATTCTGGCCAGACCCTCTCCCTGAGTTGTGCAAACAAGCCCCTCACTCAGCTTTGGCGTTGCCGACTCTACCTGCAGCATTTGGGGAGGTGAATAGTACAATTCCCATCATAAACTTCTCCCTACTTTGGGGTCATTACCATTCCCTCCCGCTAGTCCATGGCTCAAGACCCCTGCTGGCTAACATGAGCTTTTATATCCTCTCCTGTGCTCCTCTTTTGGGCTTTGGATCCATCCCTATGGGTGGATCCAAGTGATTTCAAGTGATTTCAGAGAGCCTAACATGGTCTGGGGCCTCTGGGGGTATATATTACAAATCCAGTTGTGCTCATCTGCCTGCATCTGGAACATCTCTGGTCGCATACAATGAGACTGCTTGGGCTACTAGACTCCAAAGCTTGGGCTACCAGGCTGTCTCTTAGGGTTTTACACATCCTCCTCACATCCACTCTCATTTGGACTTAGAAGAGTCCCTGTGAGATGGTCTTTGAGTACCTGACTTTTCCTCTAGTTTCCAGGGTTGAGTATCCAATATATGGCAATGACCATATCAATTTTGAGGGCACAATATCTAGTCCATCCCACTGTCCCAGAACTCAGGGTATCCTGCTGACTAGTACAGGCCCTCATATCCTTGTCAAATTTCCTCTCCTTGGGAATTGGACCTGCCGAACTCAGATACCTGAGAGTGTCTCACTCTGACTCTGTTCTCTGGGGCTGAATACCCCATATCTGTCCATACCCATCTATGCTGCTCTGAGATCGTCTCTCCTCCCTCACACTGTTCCATTGCTCAGGCTACCCTGCTGACAAATACGGGCATGCACACACTTCTCCCATTCCCTTTTCTTATTCCATGGACTCGCACAACTGAGAGGACTGGGCAAGGTCTTGATAAGGCCTCCTGCTTCCAGATGTGCGTAGCCCCAGTTGTGTCTTACTAATTGCCTGCTTTGGCACAATGTCTACTCCCTCACACCTGTTGAGGCCTCAGGCATCTTTTCTAGCTAAGATGGGCTCACAAGTGCTCACTCTCCCCTCTCCTTGGGACTGGGACACTTAACTAAAAGACAGCTTGAGGGCTGGGCGTGGTGGCACATGCCTTTAATCCTAGCACTAAGGAAGCAGAGGCAGGCAGGCAGATCAGTGTGAGTTCAAGGCCAGCCTAGTTACTGGTCTACCAAGTGAGTTCCAGGACAGCTCGAGCTACAGGGAGACCCTGTCCCAAAAAAGACTAAAAAAATAAAATAAAAGATGGCTTGAGAGAATATCACTAGGTCTATGGTTTCATGTAGTTAGTGGCTCAAATTCTGTCCTCCAATCCTCCTGGTTTGGGACCATCTCTAGTCTCTCCTGCTGTTCCAGGGCTCAGCCTTTCCTGCTGGCTTATATGTGTTCAAAGAAAATTGTGCCATCCCCTGTCATTGAGACTTGAACCCATGCTTATTAGAGGCCCTCAGAGTTCCTGACTGTGCCTCTAGACTGTAGGCTGAGTACCTCACACCCTGGGCTGTCGATATCCCTGTATTGAGATCATGTCTATTCCCCCTTGTGGCTGTGTACCTCAGGCTTCTCTTCTCACCAGTATGGGCCTATATAATATCTTTCTATACACTCTGTTTGGTCTTTGTAAAAGTTGCTCTGAGATGAACTGATCAGCCAGAGACTCTGGGTAAATTATTGAAAAATTCACCATACAAATTCACCTGGTTTGTCACACTGCTTAGTCCTTCCCACTGTTCCAGAGCTTAGCACCCATGTTCTAATCTAGGGGCTCATATATCCTCTGCCCACTCCTGCTCCTTGGGCTTTCTCATTGCTATGAAGCTGACTGAATGTGCTTGACTCAGCTTCCACCCCCAGCAGGTAAGCAGCCAAGATCTGGCCATGCCTGTTCAACTTGTTTGAAACCATCTATAGTCCTACTTACTGCTCTAGGTCACAGGGTACCCTTCTGGATAGTATGGGTAGCACATCGGCTTCATATCCCCTTTCTTCAAGACTTTGACCTATCCCACTGAGATGGCCTGAGAGTGCCTGGCAAGGCCTCTGGCTCCAAGGGTGAGGACCCTAAATCAGAATGCATGTGTCCGTCTGCTTTGAAACCATCCCTAGTTCCTCCCACTGCTCCAGAACTCAAACTTCCCTGCTGTCTATTAGGGACCTGAACATATTCTAGTCATCCCCTCTCTTTGAGTCGTGTACCAAACACACTCAGGTAGCTTGAGCTTGCCTGTCTCCACCTCTAACATCAGGGGTGAGTAGTCCAATATTCACCATAAACTTCTTCCTATTTTCAGATAATTCCCATTCTGTCTCGCTAGTCCATTACTCTGCCTTCCCTGATCGCAAACATGGGCCTTGCTTCCTCTTCCCAACACCTGTTCTTGGGCCTTGGACCCATCCCTATAAGGTTACTTCAGAGGTTCTGACTAGGCCTGGGGACTCTGAGGGTAAATACTCCAAATCCAGCTGTGCTCATCCGCCTGCTTTTTGGACCATCTCTGGTGCCTGTCATTGCTCCAGGGCTTCTGCTACCTTGCTGTCTAGTAAGATCTCACAGAACCTCTTCACATCAACTCTCATTAGGCCTTATCAAAGTCCTGTTGGAATAGCCTTAGAGTTCCTGACTAGCCCTCTGAGCTCCAGCAAGGAACAGCCCAAATATGCAGCACCCATCTCAACTCCGGGGACCAGGTCTAGTCTATCACCTCTCTTTGGGCTTTGGAAACCTTGCTCTGAAATGGCATGAGATTCCCTCAAATGGCCTCTGGCCTGAGGGCAAGAGTAGAGAAAATACCAATACAAATCTCCGTGCTTTGACAGAGTATCTAGTCCCACCCACTGCTCCAGGCCTTAGCCTTCCCTACGGGATAGTGGGGGCTTGCATAACCTCTTCCCATTCCCACTCCTAGGTCTAGGACACATACCTATGATACGGCCCAACTCAGCTTCCAGCCCCAGAGAGTCAGCAGCCCAAATCTAGCCATGCCAATCCTCCCTGTTTGGGACAATCTATAGTCTCTCTCACTGCTCTATGTCACAGGATTCCTTTCTGTGTGTGTGTGTGGGGGGGGTGGCAGCACATACTCTTCCAATGCCTGTTTTTTCAATACGATGACCTATGCAACCAAAAGCACCTTAGAGTCCCTTACAAGGCTTATGACCTCATTGAGTGAGATGCCCAAATAACTTTGCACACATTTCCCTTCTTTGGTACTTTCTCTAGTCCCACCCACTACTGCAGAAATAAGGCTTCCCTATTTTCTGTCAGGGGACCACACATATTCTTGCCATTCCCATTCTTTGGGCATTGGACCTGAGGCACTTGGACTGAGAGTCCCCAACTCTACCTCCTGCCTCTGGGAGTGAAAAGCCCAAATCCCACCAAGAACAGCTTCCTACTTTGTGAAGATCTCCATTTCTGTTTCTTCCCACTGCAAAAGTGCTCAGCCTTCCCCTATGACTTGGGGCAGCCTTCGCATCCTTTTCCTAGCCCTCTCCTTAGACCTTTGAACCATCACTATGATGTGACCAAAGACTACCACACTTGTTCGGTGCTATCTGGGGGTGAACAGCCAAAATCTGGCTATACCTATTCCTCTTTAGGAACATCTCTGCTCCACTTCACCCATCCGGGGCTTGGGCTAGCATGTTGTCTAAATAGGAGTCACACATGCTCTTCCTATCCCCTTTCATTAGGCCTTGGAACAATCATTGTGAGCCAGCCTTAAAGTGCCTGATTCATACTCTGGGCTCCAGCTGTGAGTAGCCCAAATCCTGTGACAGCAATCCCTCAGGGCTTTGACAACAAAGCTGTGTAGTAAGGGATTATCAATACTCTTCCCTTGCTCTAAGTTTGGGACTTGAACCAGTCCCTGTGAGACAGCCTTAGAGAGTGTGACTTGCCCTTACTCTGCTGGGTAGTAAGGGGCTAAAGATCCTTGTCCCATTGCCTGCCCTTGGGAATTGGACCTGCCCAACTCGGGTACCCTGAAAGTGTCTGACTCTGCCTCTGGCCTCTGGGGGAGAGTACCCTGAATCTAGCCATACCAATCTCCCCTGAAATGTAGTCTTTCAATCTGCCCCAGGGCTAAGGCTATCCTGCAGGCTACTAGGACCACACACATGCTCTTCCCATTCTCTCTGTGGGCATTGGATGCCTTGGATTGGCAGGGCCTGATGAGGCCTCCCACCTGCATGGTGAGTAGCCCCATTTCTATCCTACCGATTCCATTGCACTGGCACAATGTCTAGTTCCTCACATCTGTCCAGAGTGTATGCGTTTGTTCTGGCTAATAGAGACGTACACATCTGCTTCAAATCCCCTCTTCATGGAGCTTGGACTGTCCCTATGAGATGGCCTGATAGCACCTTACTAAGCCTCACATGTTGAGTTGTTAGTATCCTAAAACCTGCCAAGCAATCCTTCTGGTTTGGGACCATCTCTAGTCTATCCCACTGCAACAGGAATCATGCTTCCCTGCTAGTTTATAGGAGGTCACGGGAAATCTTCCCATCCTCTGTCCTTGAGCCTTGTCTTCATCTCCCTCACAGGCCCTGATAATGCCTGACAGGGCTTCTGGGCTCCAGGGCTGAGTACCCAGTATCCCAGGGACCTCATACTCTGCAATGGGACCAATTTTAGCCCCTCTCACTGCTAACAGGCTCAGGATTCTCTTCTAACTAGTAGGGGCTGCCACACCTCTTTCTATCACCTTTCTTCCTGTTTTGGAATCCTTGGTCTCAGAGGACATGAGAGTGCCATACACAGCCTCTGGGTTGTGGGCAAGAGTACACCAAATCCCACCATACAAATTCCCTGCTTTGACCTAGTGTCTAGTCGCTCCCACTGTTCCAGGGTTTTGTCTGAGAGCCTTGTACTCATTACTATTATAGGCTCTGAGAGGGATGAATGAGACTCTGGTCTTCAGAGATGAGTACCCAAATCCTGTGGCATCTATACCCTGCTTTGGGAACATTTCTAGTAGATCTCAATGCTCTGGGTCTCATGCTTCCCTTCTGCCTTGTAGGGTCCTACACAACCCCTTTCGATGCCCTCTCCTCGGCTTTGGATAACTCCCGCTGAGACAGCATGAAATTGCTTCAATCAGCCTCTATCCTCCAAGTGTGAATAGACAAAACTCACCACACACATCTTCCTGATTTGGCCCAGTGTAGACACCATTCCACGGCTGCAGGGCTTATCCTTCCATGCTGCATAAAGGGGTGTGCATATCCTCTTTCTGGTCCAGCTCCCTGGGCCTGAATCCTTTCCTATGCAGCTGCCTGAGAGTGCTTAACTCAGCTGCCTCTTGAGGGATGAGAATCCCAAATCCAGCTATGTCTATCTTCCCTCTATGGGAACACCTATTCTTATTGCTCCAAGGTTCAGTATCCACTTCTGAATAATAAGGACCAACACATCCTTTTCCATACCCTGTCTCCAGTGCTTTGAGCCATCCCACTGAGAAGGTCTGAGTGCCCCTGGCAAGACCTCTGGCTCTGTGAGTGAATAGCCCATATCTTGCCACACTCATTACCCTACTTTTGGACCATCTCTGGTCCCCTTCAGTGCTCCAGGACTTATGGTTCCCTGATGGCTAGGGGGGCTCACATACTTGTCCCACTCCTTATTTGTTGGAATTGGACCTGTGTCTGATTGGATCTCTAGCTCCACGAATGGTCATTATCCCAAATCTGACCATGCTTATCTCCCCGGCCTTGGGTCCCTTTCTAGTGTCTCACTCTTCTTGAAAGTTCAGGATACCCTGCTGGCAATCAGGGACACAGATTCTCTTCCCATCCATGCTCTTTGGATACTCTACACATTGGGACAATGTCTAGTCCCTCGCATCTGTCCAGGGCTAAGGAATCTCTTCTGGCTAATAGTGGTCCACACATCTGCTTCCTATCCTCTCTCCTTGGGGCTGGGTCCCATGTCTAGGAGATGGCATGAGAGTACATAACTAAGGCTATTTGTTCCAAGTATAATTGTCTAAATTATATCATGCTATCCTCCTGCTTTGGGACATCTCCACTCTGTTCCACTCAGCTTTCCATGGTAGTTTATAGGAGCTCACAGAAATTCTTCCCTTCTCCTGTCCTTGGGCTTTGTACCCATCCCACTTATAGGCACTGAGAGTGCCTCATGGGCCTCTGTGCTCCAGGGTTGAGTACCTCAAATCCCAGGGTGTTCATACCCCTTCTTGTGACCATTTCTACTCCTTTTCAATACTCCAGGGCCAAGACTTCCCTTCTATATAGTGGGGGCCTAGACAACCTCTTGCTGTCCCCTGTTTTCAAGCTTTGGATAACTCCCACTATGGTAGATGAGACTGCTTCACTAAGCTTCTGTCCTCAGGGTATGAGTACATAGGACACCACCATACAAATCCCCTTTCTTTGGCACAGTGTCTAGTCCAGCCCACTGCTCCAGGACTTGACTTTCCCTACTGGATAGTAGGTGATTGCATATCTGCTACCCAGTACTTCCACTTGGGCATTGGACCCATTCCTATGAAACTGCTTCAGAATGTCTGATACTGCCTTCAACCCCCCCCCCCATGTGAGTAGCTTAAATCTGGCCATGCCTATCTTCACTGTTTGAGAACATCTCTAGTCCCTTCCAATGTTTCATGGCTCAGGGTTCTTTTCTGGATATCAGTGGCCAGCACATCCTCTTTTTATCCCCTTTCTTCAAGACTTTGACATATCCCACTAACATGGCCTTAGAGTGCCTGATAAAGCATCTAACCTCTGGATATGCAGTCCAAATCTCACCAAACCCATCTCCTGCTTTGGAACCAACTCTAGTCTCTTCCATTGCCCTAGAACTTGGGCTTCCCAGCTGTCTCTTAGGTGCCCACATATATTTTTTTCAGTCTTTTTAGACAAGGTCTCTCTGTAGCTGCAGCTGGCCTGGAACTCACTCTGTATTCCAGGCTGGCCTTGAGCTCACAGAGATCTTCCTGCCTCTGACCCTGGAGTGCTTGGATTAAATACCAGTGCCACCATGTCTGGTGTGATCACATCTTCTTGAACCTTGGACTGGAGCCACTTAGATGGCTTGACAGTGGCTGACTCTGCCTCTGGGCTCTGAACATAAATAGCCCAAATCACAGAAAGAACATCTCTCTGCTTTGGGACCATATCTACTCACTCAATCTGCTCTAGGTCTCAGGCTACTCTGCTGGGTACTAGGGGGCCTCACATCCTCTTTCCTTTCCCTGTCTTTGGAACTTGGACTCAATCTTCTGAGATGGTGTGTGGGAGTAAAGACTCGAACCTCCCAGGGTAATCATCCCAACTTCCAATGGGCCCACCCCTCTGCCGTGGGACCATCTCTAGTTGGGTCCACTGCTCCAGGACTCTGTTTTCCTTTGGTGGCTAGTAGAAGCCAAACACATCCTCTTCTCACACCCTCTCCTTTGGCTTTAGACCTATTCTTTTTTTTTTTTTTTTGTATTTTCGAGGCAGGGTCTCCCTGTAGCCCCAGCTGTCCTGGAACTCACTCTGTAGACCAAGCTGGCTTTGAACTCACAAAGAACTACCCACCTCTGCTTCCCGAGTGCTAGGATTAAAGGCATGCGCCACAATGTCCAGCTTAGACCTATCCTTTTATGTCTGACTGAGAGTGCCTGACTCTGAGGTTGGGAATTTTGTGTCATTAGCCAAAATCGATCCTCAAAAATCTCCATGTCAGAACTATTTGCAAGGATAGAGAAGCAGACAGGAAGCCTGTAGCCTTGGCAGGCAGGTCAGGTGACATACTTGCGATACTTGCATCCAGCCTTGTTGCTGAGCAAGGGCCTCGACCTCCCCCACCTTGGGGAGCAGAGAGAAGAACTATGTGTGAGGATAGAGAAGCAGACAGGAGACCTGCAGACTCAGAAGGGCAGACCAGGTAAAGTACCGGCAAGTGGGCCAAAGGAATAACCCCCTCTCCCGCCAGTGCTCAAGCTACTAGCACTGTAGTGGAGACTATAAGCTGCTGGTGTTCAGGTTGGGATGACCCAGCAGGCACAGTGCCAGTGATTCTAGGCTGCACAGCCAATGCTTAGGAAGAAGCTGGCAGGAAGCAGAGTGAATGACCAACCAGTCTTCCATATAAACATTTGAGATTAGCACCAGAATGCAAACAAACAGCAACCCCCCCCCAAAATCCACATGCCAAAGACACAACGGAAAAAAACACAATATGAGAAAAAGCTCTTATTAAATCCCCACAAAACTGTATCAGTTCTGTAGAGAATCTCAACAATAAGATATCACAGAAAGGAAACCAAGACATTGACCTTAGAATTATAGACATATTCAAAGAAATCAATGAATATAAAGAACAAATCAGAGAACTAAAGGGAGAAAATGAAAAACTCATGAAGGAATTAGAAGGAACGAATGATAAACTGCAGAAAAAACTAGAGGGAGAGAGTGACAAACTCGAAAAAGAACTAGAGGAAGAGAAATACAAGCTTCAAAAAGAGCTAGAGGAAGAGAAATATAAACTCCAAAACAAGCTAGAGGAAGAGAAGGACAAACTCTGGAAGGAAGTGGAAACACTGAAAAGATCTCAGGCTGAAAGGAAAAAGAAACTGGCCAGAATAACAAGCAGCTTCAAGAAGAGAATGAAAAGCTTCAAATGGAAGTCGAAATACTGAAGAAATCATAGGATGAAATGAAAAAGGAAATTGAACATTCATCCAATCAGCAGGAAAAGATGGGGAAAATCCTCAGAAGCAGAAAGGATGAAGCAGAAAAAACGAGTATAACATGTCACAGGATAACATGTCACAACTAGAAACCTCAAGTAAAGATTATGAAAAAATTTTAAAAACCCAAGAGTGCGACAACCAGGAAATGCGGGACAGCATGAAAAGACCAAACCTCTGCATCATAGAGATAGGGGAAGGGGAATCCCAAGACAATGGTATTGATCAGATCTTCTACAGAATAATAGAATAAAATTTCCCTAAACTAAAAAAAGGCAAACCCATACAAATACGAGAAGCACATAGAACACTAAATAGAGAAGACCACAAAAGAAATTTCCAATACCATATCATAGTAAATGCTAGATGCTCAAAACAAAGACAAAATACTGAAAGGCACAAGACAAAAATAACCAGTTACATATAAGGGGAAACCCATCAGAATTATAGCTGACTTCTCAGTGCAAACAATGAAAGCAAGAAGAACACGGACCAAAATATTCCCAGTGCTAAATGACTTTAGATGCCAACCCAGATTATTATACCCAGCAAAAATGTCAATTATACTTGAAGGGGAAAGAAAAATATTTCATGACATAAATAAAAGAAAGAAAACATGTCAAAAAACTCAACACTTCAGAAAATACACAAAGCAATTCAACGAACAGAGGAAAGGAGCAACTGTCCAGAAGCAACTAAAGAGAGAAATTAACAAAAGCCTAACAGAGTAGATGAAAACCTAGACCAAGAAGGCAAACAAAAAATAAGTTGAAAGGAAACAACACATATCTATCAATAATAACCTTAGATAATAATGGTCTAAACTCCCCAATCAAAAGACATAGACTGGGAGAATGGATTAGGAAACAGAATCCATCTGTATGGTATCTAAAAGAAACACATCTCACCCTCAAGGACAGGCAGTACCTTAGAGTGAAAGGATGGAAAAAAGTATTCTAAGCAAATGGTACTAAAAAGCAAGCAGGGGTTGCTATTCTAATATCAGACAAAATAGAACTCAGAGTAAAATTAATCAGAAAAGACAAAGAGGGCCATTATATCCTTACCAATGGAACGATTAATCAGGAAGATTTCACAATCTTAAATGTTTATGAACCAAACTCTGGTGCAACTAACTTTATAAACACAATTCATCAGGACCTTAAGACATAGATTAATCCAAACACACTAGTAGTGGGTGACTTCAATATCCCATCAAGTCTCATGGATAGGTCAACTGGGCAAAATATAAACAGAGAGAGACATCAGAACTGACCAATACAATACACCAAATGTACCTCACAGACATCTACAGAATATCCCACTTAAACATAAGGGAATACACTTTCTACTCAGCATCCCATGGAACATTCTCCAAAATCGACCACATACTAGGACACAAAAGAAATCTCAACAAATACAAAGGATTGAAATTGCCTTTAATCCCAGCGCTTGGGAGACAGAGGCAGGCAGATCTCTGGGAGTTCAAGGCCAGCCTGGTCTACAGAGTGAATTCTGGCCAGCTGGGGCTATAGGGAAACCCTGTCTCAAAAAGGCCAAAAAAGTAGACAAAAAATTATTTCATGCATTCTATCAGACCACAGGGCAATAAAGCTCAATATTAACACCAGAATAAGCCTGACTAGCTACAAGAACACATGGAGACTAAACAACACAATCATGAATAATGAGTGGGTCGGGGACTAAATAAAGAAATAAGTAAAGTCATTCACGGAACTAAAGGAAAAAGTTAATACAACACAACAAAATCTGTTGGATACACTGAAAGCAGTCCTAAGAGGAAATTTTATAGCCCTAAGTGCCCACATTAAAAAATCAGAAACATAAAAAATAAACAATGTAACACTGCAGCTAAAGACACTTGAAAGACAATAACAAATGAACCCTAAACCCAACAGACAGGAAGAAATAACAAAAATCAAAGCAGAAATCAATGAAAAAGAAACAAAAAAATACATAAATCAATGAATACAAAAGCTAGGTGTTAAAAAAGATACACAAAATGACAGAACTCTAGGCCAGTTAACCAAAACAAAAAAAGAACAACTGCAAATAAATAGCATTGTGATGAACGAGGAAACATCACAACAGATAATGAAAAGATCCAGACAATCCTTTGAGCATAATTCAAAAACCTATACTCTACTAAATTTGAAAACCTAACAGAAATGGATGAATATCTGAAATACTGGGAGTCACCAAAGCTTAACCAAGAAGAGACTGACAGCTTAAACAGACCCATAATATTTGAGGGAATTGAAGATGTAATAAAAAACCTCCCAACTAAAATTGCCCAGGCCCAGATGGTTTCACAGCAGAATTCTATCAAACATTGAAAGAGATCTTACAACCATTACTACTCAAACTGTTCAGAAGAATACAAACAGAGGGAAATCTTCCAAATTCCTTCTACAAAGCCAGCATCACTCTAATACAGAAACCAGGCAAAGGCACAAACAAGAAAGAAAACTATTGACCCATCTTATTAATGAACACAGATGCAAAAATTCTCAACAAAATACTTGCAAATTGCATAAGGCCCACATCAAAAAGATCATCCATCATGACTAAGTTGGATTTATACCAGAGATGCAGGGATGGTTCAACATAAGCAAATTAATAAATACATAAAACACATAAATGGACTGAAAGACAAAAACCACATAATCATCTCAATGGATGCAGAAAAAGCCTTCTGCAAAATCAAGCATCCCTTCATGCTTAAAGTTCTAGAGGGAATTGGACTAGAAGGAACATTCCTAAATGGAATCAAAACCATATACAACAAACCCACTGCCAACATCATCCTAAATGGAGAAAAATTAGAACCATTCTCCTTAAAGGCAGGAACACAGCAAGGCTGCCCCTATTGCCACTCCTCTTCAATATAGTGCTTGAATTGCTTGCTAGGGCAATAAGGCAAGAAAGGGAAATTAAAGGAGTATTAATTGGAAAAGAGGAAGTCAAACTATCCCTTTTTGCAGATGATATGATAGTTTACCTAAGAGACACTAAAAACTCCACCAGATATCTCCTAGAAATGATTAAACGTTTCAGTAAAGTGGCAGGATACAAAATAACCCTGGAGGCCTCCCTTTACACCAATAATAAGCAACATGGAGAAGGAATATAAGGAGATCTTCCCAGTCACAATAGCCTCAAAAAAAAAAAAATAAATTACCTGGCAATAAACCTAACCAAAGACACAAAAGACCTCTACAACAAAAAATTTAAAACCCTGAAGAAGGAGATGGACGGTGATATCAAAACATGGAAAGGCCTCCCACACTCATGGATTGGAAAAGTTAATATAGTAAAATTGTCCACTCTACCCACATTAAGATATAGATTCAATGCAATCCCAATCAAAATCCCCATGAGCTTTTTCACAGACTTGGGAAAAAAATCCTTAAATTCTTATGGAAAAATAAAAACCCTGAATAGCTAAAGCAACTCTGAATGCAAAGTGCATTGCAGGGAGGATAATTTTACCAGACTTCAAGCTATATTACAGGCCTATACTCAAAAAGACAGCCTGGTCCTGACACAAAAAACAGACCTATTGATCAATGGAACAAAACTGAAGATCCAAACTCAAGCTCATATAATTTCAGGCCCCTCATATTTGACAAAGGGGCCAAAAAAGTTCAGTGGAGGATAAATAGCATCTTCAGCAAATGGTGTTGCAAAACTGGATCACCATTTGTAGAAGGAAAAAATTAAACCCCTATATCTCCCCCTGTATGAAAATAAACTCCGAGTGGATCAAAGATCTCAACCTGAGACCCGAAACCCTGAAGATGGAAGAAAAAGTTGGCAGCAACCTACAAGACATAAGCATAGGAAAAGACTTTCTAAACCAAACAGCAGCTGCACAGGAAATAAGGTCAACAGTGTACAAGTGGGACCTCATCAAACTCAAAAGCTTCTGTACAGGTAAAGAAACAGTCAAGGAAGTGAAGAGTAAACCCACAGAGTGGGTTTCACTGCTGATACATCTGATAGAGCATTAACATCTAGAATATATAGACTACTTAAAAAACAAAAAAAGTTAAGGAAACAAATGACCTACTCAAAAGATGGAATAAATAGCTGGACAGAGACTTCATCAATAAAGAAGTAAAGATAGCTGAGAAACATCATAAAAAATGATCAACATCATTAATAATTAAGGAAATGCAGATTAAAACCACTCTAACATATCATCTCACTCCAATAAGACTGACCAAGATCAATAAAACAAAAGACGCCAAATAGTGGAGAGCTTGTGGGGAAAGAGGTTGTAGGAGTTTACATTCCCACTATGGAAAGCAGTGTGGAGAATCCTTAAAAGGCTCAAAATGATCCTGCCGCCTGACCTAGTCATGACCCTTCTGGGTATGTAACCACAAGACTCATCCTACTGCAAAGATACATGCACAGCTTTGTTTATTGCCCCTCTCTTCTCAATAGCTAAGACCTGGTACCAACCCAATTGCCCTGCAAATGATGACTGGATAACAAAAATGTGGTACATCTACACAATTGTGTTCCACATAGAGGTAAAGAAAGATGACATCATGAACTTTGCAGGTAAATGGATGGAACTGGAAGCCATTATGCTAAGTAAAGTAACACAGTCCCAGGAAAAAAAAAGGCAAATTGTTTCCTTCATATGTGGATGCTGACAACAAATACCCAGTTGGCAGGCAAAATGAGCACCTTTATTATTATATTTCTTTGTATCTGAAAGCAACTGTGCTGTTATAATGTGAATACCTTAATGGGCTCTAGAATTGACCTACCACTTATATTCCGACATTGTAATTACCATATCAGGGTGAAAGACATGTATTCATATTCTACAGTAATATAAAATTGAAAGGAAAAAAAGTGAACCCCAAGACATATTTCGGAATTAACATACAGTTTATTCCCAGAGGTCATAATTTTGATACATATGTGTTTAAACAGGCATAATTTGGAGTAATACAAAGGGGAGGAAACAACAACTACATAAGGACTGGGTCAAAGAACTGAATGATACAGTTAAATCATGTTCAAAACAACAAAACTCTGCAGTTAAAATATCCTTGGAAACACTGAGAGAAAGATGCAAGACATGTATGGCAGAATGTATAAACTAGGGAGGGAGGATGGGCAGGGAAAGTGGAATGTATCCAAATTGGACTGAAAATGAGGTGTGAAATATACAAAATGTCAATAAAAAAGAACATAATTTAAAAAAATCTCCGTGTCTTGGCCCATTGTCCACTCCCTCCAGCGGCTCCAGGGTTCAGCCTTTCTGATCTCTAGTAGGGGCTCATGTATCCTCTCTTCATACCCTGGCCTAGGTCCTTGGAGCCAATACTCTTTGATGGTTTGATAGCTCCTAACTAGGCTCTCAACCTCCCTGAGTGAAAGCTGAAATCTCTCCCACATATATCTCTCTGCTTTTGACCATCTCTAACCTCTACCATTGTGCCTTCTAGGGACCTCCATACTACACTGGTAAGCCACACTCCACCCACTGATGCTTGATTCCCCTGTACCCTGAACAGCTCCATTCTTTCTCCAAAGGCTCTCCCTCTTCCAGCCTTGGGCCCAGGCACCCTCCTGCACTTGCTGCCCCAGATCTCTGCACTAGCTTCCTAACCCAGCCCTTGGCCACTGTATACTGATCCCCTGCACCCAGAGTACCTGCATTCTCCAGCTTCAGTGCTTACACATATTTCACTTATCTAGTTAAACCTGTGTCAACTTGACACCACTCCAGCCTTAGCTGCAAAAAGCCCTCCTGATATTCCAACCTGAGACATCTTCCCTAGTCCCCCAGAATCCAGTCACTGGAAACCTTTAGCCTTGAATCCCCTCTGCTGCACCAAAGAACACTTCACTCCTCAGCTTAGAATGATCCTAAAACACCATTAAAAACATCAAATAAAGAACCATAGCACACACACCAACTATTCATACTTGAGGAAGAAACAACCAAGCTCCATCAACAATCTAAACAGATCCAAACTTTAACTAAACAAGGCAGACTAGAATTTCTCTTTTGACACACAACCAACATTAAAAGACAAATTCCAAAATGCCAAAGGAAAACCATGAATAATATGAAAAACTAAGAGAATATGTCCCCAGCAAACCTCATCCACCCTACAGAAGTATACTATAAAAAGAACCCCCCAGATGAACCCCAGGATTCAGAATGTAAAACCATCATAAATCGTCAAAGAGTGTAAATAATGCATAGACTAATAAGTCAAAGAACTCAAGATAGGAATTAACTTCTGACTAAAGCTCAAGAAAATACAAATATATGGTTGCATGAAATTACAATAACAACTTGGGACTTAAAATGTGAATTCACAGGCTGGAGAAATGGCCTAGCGGTTAAGAGCACCAACTGCTCTTGCAGAGGACCTGGGTTCGATCCCCAGCACCACATGGCGGCTGAGAAACGTCTTAACTCCAATTCCAGGGGAATCCAACACCCTCTTCTGACCTCTGTAGCATTGCACAACACGGGTGCACAAACCACAGTACATTCATACACATACTAAAAAAAAGAAAAAAAGAAGTGAATTCACGAAGGAGGTAGAAATATTTAAGAAAACTCTAGTCAAAATGAAGATGGAAATGAAAAATTCAGTAAGTCAATTTGAGAATTAAAAACAGGAGAAAACCTCACAAGCAGAATGAATGAAATGGAAAACTGAATATCAAGACTGGATGACAAAGTTGAAGAAGTGGACTGCTCAAGCAAAGAATATGAAAACTTTCAAAATGACACAGGAATGGATTATGCAGGAAATGTGGAATAATATGAAAAGGTGAATTCGGGGCTGGAGAGATGGCCTAGCGGTTAAGAGCGCCAACAGCTCTTACAGAGGACCCGGGTTCGATCCCCAGCACCCACATGCCGGCTGAGAACCGTCTGAGACTCCAATTCCGGGAGAACTCCAGTTCCAGGGGAATCCAACACCCTCTTCTGACCTCCGCGGCATTGCACGACACGGGTGCACAAACTTGCATGCAGACAATACATTGATACACATACAGAAATAAATAAATGCTGGGCGTGGTGGCACACGCCTTTAATCCTAGCACTTGGGAGGCAGAGGCACGCGGATCTCTGTGAGTTCCAGGCCAGCCTGGTCTACAGAGTGAGTTCCAGGACAGCTGGAGCTACAGGGAGACCCTGTCTCAAAAAGACAAAAAAAATAAAAAATAAAAAATAAATAAATAAATAAATAAATAAATGAAAAGATGAATACTAAAAAAAAGATGACATCTACACATCATAGGCATAGAAGGAGAAGAATCTTGGGTCAATGGCATTGGCCAGATCTTCAACAGGATTAAAGAAGTAAACTTCCCTAAATTAAGGAAAGATATACCTATACATATCCAAGAAGAATGAACACCAATTAGACAGTTCCAGAACAAAAACTCCCCACAGTGTATCATAGTAAAATGACTAAATATACAGAACAAAGTAAGGATACTGAGCTACTAGAGAAAAATCCAGAAGAGCCTAGACCAGAGTATTCCAGGCTCTAAATGACCATGGATGCCCAGAATACTTTGTCCAGGAAAACTATTTATCATATTCAAAGTTAAACTTCCCATGACATGAATAGGCTGAAAGAATTCAGGTCTACCAAACCAGCTCTACAGAAAATACTCAAAGCAATATAAAGGACTCAAGATAGGTTACAGAAAGAAAATAAAATAGGGTATAATTATGGAAACACAAAATAGGATCAAGAACACAATAAATTAAAGCAGTAACCAATACAGATCTTTCAATAATAACTCTAAATGTCAATGGCCTCAACCCCCCAGTCCAAAGACACAGGCTAGTGTAATGGATTATATTTAAACAAGTTCAACTGGCAAAAATATATATGTAAATGTAGAAGGATGAAACTACACCTTTATCCTTCACTTTACAATAATAAAATTCAAAAAACTTGAGAGACCTTAATGTAAGAAGTGTCATACTGAAACTACTATAAGGAAATTTAAGGAGAAATTTCAGGATATAGACACACACCAAGCTTTTCTTAAGCAGGTTTTTGTAAACAACTCAGGAAACAATAGCTAGAACTGATAAAGGGAACTGCATCAAATTAAAAAGTGTCATTAATAGCAGAGACAGAAAACAAATGGTAAAAAAATTACAGCTATACATCCGATAGAGGAAAAATATCGAGAAGTCCAAATATAAACACCAAATAAGGAAATCACTAAATCAGGAAATGACAACCTGGACAATTATCACAAATAATACGAATGTTCCATAACATATGTTCAGATATGTTCAACATTCTAATCATCAGAGAAATGCTCAACAAAACATTATGACATTGTATGTTTTCCCAATCAGAAAGGGTACTATAAAGGAAACCAAGAAAAACAAATGCCTATGAGAGTGCTGGAAAAGGGGACAACACAACAACCTGAGCAAAACGTGGAAGGCAAATATTACATACCTGCATTCATCTATAGTACTTAGAATTAAATATTTAGACACACACTTGTATGTATATGTATATATATGCATATATGTGCACACATGTATGTGTGTACATTTATATAGTGTGTGTGCAGAAATGAAAAACAAAACCCAACCTTATGCACACTATGTTAATAAATTTTAAATCAGACAAATGCAAAATGACAGAAATTTGAAAAAATAATGACAGCCCAGGAAGTTTCTTCAATATTCTGAGATTGGGAAGTCCAGTACAGACCGATGAAGTGTCACTCCGGGTGAGTCTAAGGAGAAATGAAGGCCAAGTTCAGTGATATAGTCTGATTGAGCTCCTGGAATACAAAAAGAAAAGTACTGGAACAGCACATCAAATTTAAACAAGATATTTTGCTAATGTAATAGCATTACAGCCATGTAGATCTCCTGGTTTTGTCAATTTTATAAGATTTTCAGATGTCTCCAGTCCAGAAATCCGGGCATTCTGTTAAAAGTCTAAAATTATTCCAGAATAATTAAACAATCAATTCAGATATGAAAGCACACATGTTTAATCCCTCCAATAGAAAGCAGAATCAAGATAATCACGAGGCTTCAGGCTGGTGTAATAAAGAAATACACGTCCATATTATCTGAAAATATTTCAGAGCCCAGAAGATTTATATAAATGAAATCATACTTGATCTACAACAAGGAAGTGAGAATGTACCCCCGACTTCAGAGGTAAAATGCTTTTAAATTTTATTTATTTGTATTTTATGTGCTTAAATGTTTTGCCTGTTGAATGCAAGTGAACCACAACCACAGAGTTCCCAGGGAGGCTGCAAGAGGGCCACAAATGCCTTAGGACCAGGAGATAAACATGGCTACTAGCTATCGGGTCAGTGCCGGGAACTAAACCCAGGTCCTCTGTGAGAACAGGGTGTTCTTAACCACTGAGCCATTTCTACAGCCCATGAGAACCATTTTTAAAAAGAATGAGATACTGTAAGAGAGGAAATAAATAGGTGCACAATTCAGACATTATTTTTGGAAAACATTGGCACACAAAACTTCATGACACACAGAAATAAGATACAAACAAGCTATGTAACTTTTCTGAGACAAGGTCTCGGCACATTACCCAATGTGGATGCAGAACTCAGAATCCTCTTGGCACAGCCCTGGAAACACCACCATGTCCAATTCAGGAATATAAATCTTTGAGAGGAGGTGAAGTGATGTCTTGAGAACTTTAAATATAGAACATGACATGGTTAGTCTTATAATTGAAGCTAGCGACACTTCCGGATAAACAGATGCCTCAAAGGAACACAGATGAGGAACCACTGAGCTGCCCTGCAACATTGCAGATTAATCCCTTAACCTTGGGTCTGAGATTTTTTTTGCCCCGAACAGGATCAAAATTTCAAAAGATACTGCGTACCTAAGTGAGAGGAAGAGAAATTCTCTGGCATTCCCTGGAGGACAGTGGTGATAACGGCCCACTTCCAGAAAAGAGGCTTGTTGGCTGTCCCAAAACCCCATTTCCAAAAATTCGAGGACTGGCTAGAGGATTTTGATTGGCTGAGCTTCAGTCAGCTGACTTGTCAGTCTCTAGATCCTAACACATGCCATAAGTCAAGGCTCCTGAGTTGTCAAATTACCACCAGGTTCTAGTAAAGTGCCTGTCCACTTGCCTCACTCTTCTTAAGTAAAAATATGACCATATAATAAATCTGTGAGGTGACTGCTTGGCCAGGGATTTTACCAGGCCAGGTCTCAAGTTCAGAGAACTAATGGTAAGATTTAGGAGAAGAAGTCACAAAAGCTTTTCACTGAAAGCTCAGGAGGCACTTGTTGGAAAATAGTCTTACCTTACTGTCCCATGTTCCTCTGGAGAAGAAATTTGCCAAGTTGATTAGTGTCACAGAATTTGGAGGCTGATGGGGTTATCTCTTTCTTCTTTAAAGACAGTTGAGCAGCGAAGGAAAATAATGTTCCCCAAAAGAAAAGAATCTAGCAAGAACCACAACAAGCACTGGAAATTAGTCCCAATACAGGACAAACATTTTCAGACTTGTGTGAAATGAATCCATTACATTATTTGCATTGCTTAACTGCATCGAGAATTTTGAGAAACTGAGAAAAAGATGAAAAACATGTTTAGCAGAAAATATGAGCTCTGGTGGGTTGGGGGAAGGGAGGGAGGTACGGGTATAGATTTGATTTGTAATTTTGTATAAAATGCAGAGCTTCAATAAAACACTGGCTTTGAAAAAAAAAAGAAAGGAAAACCTTCCCATCTCCTGACTTTGGCCCTTGTACTCATTTTTCTTACAGCCCCTAAGAGTACCTGACTGGGTTTCTGCACTCCATATTTGATTACACCACATCCCACAGTGCTCATACCCCTGCTTTGAACCATTTTGAGTTCACATCACTGCTAAAGGGGTCAGGCTTCCCTTCTAAGTAGGACGGGCCTACATAACCTCTTTAATCACCTCTTCCTGCTTTGGAGTCCTTGCACTGAGATGACATGAGAGTGCCTCAAATAACCTCTGGCTTGAGAGCAAGATTAGATAAATCCCACCATACAAATCCCCTGCTTTGGCCCAGGGTTTAGTTGCTCCAGAGCTTTGTCTTACCTGCTGGATAGTGGGGGGTTCACATATCCTATTCCGACTCCTGTTCCATGGGCTTGGACCCATTTCTGTGGAGCTGCCTGTGAGTGCCTGACCCAGCCTCCTGTCCCTGGGGTGAATTGCCCCAATCCAACCATGCCAATATTTCCTGTCTGAGAATATATGTAGTCCCTCTTACTGCACCAGAGTTCAGGGTTCCTTTCTAGATAATTGGGGCCAATACATCCTCTTTCTCTTTTCTCCACTTCTTTGACCTTTCCCACTGACATGACCTGACAGTACCTGACAATGCCTTTGGCCTTTGTGGTTGTTTAGCCCAAATCATCTCAGACCTATCCTCCCGCTTTGGGACTATCTAGTGTCTGCCACTGCTCCAGGTCTCCTACTTCCTTTCTGCTGATTAGGGGTCTACATAACCTCGTTCTATCTCCTCTCTTTGGGCTTTGGTTAACTCCCTCTGAGACAGCAGGAAATTGCCTCACTCAGCCTTTTTCCTCCAGGTATGGGTAGACAAAACCCACCATTTACATCTTCCTGCTTTGGCACAGTAGCAACACCCTCCCATTGCTGCAGTGCTTAGCATTCCCTGCTAGACAGTAGGGGCTGCCATATTCACTGTCCAGTTAAGCTACTTCTGCTTGTATGATGCTGTCAGAGAGTGCCTAATTCAGCTGTTTGCTCAGGAATGAGAAGCCCACAACCAGAAATGCCTGTAATCCCTGTATGGGAACCTCCCTAGTCTGTCTTACTTCTTCATGTTTCAGGGTCTCCATGTGGATAATAAGGGCCAGCACATCCTCTTCTATACCCTCTCTTCAATACTTTGGTCCATCCCACTGAGCAGGCCTAAGAGTCCCTGGCAATATCTCTGGAACCATCTATGAGTAGCACAATCTTACCACACTCATCCCTCTGCTTTCATTACATTTCTGGTTCCCTTCACTACTCCAGAGGTTAGGATTATTCCCTGCTGGATTATAGGGTGGCTCATATACCTGTTCCACCTCTTATCTTAAGGAGTTGGACCTGTGTCTGACTGGATCTCATGTTAACATGTGACAATATTTTCATTAAGAACATGACCCATGCCAAGTCAATCAGACAAGGGCCCAGAGTGGAGCAAAGGAAATAGGCAGCCATCTGCAATAGCCTGGGAACTGCTGGAGAATGATTACTACTGGCTTAGGGAGAGTAGACCTTATTTTCAACCACTAGATATCTTGACTAGACTCCAGTGGATAAATTGGCTCACCCTTCTTCTAGTTATCCTTTTTTTCTGGACTTGAACTCCTCACTCTGAAGAGGCCCAATTAGCCCAAATTCCATGATACTCACCCCACAGCTTTAGGCCCATGTCTAGCCCCTCCACTGTACCAAGGGTCAGGTTTCTCCACTAGAAAGTAGGGGACCATAATCTTCCCATGCCCTCTCCTTTGTCCTTGAACTTGTCCCTCTGAGATGCCCAGTGTGTGACCAACTCAGCCTCTGGATGCCAGGGTGAATTCCCCCAATCCTGTATGCGCATCTTCTTTCTTGCTTTCATACTATCTCTGGTCCCTGCCACTGCTCCAAGACTCAGGTTATCCTCCTGGCTAGAAGGGGGCCAAAGATTCTCTTCCCATCCTGTCTTTTGGCCTTAGACTCATCCCTCTGAGAGGAATGAGACCTATGACCCCTCCTCTGATTTCCTGGGTAAGTAGCCCAATCTTACCCCATCCATCTCCCTGCTTTACAACCATCTCTAGTACCTTCCATTCCTACAGGACTCATACTTGCCTGTTGTGTAGTAGGAACAAGCACATCCTCTTTCTATTCCCTCTGCTTAGACCTTGGACTCATCCCACTTGGAGAGCGTAAGAGTGCTTAACTTTGCCTCTGGCCGCTATGGGTGTGAATATCAGCCCAAATCCTGCCACACCTATCTCCTGGCTTTAGAATAATATCTAGTACCTCTCACTTCTCAAGGACTCAGGCTTCTGACCCAAGTAGTAGGGGCCCACCCATCCTCTTCCCATCGGCTCCCTTTGGGCCATGTACCAGTGCCATACATATGGCTTGATAGTACCTGACATGGCTTCTGGCCTCTGGGGATGAATACCCCAAATTGAGCCACACATCCACCTGTTTGGGACAGTCCCCAAGCCCTTCCACTGCTCCAGGGCTCAGGCTGCCTGGCTGGATAGTAGGGGCCTACACATTCTCTCCCAATTACTCTCATTCAGACTTGGACCAGTCCTAGTGAAACAGCCAAATAGTGTGTAAGTTGATGTTTGGGCTCCAGCAGAGGGTATGCTAAAATTTGTCTTTCCCATTTCTCTGCTTTTGGACCATCTGTAGACCCTCTTACTGTTTGATAGCTAAGGTGTACACTGTCGGTAGTAGGGGCTCACACATCTTCCCATCCATTTTTATCCAGGCTTTCACCCATCTCATGGAAGCACCCCGAGAGTGCCTGACTTGACCTCAGGCCTCCAGGTGTGAGTAAAACAAATCACACCATGTTCATACTTCTTCTTTGGCAAAATGTGTATTTCCTCCACCAAGCCAGGACTTAGGCTCCCTGCTGGCAAGTAGGGACACAAAAAAATCCCATTTTCATCACCTTGGCCTTTGGATCTGTTCCTCTTAGATGGCCTGAGAGTGCATGAATCAGACTCCCAGAATCCAGGGATTAGTAGCTCAATTGCTGGCCTGTCTATCATCCTGTGTGTGACCATCTCTATCACCTCCAAATCCTCAGGGCTCTTCACACTTGCCTGCTTGCTAGTAGGGGTCCAATCATCCTCTTCCCATTCCTTGCCATTGGGCCATGCTCCTGTTGCTGAGACATCCTGAGAATGTCTGACTCAGCTTGGCCTCCAGGGCTGATTACCTTGAATCCCAGGGTGCACATTCCCCTGCTTTGAGACCAGTTCTATTCCCTTTCATGCTCTAGGGTTCAGCATTCTGTTCTGGCTAATAGAGGCCCACACACCTGCTTCCCATTCCCTTTCCTTGGAGTGGTGACATGTCCCTACGAGACAGCCTAAGAGAACCTTGCGAGGCCTATGGTGTCCAGGGATTAGTGGCCTAAACACTGCCATGGTCAATCTTCTGCTTTGGGACCACTTCCAGTCTTCCCCACTGCTCCAAATTTCAGCCTTTCCTGCTAACTCATAAGAGCTCAAGGAAGCCCTTCAAATCACCTGTTCTTGGACTCTTCATCAATTGCTGATCAGGCCCTGAGAGTGCCTAACTGGGCCTCTGGGCCTCTGGGATCTGGGCAAAGTACAACAAATTCCATGGTGCCCGTCACTCTGCCTTGGGGCACTTTCTAGTCCTGCTCACTTCTCTAGGGCCCAGTCTTCCCTTCTACCAAGTCCAGTCCTCAGTCTTCACTTTTGGCTAGGATTGGTCTTTATGACCCCTTCTCAGCCCTTCTTCTTGAGCCTTGGCACATCCCTATGAGGTGACCTGAGAGGGCCTGATTCAGCCTGGGGCCTCTAAGGATAAACAGTCCAGATCCAGCTGTGCTCATCTCCCTGATTTTGGAACATTTGTGGCCCTCTTCACTTCTCCAGGGCTCATGGTATCATGCTGTCTAGGAGGGCTTACACATCATCTCCATATCTGCTCTCATTAGGCCTATGAGATGGGTCTTAAAAGTGCCTGACTTACCCTTTGAGTTCCAGCAGTGAGTAGCCTAAATCTCCAACATGCATCTCAGTTTTGGGGACCATGTCTTGTCTATCCCTTCTCTTTGGGTTTTGGAAACCTTGTTCTGAGATGGTATGAAATTTTATGAAATGGGCTTTGCCCTCATGGAAAGAGTAGACAAAATACCATACAAATCCCACTGCTTTGAGATTGTATCTGGTCTCTCCCACTGCAGCAGGTCTCATTAGCCTTCCCTGCTGGATCTTGGGACCTTGCATATCCTCTTCCCATTCCCACTCCTTGGTCTAGGAAATTCCTATATAAGTGTCCAACTCAGTTCCCAGACCTAGAGAGTCACTAGCTCAAATCTGGTAGTGTCTATCCTACCTATCTGTGGCCATCTATAGTCCCTCTCACTGCTCTAGGTCACAGAGCTCCCTTCTGCATAGCAAGAGCCAGCATATCCTCTTCCCATTTCTTTTCTTCAGTACTTTGACCTATCCCTTGAGAGAGTCTGAGAGTCCCTAACAATTCCTCTGACCTCAGTGGATGAGTGGCCCAAATCACCTTCTACACATATCCCTTCTTTGGGACCATCTCTATTCCCACCCACTACTCCACAACGATTTTCTATCAGGGGACTACACATATTCTTACCACCACTTTCCCTGGGCTTTGGACCTGAGACTCTTAGATGGCTTAAGAGTTCCTGGCTCCGGGGCTGGAGAGATGGCCTAGCGGTTAAGAGCGCCGACCGCTCTTACAGAGGACCCGGGTTCATGCCCCAGCACCACATGGCGGCCGAGAACCGGCTGAAACTCAATTCCAGGAAGACTCCAATTCCAGGGAATCCGACACCCTACACCCTTTCTGACCTCCGTGGCATTGCAGACAGGGTACAAACTTGCAGCAGACAGTACATCATACACATACAGAAATAAATAAAATTTAAAAAAATAACAAAAAAAGGAAAAAGAGTTCCGTGGCCTCCATCTCCTGCTCTGGGGTAAAAAACAAAAAAAAAATATCCAGCCATGCCCATCTACTCTGCTCTGTGATCCTTTCCAGTACCTCACACAGCTTGATTCTTTAGCCTAACCTGCTGTCTAGTACAGGCAAGCACATTTTCTTCCCATCTCTTATCCATGGGTCTTGTACATTTCCCTCTTCTAGGTCTTGAAAATGACTGACTAGGCCTGTGGCCTCTGGGGTGGAGTACAGAAAATTCCATGGTGCCCATAGCCTTGCTTTCAGCCACTTCCTACTCCTGCTGACAGTTCCAAGGACCAAGCTTCCCTTCTGCCTAGTAGGAAGCTATTTAACCATTCTATCCCTTCTCTTAGGTGTTTGAAAACTCGCTCTGGGACCACATGTGATTGATTCAATAAGCCTTTGGCCTCCAGGCCAATGCTTTGACTTTTCCCACAGAGATGGCCTGAGAGTGCCTGGCAATCTCTCTAAATTTGGTGTTCGAGTAGCCCAAAACATCCCACAAAATCTCCCTGCTTTGGGACCATCTCTAGTCCCACCCATTGCTCCAGAACTCTGGATCACATATGACCTAGCAGGAAATGCTGAGCTCTGGAGCAGTTGGAGACACTAGACACAGTGCCAAAGCAACAGTATAGGTCTGGCAAGATTTGGGCCACTAACACCGAGACACCATAAATCTCCTCAGGTATTCTTAACTGATCTCACAGGGGTAGATCCCATTCCCAAGGAGAGCGTATGGAAATCACCAGTTCACACTCCTCCTCGCCACAAGGAATGCCCGAGCTCTAGATTAGGGTGGTGGACTAGGCATTGTGCCAAGCAAGGAATACATGGTATGAAATTTGGACTACTCACCACTGGAGGTGGGAGGCCAAGACAGGTCAACTTAGGCCCACATAGTGGGATGGACCCAAGACCCAAAGACAAGGGATAGGAAGAGAATGTGCAGGACTCTACTAGCTAGGAGGTAGCCTAATACTTGGACCTCTATGGGGTACTAGAGAAGGTGCCAGAGCAGGGTGAATGGGCACTTTTGAATTTGGGCAGTTTTCTCCTGGAGGGCCCTAACTGAGACAAGCAGTCTCAGGTTAACTCATATGGATTGGTTTCAAAGCACAAAGATAAGACCTGGGAAGAGGCTATGAAAGAATCTCCAGTAGAGAACACTGGTCACTGGTGGAGTGGTCTGGACTAGAAATTGTTGCAAATGAGGGAGATGTTCATGTTAGTATTTGGGCAGATGCCTCCCATCACTTGGAGACAGATTTAGGTACTCCCAAGTTATCTGAGTGAGTCAGGTCCAAGGCCCAATGACAGCAGATGGGAAGTACACATGCCTGATCCCATTGCATAGCAGGGAATCTAAATTTCTGGAACAGTGGGGAGGACTAGAGATGATCCCAAAGTAGGGGGGTGTTTTGGGATAATTTGGGCTACTCAACTGCCAGTCAGAGGCTTTGCCAAGCACTCTCAGGCCATCTCAGTGAGAAAGTCAAAGTATTGGAGAAAAGAGATGGAAAGAGGATGGGCTGACCAAGAATATCAAGAAAGGAACCCTGAATCCTGGTGCAGTAAGAGGGACTAGATATATTCTCCGACAGGGAGGATTGGCATGGCTGGATTTAGACAACTCACCCCCAGGGGCAGGAGACTGAGTCAGGCACTCTCAGGCAGCCTCACAGAAATGGATCCAAGCCCAAGGAGTGGGTCTGAGAAGAGGAAATGTGACCCCCCACTATCCAGGAGGGGAGACAAAGCCCTGGAACAGTGGGAGCGACTAGACACTGGGTCAAAGCAGGAGATTTGTATTGTGGGATTTGGTGTACTCTTGCCCACAACCCAAAGGCTCTGTATGGCTCTCTCATGTCCTCTGAGACCAAGGATTCCAAAACAGGAAGAAAGGTGATAGAAAGAGGTGTGGCAGCCCCTACTAGTTAGAAGAGAATCCTGAGCCCGTTAGCAGTGAGAGGGGCTAAAATTGGTCCCATTGCAGAGTTATGAGGTCCATGGGATACTGGGTACTCAGCCCTGGACCCCAGAAGCACTGTCAGGCATTCTCAGGGCCTGTGAGAGAGATGAGGACAAGGCTCAAGGACAGAGGATGGGAAGATCTTCTGTGAGCTCCTATAAGCTAGCAGGGAAGCATGATTCCTGTTGCAGTGGGATAGACTAGAGATGGTCCCAAACCAGAAGGATTGCTTGGCAGGTTTTAGGATACTATCACCTAAACATGTGAGGCTTAGTAAGGTGCTATCACGCCATCTCATAGGGACAGTCCAAGCTCCATGAAGAGGGGATTTGAAGCAGATGTGTACGTCTCTATTAGCCAGAACAAACGCATGAATTCTGGACAGACGTGAGGAACTAGACATTGTGCCAGTGCATGGGAATCGGTAGGATAGAAATGGGCTACGCACCACTGCAGGTGGGAGGCCTCATCAGGCCCTGCCAATCCAAGGCATCCAAGGCCCACAGAGAGAATGGGAAGAGCATGTGTGTGGTCCTAGTAGCCTGCAGGATAGCCTTAGCCCTGGGGCAGATTGAGAGACTAGATTCCTGGGGAGATTGGTATGGCTAGATTCAGGGTACTCCCCCCCCCCAGAGGCCAGAGGCAGAGTCAGACACTTTCAGGGTGTCTGAGTTGGGCAATGGGACAAGGATCTTCAGTCCCTTACTAGCCGGCAGAGTAAGGGCAAGTCACACTCTGTAAGGCTGTCTCACTGGGATTGGTTCAAGTCCCAATCTTAGAACAAGGGAATAAGATTGATCATCCCTTACTACACAGCTTGGTTGTCAAAGCCCTGAAGCAGTGAAGGGGACAATAATTGCTCTGCATGCATGGGTATTGTGGTCAAAGGATTTGGGCTATTCACCCCCTGCGCCATAGTCCTTGTCAGGGACTCTGGGGCCTGCTCAGTGGGACAGAACAAAGTACTGAATAGAGGAAATGATAAGAAAATATATTAGGACACTGTTCTTTTTTCTCTTCCATTGCTGTAACAAAACACACTGACTGACACCAACTTGGGGAGGAAAGGGTTTATTCAGCTTGCATCTCTTCGATCATAGTCCATCACTCAGGGAGCCCAAGGTAGGAACTCAGGACAGGAACCTGGAGGCAGGAGCTGAAGCACAGGCCATGGAGAAATGCTGCTTACTGGCTTGCTCCTCTGACCCATGCCCAGCCTGCCCTCTTATATGATACACAACCACCTGCCCAGAGGTGGCACAACCCATAGTGGGCTGGGCCCTCCCACATTGCCCAACAATCAAGACAATACTCCACAGACGTGGCCATAGGCCAGTCCAATGGGGCTTATTCCCCAGTTGAGGCTCCCTCATCCCAGATGTATCAAATTGACAATAAAGCTATCCAGCACAATTGAACCCTTGTCAACTTGACACACAAAGAATATCACTTTTAAACCACCACTTTTCCAGTTCTCGACCCCAAGGTATGATGTTAACATTAATCACAACCTAAGACAGTACAACCTTAAAAACCCTACAGTCCTTAAAATGTCCAAACATTTAAAAGTTCACAGCCCGTTGAATATTACAGGATCTTACTGTAGCTTATAACATCTCCTGACCATTAAAGGGTGCAAGCTTGTGGCATCAGCCGTGGGTTAGTCCTCCAAGGAGAGAGCCAATAGCCAATTAGATTTGGGATATACAGAAAAAAACATAATTTATGGATTAACATATCATCCAAACATCTGTGTCTATACCAAAGCAACCTATGATAACAATTAAAACTGCTTAAACCTATATATCTAATTGCTTGTGCTTCATTAGTAGGATTGAAAGGTTATTCCTGGACAAACTGTCAGCCCATGAAAGAAAACAGCCAGAATTGACCAGAGTCCAAGACAACAGCTCCAGAGAAAGTAGACTGTTTTGCTTCTCATCCACTTGTGCCCCTTGTCTAAGCCTAGGGAAAAATCTGTGGAATAGGGGGCGTGGTAGAATGTAAGGGCTGTGATTGGGGTGAATGGAGAACCTACAGCAATATAGCCTGGACACTCATTTGATCAACTTCTTTGAACATACAAGCCCCCCCCCCCACTGGATGGTGGGACCAAGGGGCTGTGTGGATTTGGACACAACTGCTTGCAAATTTGTTTTACATGAAGGAAGCTTGTACTCATAAATTATCACTTATTGCTAAAAAATGGAAAAAAACTGAGAGAAAGATGCAGGACAGTTATGGCAGAATGCATGATCTAGGAAGGGGTGGGTAAGGTGGGGGGAAGGGAAATGGAAATATGCCTGAACTGAATTGGAAAATGATCTATGAAATACACAAGGCATCAATAAAAAAAAAAAAGTTCACAGTCTGTTAAAAGTCTCTTAACTGTGGGCTGCTGTTAATTCCAAACAAGTACTGTCTTATTTCAAAGGGAATAATCAGGCACTCTCAAACAAAACCTAAGTCCAGCAAAGTAGCTCAAGGCTGGACACCTGGGATTCACTCACGATCTTCTGGGCTCCATAGGGTTTCGGCAGCTCCCCTTCTCCGACTCTGCGGTCTGTGGCACACACAGCTCATCTCGCAGGCCCAGGCCGACTCCATTCCACACCTGCTGCTGCTCTTGGTTGTCGTCCCATGGTCCTGGCATTTCCAAAAAGCTTGGGTCACCACTAAAACTGAGGCAGCATCTTCACCACTGGTTTCTTTTGACCTCTCTTGGTGCAAAGCCTCAGCTTCTCTCCATGACCCCTGCAATCCTGGGGTCTTCACTGCAACCGAGGTGCACTTTCAAAAATGGTCTTTCCTGATCTCTCACAGTGCCAAGCCTAGGCTGCTTTCTGTGACCCCCCTCAAATTTCAACACCAGAACCATATAGGAGACTTTTACACACTACCAAGTCCTGCTTCTGGCTTGACATGGAGGCTCAGCCCCTTTCTGGAACATAGCTTCTGTGTGCTGACCCTCAAGAAATTCTTTCCAGAAGATTTCACCACAGTGGTGCTGGTCTCTTGTTACTTACAGCTGATTTTTCAGCCCCAGCTAACCAGCATCAATTGTCCCAGTAAAGCACAGGGTTCACTTCAGGTTCTGGTCTCTTGTTACTTACAGCTGATTCTTCAGCCACAGCTGACCAGAGCCCATAGATTAAACAGTCCTGATGATCTCTGCTTCCCTTTGAAACTTCACAAGCCAGGCCTCCTGGCTCTCCTCCTACAACTGTTTCAGCAAAACTGTTCCAAGTTCCACAGCAATGATCTTTAGGCATTCAATGATTTTTCTAGCCCAAAGTTCCAAATGCTTTCACAATTCTTCCCCAAAACACCAAGGTCAGGTCTGTCACAGCAATAGCCCAACTCTCTGGTACCAATTTCTGTTCTAGTTTGTCTTCCATTGCTGTGACAAAACACTCTGACTGACACTAACTTGGAGAGGATAGGGTTTATTCAGCTCACATCTCCTGGATCTTAGTCCATCACTCAGGGAGCTCGAGGTAGGAACTCGGGACAGGAACCTGGAGGCAGGAGCTGAAGCACAGGCCATGGAGAAATGCTGCTTACTGGCTTGCTCCTCTGGTCCATGCACAGCCTGCCCTCTTATATGGTACACAACCACCTGCCCAGAGGTGGCACCACCCATAGTGGGCTGGGCCCTCCCACATTGCCCAACAATCAAGACCATACTCCACAGACGTGGCCACAGGCCAGTCCAGTGGAGCCAATTCCCCAATTGAGGCTCCCTCAACCCAGGTGTGTCGAGTTGACAATAAAGCTATCCAGCACAGACATAATACTGAGAAGCGGACCCTGATCCCTGTACAGTAAGAACAACTGGAGTTGTTCCCAAACAGGGAGGATAGGCAAAGCTGGGCATGTTCTACTCACAACCAGTTCACAGTCTGGGTCAGGCCCTCCCAGTCAGCTTCTTTTTTTTATATTTTTGAATGTGGATTTGCAGCCAAGTACAATTCACAGCAGTAAACCCGGCTGCTTTCACCAAGGTCACACCAGGCAACATTCCACATAGATGGGGAAGGGCTCACAAGGCCCCACTCCTGGCTAAAGAACTTATAGGCTGTTGCAGTCTGAGGCTCCTGCAGGATGGAGAAATAGTTTCCTTCTTGGACAAGTTCCTAGATAGGCTGCTGATGCCCCAGTGGTCAGCCCTCAGAATGGGTCCAAGCCCAAAGAGCAGGAAGAGCCAGAGGATACAGGAGCACCTATTATCCACAGGGAGAGCTAACACCTGGAGCAGTGGGAGAAACTAGACACTGTGCCAAAGCAGGAGGATTCATAGGGTGGGTTTTATCTACTAAAAATCAAAGGTTTCTGAAGCAATATCATGCTTTCTCAGAGGGAGTTCTTCAAAGCCCAAAGAAAGGTGATAGAAAGGGGTTGTGTAGCCCCTTACTACAAAGAATGGAATCCTGAGCCCTGGAGCAATGATAGTTACTAGAGATGATCCTAAAGCAACATGGCACTGAAGGATTTGGGGTACTCAACCCCAGAGGCCAGAGACCCAGTCAAACATTCTCAGGGACAATAATAGGGATGGGTACATGAAAATGTGCTTCCCTGTACTGGACAGTGTGGTGATGCTGCTGAGATTTGTGGCGGGGCTCACTTAATACTTGGATGACCCATGTGGAAAATATGCGCAGGAAAGCACACCAAGTGTACACATGTTGAGGTTCAAATGCAGAGAGAGATTTTATTCCAACTGTCTGCTTAAATATCCATCATGACTCAATCCTCAGGGCCGAATGCTAAAACTTTTCATCATTCCCCTCCACCACATGGGTGTGGCCAAGGAGGTACCATTGACTTAGGAATGCTACCCATCTTAACTAAGTTTTCCCACAGGACAGCAGTTAGGCCTGACACCTGGAGCTGCGTGAGGTACTAGAAATGCTCCAAGAGCAAGGTGGAAGGGCAGGGCTGCATTTTTATGCTCAACCCTGGAGTCCAGAGGCAGAATCAGACTTGCTGAGTAACATGGGTCCCAGTGAGAGGGAAATGGGACAAAGATCGGAGGCCTTCTACTAGGCAGGAGGACAGCCTGAGCCCTGGAAGAGTGGGAGGGACTAGACATGGTCCCAAAGCATAGAGATGGACATTACAGATTAAGGCTACTCACAGCTGAAGTCCAGAGTATGAGTCAGACACTCTAAGACCGTCCCACAGTAACTGGTCCAAGGACAAATGAAGGGGGATGGGAAGAGGATATGTGAGCCCCTCTTAGATACCATGCCAGCCTAAGCCCTGGATGGGTGAAGTAGAACAGAGATGGTCCCAAACAGGAATAGGCAGGGCCAGATTTTGGCTGTTCACCCCCAGATACCATAGGAAAAGTGTGGTAGTCTTTGGTCACATCATAGTGATGGGTCAAAGGTCCAAGGAGAGGGCTAGGAAAAGGATGTGAAGGCTGCCCCAAGCCAGAGGGGAAGGCTGAGCACTGGAGTAGTGGGAGGAAATAGAAATAGTGATCTTCACAAAGTAGGGAGATGTTCTCAGTGGGATTTGGGCTCTTCACTCGCAGAGGCAGGAGATAGAGCTGGGCACTCTCAATCCATCTAAGTGCCTCAAGCCCAAAGCCCAAGGAAAGGGGATGGCAAGAATACCTGTGGCCCCCCTAATGCAAAGTGGGAAGGCCACTTTGTATTAGGATGTACTTGAGTTGGTGACAAAGTTGTGGGGTGAAGGTGATTTAGGCCACCCATTCACTGAGGCCATAGGCCTTGTCAGAGACCCTGAGACCTTCTCAGTGGGACTGGTCAAAGTATTGAAGAAAAGGAATGGGAAGAAAATGTGCTGGCCCTTACTACTCAGAAGGAAACCCTATGACCTGGAGCAGTAAGAGGGACTATAGATGGTTGCAAACAGGGAGGATTGGCATGGCCAGATTTGGGCTGCTGACTCTCTGGGACTGGAAGCTGAGTTGGGCCCTATCATAGGTATGTGTCCTAGACCAAGGAGTGGGAATGGGAAGAGGTTATGCAAGCCCCCAGTATCCAGCAGGGAAGGCTAAGACCTGGAGCAGTGGGAGGGACTAGATACTCTGCCAAAGCAGGGAGATTTGTATGGTGCTATTTTTCTACTCTTGCCCTCAGGCCAGAGGCCATTTGAGGGAAGCTCAGGCCATTTCAGAGCAAGGTTTCCAAAGCCCAAAGAGAGGTGATAGACTAGACCTGGTTCCCGGAGTTGCACATTTGGGCTACTCATTGCTGGAACTCAGAGGGCTAGCCAGGAACTCTAAGTCTATTCCAGTAGGACTCATATAAGGTGTAATGAGAGTTAATGTGGAGAGGTTGTGTGAGACCTTTCTAGACAGCAAGTTAGCAGAAGCCCTGGAGCAGTGACAGGCGCCAGAGATGGTCCAAAAGCAGGCAGATGAGCACAGCTGGACTTGGGGTATTTACCCTCAGAGACCCCAGGCCTAGTCACTTCAAAGGGATAGATCCAAGGTCAAAGTGAGAAGCTGGGAAGAGAATGTAAGGCCCATCTTAGGAAGCGGGGAGGGCTGAGGACTGGAGTAGTGGGAGGTAATGTAAATGACCCCAAAATAGGGAGAAGTTTGTAGTGGGAGTTGGACTATTCACCTCCAGAACCTGGAGGTGCAGTGAAGCAGGCTCAAGCTGCCTGAGTGGCTTTGGTGCATGCCTCAAGGAGAGGGGATGCAAGACTATCTTGAGGTCTGTAATAGCCAGGAAGCTAGAGTTTGGGGGCAGTGGGAGGAACTAGAGATGGTCCCTATTATTCAGCCAGGAACCTATAGTTCTGTGGCAGTTGGAGGGTCTAGAGATCATTCCAAAGCAGAGGGATACATGGGGTGTGATTTGGTCTACTGACCCACTCAGGCACTCAGTGGGATAGGTCAATGTCTTGATGAAAGGGAATCAGATGTGGATATGCTGTATTCTATTATCCAGAAGGAGACCCTGTGCCCTTTAACAGCAAGTGGGACCAGAAATGGTCCCAAACAGGTAGGACAGGCATGTTTGGATTTGGGATACTCATCCCCTCTGGCTGGAATTTGATTCAGGTACATTCAGGCAGCTTCATAAGAATGGTTCCAAACCCAATGAGCAGCACTTGGGAGAAGATGTGTGAGCCTGTATTATTGAGCAGGGAGAGTTAACCATTTGGAACAGTAGGAGGGACTAGACAGTGTGCTAAAGCAGGTGAATTTGAATGGTGAGTTTTGGCTAACCTTGCCCAGAGTCTGAGGCCAAATGAAGGAATCTTATGTTATCTCTCAGCAAGTTTTTAAAAAAGACCAAACAGAGGGGATACAAAGAGGTTCTGTAGGCAAATACAGGGCAGAAGAGAAAAGAATCCTGACAGCTGGAGCCAAGAGAGTGACTAGAAATGATCTTAATACAGGAGTATGAGCACCACAGGTTTTAGGGTAATCACCCCCAGAGGCCAGAGGCCCTGTCAGGCATTCTCAGGACCTATAATAGTGATGGGTTCAATTCCCAATGAGAGGAGAGGGCAACATTTTTATGAGCTCCTGTAAGCCAACAGGGAAGGCTGAGCCCTGGAAGAGTGACAGAGACTAGAGATGGTCCCAAACCAGGAAGATTGCATGACAGAATTTGGGCCACTAACCACATGACACCAAGGAATCAGTAGGACAGAATTGGGTATACTCAACTCTGGAAGTCATAGGCCAAGTTTGACCCTCTTAGGCCCTCTAAGGATGATGTGTTCAATGCCCAAAGAGAATGGGATGGGAAAAGAATCTGCGTGCTGCTACTTGCCACCAGGGTATCCTGAGATTTGGATCAGTGTGAAGGACTAGAGATGGGCCCAAGGCAGGAGGATGACCATGGCTGTGTATGGGGTATTGAGCCTCCCTTGAGGCTAAAGTTAGAGTCAGACACTTTCAGGCTCTGTGAGTAGGATAGGTCCAATTCCTAAAGCTGGGGAATAGGATAATTATGTGAGGCCCCCTACTCTCCAGCAGGGAAAGCTAAGCCCTGAGGCAGAGGGAGGGACCTGAAACTGGGTCAAATAACATGAATTTAGTAGGTTGAGTTTGGGGCTAACAACACCCAGAGTCCAGAGGCTAATTGAAGGAATCACCCCAGAGTGATTTTTACAAAGCCAAAACGGGGGCTGGAAAGTTGGCTCACTGGTTCAAAGCACTTACTGTTCTCACAGAAGACCCAGGTCCAAATCCAAGTGCCCACAAGGCAGCTAACAACCATCCTTAACTCCAGTTCCAAGGGATCAGAGAAAATCTTCTGTCCTCTCCTGGCATTGCATGACATGGGCACACTTACATAAAAGTACACATTACACACATCCACTTAAAATTTAAAAAATAACAAAACCAGCAACATCAAAAAACAAAGCCAAACAAGAATGGATAGAAAGGGGTTGTATAGGCCCATACTGGGCAGAAGAGAAGCCTGAGCCCTGGATTCATGAGAAGGACCAGGTATGGCTCTAGTACAGGGGTATGGGCACCCCTGGATCTGGGATACTCACCCAAGAGGCCAGAGACCCAGTCAGAAACTCCCAGTTTCTGAAATAGTGAAGAGTTCAAGTCCCAGTTGTAGGGGATGGCAAGATTTCCTGAGAGCTCGTATAAGCTAGAAGGGAAGGCTGAACCATGGAGCAGTTGCAGAGACTGGAGATATTTCCAAAACATGAGGTTTTGAGCCAGTAACCCCCAGATATCATAGGCCAATTGGGTGTTCTTAGGCCATCTCATAGGGACAGTCCCAGCCCTAAGGTAGGGGGATGGGAAGCATAGGTGTTGGTCCTTTTAAGCCAGCAGAATAGCCTGATTGCTGGAACTATGTGAGGGACTGGACATTGTGTCATCTCAGGGCTTCTGGAGGGCATAACTGGGGCTACTCAGCCCTGGATATGGGAGTCCTAGACAGCCCCTTTCATTTCCTCACAGTGGGATGTGTTCAAGTCCCAAAGAGAAGGAATATTAAGATTATGCACATGCCCCTATTAACCAGCAGGATAGTCTAATGCCTGGAACAGTGTGAGGGTCTAGACATGGTCTCAGATCAAGGAAGTGAGAATGGACAGATTTGGCTACATACCTCTAGAGAGAGGCCAGAGGCAGAGCCAGACATTCTCAGGCTGTCTAATTTGGATGGGTCTGATTTCCAAGGAGAGGGAATGGGACAAAGATGTGAGGCTCTCTACTATCCAGCTGGGTAGCTTAGCCCTGGAACAGTGGGAGGGACTAGTGAAACTTTGTCAGGTAAATGGTGGTCAGCTATAAGACATCATGTTAAGTGAAGTAACACATCCAAGAAAAACAACACATGGTATCTGCTCTATGGGATGCTATCAATACTCCAGTTATAATTTTCTTGTGGAGAGGATGCATATTAAGAACAACAACAGGAAGATTGCACAGAAAACTGACTGAAATGGTGACTCGGAAGGGTGGGAGGGGGGAGAGGAACACGGGTATATATTAGATTTGTGATATTTAATGGCGTGAGTTCAACAGTATCCAGTTTTCCCTCTTCCTCCTACAGGATACGGTGTTTTTATAACGATTAAAAGTAAATATGTGTAATATAACAACATGTTTAAAGCTGATAAACGTAAGCTCTGAGTTAATTGGGAATAAATTGCTTGTTGTCCACATTAGCTTAATTAAAAACGGTATAATACAAAAATTATTTGGGATTGGCTACACAAATTTGGCGTCTATAATTTTGCTGTCATTGTATCACCTTGTAGCAATCTCTTTCACCATATAGGATGTATTAATTTAAAAATTAAGTTTGTTTCCCAAGTTGGCATATACAATACCCACAGCATGGTGAATTGATGAATCTTGCCTTGAGTCCACCTTATAGTATGTATAATACAACGATTTTTTTGAGACTATGGGTCGAAAATAAAAACCTATAAAAAAAGGGGGATACAGATAGATATGAAAACTTTTTGTCAAAAACCTGCAATCCAATCTTAAAATTAACTACAGGAAAGGATTTGTATGTTCCAGCGCCAGAGTATCCCAACTTAATGGGCGAAAAAAAAATGAGTAGGATGTACCAGAGTGCCAGCAGAAGGATTGACCCTCTGGCAATGAAGGGAAGAAAAGCCTCATGTTGCTGCAGACATCAGCTCCCCTCTTGGATCCTACAGTAACAACTATTTTTTAATGATCTTAATGAAGCTTTACCTTTTAGGTGTGGCAAAGGATTTAACACAAGGACTTTCTTAACCCCCCCAAGAATAAGGAGAAATTTGATGATGAGGTCATGTCTCCAGTTTGTAGATTGGAGCCAGCTGTTTATAAGGTTATCTCTTAAAAAAAAGTAAATGCTTTCTTTATTGACTAATGGACAAGAAACGGTGAAAAGGATTATTCCTATCAGAACCAAATATAACTAAAGTCTCCTTAAGCTATGCACTTAAGCAAAATGATTAATACAGGAGCTCTAATCGACAATGGATATCTACCAAGGAGATTTTTGGCCAGGGGATCCAAGCCCCCACAAAGGTAAAGGCTCCTTGCCTCCAAACGGGATATCTGCAGGAAAGAGGCGATAAGGCCCTGCTGAAGACCTGATTAAATGGAAAGATGTATGGAGAGACCGCACTTGCAAGTATACAGATGGTCTCTGAATGCCAGAGAGTGTTACCAAGGACCACTAAACCCATAAAGCAAATATAGGGTCTCCTTGAGTCAAGCAAGACTCCTTCTGTCAGCACCAGCTAACCTCATCTGCCTGGAATACTGTGCACAGTGGCAGCCATATGTCTTATATCCAAATCAATGGCTATTAGCTCTCTCCTCTGAGGAATAACCATGGCTGATGCACAAGCTTACATCCTCTATAGGTTAGGAGATGTTATAAGAACCACATGAAGACCCTGCCATACTTAACAGGAAAATGTAATTCAGGATTAACATACCTATCCAAACACTGTGTCTATACAAAAAGTAGCCTACCATAACAATTAGTAATTTTAAATACCTATATATCTAGCATGTGCTCATAGTAGGATCTAAAGGCTATATACTATACTGTTTAAATACCTATATATCTAATTGCTGTGCTTCTTAGTAGGATCGAAAGGTTTATGCCTGGACAAGCTGTCAGCCCATGAAAGAAAACAGCCAGAATTGACTAGAGACACAAGACAACAGCTTCCAGAGAAAGTTAGACTGTTTTTGCTTCATCATCCACGTGTGTCACACCAACTCCCGTCTGTCTGTGTAGAGCATAATGGGGGAAGAGATATGAGCCTTTTGAGGCAAACCTCCTGGTGGTCAAGTGACAGAGAACCGGTACCCGTCTCAGCTCTAAGATCAGAGCATTACAAGATGTTATGCTTCATGAGTGTTGGACTTTGTATATTGTCTTTTGATCTCTTTTTCTGAGCTCAGACAACCTCAGTCCCAGACAAGGGACAGTTAACCATGCTTAAAAATAATTCAGACAAACAGAAGCTTCATGACCTAAGTAAAATCATACAGAGATACAACATGTAAAGGTTCCCTTGTCCTAAAAAGTATATTACACTGAGTGAGATTATAAAGGTTAGTACTAAGATGAAGAGTGTCCTCCAACTTAACAGAAGTACTCTAGATCCCTTAAGCAGCAGAAAGCATACATCGATAAAAAGTGTAAAGATAAAGTTTTGAGCTACAGTTATACACTGTTAAAGTTAACACTTATTAAAGGCGCATGTGCAGAGAGGTTTCTCCTTAGAAAAACCTGTGTTTTGTAAAAGCTAAAAGGCTCCTTTTCCCTGGCTTGTGGTTAAAACACAACCTGAACACAATCTGGAGATAGCAAACAACCTGGAGAGAGCAAACAACCAAATCCCAGGAAGGATGAGAAAACAAATACTTCAAAAGAACAAACTTTTATGGTTTGTGAGTTTAGAGACTGCTGTTTTATTGAGACAGTGTAAGCTAAAACCTACTTTAGACTTTATCTTGTGGCCTTGTAATCCAGCAATCGTAAAATGCTAAACAATAAACCCTTGTTCGTCGAGGGAAGATAACAAATCTCCTGCGTGCGTTGCCTGTGTTAACTGCCTGTCAGCTCGACCCTTCCCCCCATCTGCCTGCGTGCATTCACTGTGTTACCTTGCCGTGTATAAAATTACGTGATTTCCAGTAGAACGCACAGAATCCAAAAACGCTCTCTGGTGTCACGTCCCAGGTTATTTTTTCGCCTAAATACCCGGTGCCCTCCTTACAGACCATGACACTTCCAGGGAAAAAATCCGAGTCTGTTTGTTGGCTTCCACCTGTGCCCCTTCTAAGCCTAGGGAACAATCTGCGGAAGAGGGCGTAGATAGAAATGTAAGGCTGATGGGGGAATTGGTAAACTACAACAATATAGACTGACACTCATTTGATCAACTTGATTGAACATACAAGCCCCCCCTGCTGGATGGTGGACCCATGAGCTGTGTGGGTTGGGCACAACTGCTTGCAAATTGGTTTTACATAAGGATGCTTGTACGTCAACAATTATCACTTATTGTTAAAAAAATGAAAACAAACAAAACAAAAAAACAGAGAAAGATGCAGAAAACTTACGGCAATGCATGCTGGGAATGGGTAGAGGTGGGGGTGAGGGAAGGGAAAGGATATATGCCTAACTGAATTGGAAATGATGTAGAAATACACAAGCATCAAAAAAATAAATAAAAAATAAAGATGTAGCCTGGGCAATGGGTGGCGCATGCCTTTAGTCCTAGCACTTGGAGGCAGATGGCAGGTGGGCTCTTTGTGGTTCAGCGCCAGCTGGTCTACAGTGAGATTTTCCAGGACAGGTGGTGATTACACAGGGAAGGCCTTTGTCTTTAAAAGACAAAAAACAACAAGAACAAAAAGATTGGGGCTCACACTAGACACAGGGGAAATCTGAACTGTTAAACAATGAGGTCTACAGATGGCACAATCAGGGATATGGGAAAGGCAAGTTTTGTGCTACCCACTGATGAAGTGACAGACATCAAGTCAGGCACTGTTTGGCTGTCTCACTGGGACTGGCCCAAGGCCTAAGGAAGGGGGATAGGAAGAGGATGTGCGGGGCCCTACTATCCAGCAGGGTAGCCTTAGCCCTGGAGCAGTGGAAGGACCTAGGAACTCTCCCAAAACACTGGAACGGGTGAAGCTCAATTTGGGCTATTCAACCTCAGATGCCAGAAGTCAAGTGAGGTACTCTCAAGCCATCTGTATGGCATTTGTACAAGGCACAAAGAGAGCAGTTGGGGAGAGGATGGGTGAGCCCCTACTAACCAGCTCAGAAGACTGAGTCCTGCCAAAGTGAGAAGAAATAGATATTATTCTAAGGGGAGGCAAGCATGAGTCCTTTAGGAATAGCAGTGAATGGAAATTGTACCAACACAGGAAGATGGGCACAGCAGTATTAGGGCAACTCAACCGTGGAGTCCAGGACCTGACATAGGCACTCAGTCCATCTCAGAGCAGCGTATGCAAACTCAAGGAGAGAAGATAGACAGATTTGTGGGCCCCTGTGAGTCGCAGAGAAGGCTTGAGCTCTGGAGTAGTGGGAGGGACTAGAGATGGTCTGAAGGCAGGGAGATGGGCCAATGAGACAGTAAGCCAAATCAGGTACTCTCAGGGCATCCCAGAGGGACACATCCAAGGACAAAGGATAGTGTATGGGAAGATGGTGTGGACCCCTACTAACTAGCAGAGAAGCCTGAACCCTGGTGCAGTTNGGACGATCTAGAGATGGGCCTAAAGCTGTGGGATGGGTACCATGGAATTTGGGCTACTATGGCTATTTTGGAGTGGAGTGAAAAGTCCATGTCCCAAGGAGAGAAAATGGAAGAAGGGTGGGCAAAGTTATCCCCTGGAGTCTAATCAACGTATCTAGTGATTGCAAGTAACGTCCACTCTCCCTCACCCAGCAGTAATCATTTGCCAGCAGTTCCCAGGCTAGGTCCAGCTTTCTGCCCATTTCCTTTGTTCCACTCTGGGCCCTTGTCTGATTGACTTGGCATGGATCATGTCCTCGATGCCAACTTTACCATAAGTTAACATGAGGTTGTTAGACACAGGTCCAATTCCTAAGGATATGGAGTGCGACAAGTATTGAGCCCCACTGAAACCCAGCAGGGAACCCCAAGCCCTAGAGCAGTGAAAGGGACTATGAATGGTCCAGAAGTAGGACAATGAGTGTGACAGGATTTGAGCTACTCACCCATGGAGCTGGAGCTTTTGTCAGGGAAAATCAGGCCTGCTCAGTAGGATGGATCAACATATTGGAGAGAGGGTATGGAAGAGGATGTGTTGGCTCTTCCCACCAGAAGTGTACCCTGATCCCTGGAGTAGTAAGAGCCTAGAGATATTCCCATACAGGGAGGATTGACATGGACAGGTGTGGACTGGTTATCCCTGTGTAGGCATGTGAGTTGGGCACTCTAGAGCAGCAACATAGGAATGAATCCAAGTCAAAGTAGCTGGACTGGAAAGAGGATATATGAGCCCCTACTACCCAGCAGGGAAGGCTAAGCCCAGTAGCAGTAGACAATGTGCCAAAGCAGGAAGATGTGTATAGTGGGTTTTGTCTACTCAAACTTGGAGAATAGAGGCTGATCTAGGCAATCTTGTTCTGTCTCAGAGGGAGTTATCCAAAACCCAAGGAAGGGGATAGGAAGAGGTTGTGGAGACACCTACTAGGGAGAAGAGAATCGTGAAACATAGAGAAGTGGGAGAAACTAGAGTTGGTCCCAAAGGAGGAAGATAGGTGTGGCAAGATTTGGGTCACTAATACCCTGACATCATAGGCCTACTCAAGTATGCTCAGATGGGCTTACAAGGATGGATCCCAGCCCCAAGAAAATGGGAAGGGAAGCCACTGATAACACTCAAATTTTCATAAGGAAAGCCTGAGTATTAGACATTGTATCATGCAGGGAATTGGTCCTATGGAAAGGGCTACTCACCAGTGGAGTCAGGAAGACAAGTAAGGCTATCTGATGGCCAACCAGTCAGAAGACGGAAAGTCATGGGATAAGAACAAAATGTGCATGGCTCTACTATCCTACAGGTAGCCTAATTCCTGGAGCACTGTGGGAGACTAGGGAAGGTCCAAGATTAGGATGGGTGAGCTCTACGCAATTTGGGCAATTTATCTCCAGAGGCCCCTTGCTGAGACAAGTCATCTCAGGTTCCCTCATGTGGCTAGCTCCAAGGCCCAAGTACAGGGGTAGTCAAGAGGATATGATGGCATCTCTTGACAGCAAGGAATCCTGGACACTGGAGAAGTGGTAGAGACTAGAAATGGTTGCAAATTGGGGAAATGTCCCTGGTGGTATCTGGGAAGTTCCATCCCAGAGCCTGAATACAGAGTAAGGTACTCTCAAGCCATCTGAATGAGTTGGGTCCAAGATCCACAGAGATGTGATGGCAAGTATACATGCATGCTCCCAGTAGAAAACAGGGAAGCCAGAGTTCTGGAGCAGTGGGAGGGACTAGAGATGGTCCCAAAGCAGGAGGGTGGGCATTGAAGATTTAGGCTACTCACTGCTGGAGACCAGAGGACTAGTTAGGCACTCTAAGGCTGTCTCACAGGGACTGTGCCAAGTCTTAATGTGAGGGAAAGGGAAGAGGATATATGAGCCCCAACTACACAGCCTGGTTACCTAAGCCCTGCAACAGTGAAGGGGACAAGTGTTGCTCTCAGCACAGGTATTGTTGTGATAAGATTGGGACTACTCGCCCACTGAGCCACAGGCCTTGTCAGGTACTCTAGGTTTGTTCAGTGAGGTAGAACATAGTACTGAAGAGAAAGGATGAGGTGAGAATGTGTTGGGCCCAAATATTGCGAAGTGGACCCTGAGGCCTGGACACTAAGAGCGAGTAGACACTTGACCAAACAGGGAGGATAGGCATGGCAGGATTAGTAGTACTTATGACCGGCGACCAGAAGCTGAGGCAGGCATACTCAGTCAGCTTCTTAAGAATGGGTCCAAGGCCAAAGTAGAAGTACTGGGTAGTGGATATTCCAACACCTACTATCTAGTTGGGAAAATTAAGTCCTGGAGCAGTGGGCGGGACAAGACACTGTCCCATGCCAAAGAAGGGGGATTTGTATGGGGGGGTATCTTGTCTATTAATGCCCTGAGGCCGGAAGCTTAGTGAGTCAATCTCATGTGGTCTCAGTGGGAGTTATCCCAAGCTTGAAGAGAGGGGATAGAAAGAGGTCGTGTAGGCCTCCACTACGTGGAAAAGTAGCCTTGACCCTGGAGTAGTGAAGAGGACTAGAAACGGTCCCAAGAAGGGGTATGCATACTATGGGATTTTAGCCTGCAGCCTAAAGGACCAGACAGGCACTCTCAGGGCCTGTAAGAGGTATGGGTACAAAGCCCTAGGACAGGAGAAAGGCTGTGAGCTCCTATAAACTAGCAGGGAAGGCTGAGTGGAAGAGAGTAGAGATGTCAAAAAGCAGGAGGATAGCATGGTATGAGTTACCCCACCATCCGTTGGATCCAATATCCTTAGTGAGGTACTCTTGGGCCATCTCTTAGAGATGGATCCCGGCCCCAAGGAGAGGGGATGGGAAGCAGATGTGTGGGTGCCTATTAGCCAGAAGAGAATCCTTAGCCATGTTCAGATGTGAGGGACTAGACATTGTGCTGAAACAGAGGAATCAGTAGGACAGAACTGGGTCTATGCAACTCTGGAAGCCATAGGCTAAATTTGACCCTCTTAGGCTATCTCAGGGAGTTGTGTCCAATGCCCAAGGAACATGGATGGGAAGAGAATCTGTGTGTCCTTACTTGCCAGCAGGGTATCCTGAGATTGGGAACAGTGTTAAGGACTAGAGATGGGCCCAAGGCAGGAGGATGAGCATGGCCACATATGGGGAACTGAGCCTCCCTTGAGGTTAGAGGTAGAGTCAGACACTCTCAGGCTCTGTGACTAGGATGGGTCCAATTCCTAAATGTTGGGAATGGAACAAGTATGTGACATCCCCTACTATCAGGCAGGGAAAGCTAAGCCCTGGGTCAGAGACAGGGACTCCTGATACTATGTCAAATCATGTGAAATTGTAGGGTGAAATTTGGGCTAACATCACCCAGATCCAGAGGCTGATTGAAGGAATCTCATGTCATCTCAGAGTGATTTTTACAAAGCCAAAAAGGGGGCTGGAGAGTTGCCCCCCCGGTTCAGAATTCTTGCTTTTCTAGCAGAAGCCCTAGGTCCAAATCCAAGTGTCCACATGGAGGTTAACAACCATCCTTTACTCCAGTTCCAGGGGATCCAAGAACATCTTCTATTTTCTGCTGGCGTTGCATGACACGGGTACACTTACATACAAGCACACAATATAGGCATCCACTTAAAACATTTTTTTAATTAATTTTTATTGATGCTTTGTGCATTTCATACATTTTTTCCAATTCAGTTCAGGCTTATTTCCCTTTCCCTCCCCCCCCACCCCATCCCAGATCATGCATTCCGCCATAACTGTCCTGCATCTTTCTCTCAGTTTTTTTTTTCCATTTTTAGCTATAAGTGAATGACATCAAAAACAAAGCCAAATGAGAGGGGATAGAAAGAGGTTGTGTAGGCCCATAGTGGGCAGAAGAGAACCCTGAGCCCTGCATTCATGAGATGGATGATATATAGTACCAGTACAAGGGTATGGGCACCCCTGGATTTGGGGTAGTCACTTGAGAGGCCAGAGGTCCATTCAGACACTCTCAGTGTCTGTAATAGTGATGGGTTCAAGTCCCAATGATAGGGGATGGCAAGATTTCCTGATAGCTCCTACAAGCTAGCAGGGAAGGCGGAGCCACAGAACACTTGCAGAGATTTGAGATGTTACCAAAGCATGAACTTTTAGGTCACTAACTCCCTGGCAACATAGACCAAACAGTTCTTCGTAGGCCATATAATAGAGATGGTCCCAGCCCCAAGGTGAGGAGGGGGAGCATAGGTGTTGGCCCCTGTAAGCCACAAGACTATCCTGAGTGGTGGAATTGTGTGAGGGACTAGACATTGTGCCATCTCAGAGCATCCGAAAGACATAACTGGGGCTACTCATCCGTGGATATGGGAGTCCTAGTCAGCTCCTTTCATGCTCTCACAGTGGAATGGGTTCAAAGCCCAAAGACAAAGAATATTAAGACTACGTGCATGTCCCTACTAGCCAGCAGGACATCCTAAGACCTGCAACAGAGTGAGTGACTAGAGATGGTCTCAGAACATGGAGAGATTTGGCTACTCAACCCTGGAGGCTAGAGGCGGAGCCAGAAATTATCAGATTGTCCGAATGTGGTGGATCTAATTTCAAAGGAGAGGGAATGGGACAAAGATGTGAGGCTCTCTACTATCCAGCAGGGTAGCTTAGCCCTGGAACAATGGGGGAGACTAGACATGATCCCAAAGCATGGAGATGTGTGTAGTAGATTTGAGCTACTCTCTGCTGGAGTCCAGGGTTTAAGTCAGGTAGCCTAAGGCCATCTCAAAGGGACTGGTTCAAGACCTAATGAGAGATCATGAGAAGATGATGCATGGGCTTGTATTAGACAACAGGCCATCTTAACCATGGAGCATTGAAGGGGTCAAGAAATTATCCCATATCAGGGAGATTGGCACAGCTGAATTTGGCCTATTCACCCCGGAGGCTCCAGGCAGAGTCAGGTGCTCTCAGGACAGGAGCTGACAAGAGGATAAGGCCCCTCCTAGCCAGGAGGGAACGCTGAGCACTGGGCAAGTGGGAAAAAACTAGAAATCATCACAAAGTAGACGTTCCTGGTGGTATTTGGGCTATTCAGTCCAGATGCTGGAGATGGAGTCAGGCGATCTCAAGCTGCCTCAGTGGCTCAGGTACATGGTCCAATAAGAGGAGACGACAAGAATAGGTGCAGGCCCCTAATAGACAATGGGAAAGGTCGAGTCCTGGATCAAGGGAAGAAATAGAGGTGGTCCCAAATCAGGGAGATACATGTGCTATGATTTGGTCTACTCACCCACTAAAGCCAGAGGCCTTGTCAGGCATTCTGAAGCTATCACAGTGGGATAGGTAGAAGTCTTGAAGAAAGCAGAAAGAAATGAATGGGCTGGCCCTACTATGCAGAAGGGAACCATATGCCCTGGAGCAATAAGAGGCACTAGAGCTGTTCCCATGAGGGAAGATAGGCATGGCCATATTTGGGCTACTTACACCCAGGAGATCACTTTCTAAGGATTGATCCAAGGCCTACGGAGAGAGACAGGGAAGAAGATATTTGAGCCCCTACAATGCAGGTGGAAGTTTAATGTCTGGACAAGTAGGAGTTACTAGGCTCAGTACCAAAGCAGGGGCATTGTACGGTGGGATTTGGGCTACTGATGCCTGGAGGACAAAGGCTTATTAGGCAACTCATATGGTCTCATAGAGGATTGTCCAAACCATAAGAGAGGGGATAGAAAGGCTATGTACAAGCCTAGTAGGCAGAAGGGGTGCCTGAGCCTTGAAGCAGTGAGTGGGATTAGAAAGTGTCACAAAGCAAGGTTATGGGCACCACAGAATTTGTTGAAATCTTCCTCAAATCCAAGCCCCACTCAGAATCCCTGGATTCTGGATGCCGATTCATGTACTCTCAGGCCATCTCAGAAGGACAATCTGAAGGCCAAAGTGATGAGAAGAGGATGTGTGGAACCTCAATATCCTGCAAGGAAACGTGGCTGTGCACCACGCTCATGCTCCTTCAGAAGGAGCATGAGCATGGTAACAATTGTACTCACACATGGAGGCCTGAGGGCCAGTCAGGCATTCTCAGGATGCTTCCATGGGCTGGGTCAAATCCCTGAAGTAAAGGTACAGGAAGAAGATATCTAGGCCCCTACTATTCACAGGGGAAGCTTGACCTATCAAATAATGAGAAGGTCTACAGATGGACTACAATCAGGGAAATGAGAAAGGCAAGTATTATGCTACATACTACTGTAGACCAGATATCAAGTCAGGCACTATTTGGCTGTCTCACTGGGACTGGCCCAAGGCCTAAGGACAGGGGATAGGAAGAGGATGTGTGGGGCCCTACTATCCAGCAGAGTAGTCTAAGCAGTGGAGCAGTGGAAGAACCTAGGAACTTTCCCAAACAGAGGGAATGGGTGTGGCTCAATTTGGGCTTATTCACCCCCAAATGCCAGAAGTCAAGTCAGGTACTCTCAAGCCATCTGTATGGCATTGGTACAAAGCCCAGCAACAGCAGATGGGAATAGGATGGGTGGGCCCCTACTAGCCAGCTCAAGCATGTGAACCTCCATAATAACCAGCGGGGAACCCTAAGTCCTGGAGCAGTGGAAGGGACCAGAGTTGGTCCAAAAGTACGGGGATGAGTGTGGCAAGGTCTGCAATACTCACCCACAGAGCCAGGGAGAGTCAGGCTTGCTCAGTGGGATGAATCAAAGTATTGAAATGAGAGTCTGGAAGAGGATATTCTGTCCCTTGCTATCCAGAAGTGAACCCTGAGTCCTGGAGCAGTAAGACAGACTAGAAATTTTTCCATACAAGGAAGAGAGACATGGTGGGATTTGCGTTCCTCATCCCTGAATAAGCAGGTGAGTTAGACAATCTCAGGAAGCTTCACAGGAAAGGAATCAAGCCCAGGTAGCTGGACTGAGCAGAGGATATACTAGCTCCTACTACCCATCAGGGAGATCTAAGCCCTGGAGCATTGGGAGGGTGTAGACAATATTCCAGAGCAGGGAAATATGTATAGTGGCTTTTGTCCACTCACACATGGGGTATAGAAGCTGATTGAGACAATCTCATGCTGAGAGGCAGTTATCCAAAGCCCAAAGAGAGGGGATAAAAGGAGGTTGTGTAGACCCCTACTAGGCAGAATGGAGACATGAGACCTGGAGCAGTGAGATCTACTAGAAATGGACCCAAAGCAGGGGATGGATGCCAAACTATTTTGGTAATAGCTCCAAGGGCCAGGGTCTCTGTCAAGTGCTCTCAGGGCCTGTAGCAGTAATTGGTTCAAGGCCCTCTGCAAGGTAGGGAATGAGGTTCTGTGATCTCCTATAACATAACAGGGAATGCTGAGTGCTGGAACACTGGGAAACACTAGAGATGGTCCCAGAGCAGTAGAATGGGCTTGTCAAGATTTGGGCCACTAACACTGGGACACCATAGGCCTACTCAGGCACTCTCAGCTGATCTAACAGGGATAGATCCAAGCCCCAAGGAGAGGGGATCAGAAGCCACTCTGCATTTCTGTTAGCCAGAAGGAAAGCCTGTGAACTAGTTTAGTGTGAGGGACTATACCTTGTGCCATGCAGGGAATCATTTGTATGACACTGGGGCTGCTTACCACTGGAGGTAAGAGGGACAAGTCAGGCCATCTCAGGCCCACCTAGTAGGATAAAGCCAAGGCCCAAAGACAAGGGATAGGAACAGAATGTGCAGGACTTTACTAGCCAGCAGGTAGCCTGATACTTGGAGCACTGTGGGGGACTAGAGAAGGTGTAAGAGCAGGGTGAATGGGCACTGCTGAATATGGGCAATTTGACCCCAGAGGGGCCTGGCAAAGACAAGCAGTCTCAGGTGGGATAGGTCCAAGGCCCAAGCGTATTGGCTAGGAGGACAACATGAAGGAATCTCTTAGCAAGAAGTGAATGTTGGACACTGGATTACTGGTAGAGACTAGAAATGGTTGCAAATTAAGATGTTCCTGATGGAATTTGGGCAGATCCATCCCAGATCCTGGAGACAGAGAACAGTACTCTGAAGCCATCTGAGTTTGTTGTGACCAAGGCCTAAGGAGAGGATATGGCAAGTACACATGCATGCTCCCATTTCATAGCAGGGAAGCCAGAGTTCTGAAGCCGTCTTAGACCATCTCAGTGGGAATGGTCAAAGTATTGGCCTGGAAGCCAAAGGTTTATTGAGCCAATCTGATGTAGTCTCAGAGGGAGTTTTGAAAGCCCTAAGAGAAGGGACAGAATGGTTATACAGGTTCCTACTAGGCAGAAGGGAAGCCTGGTCCTGGAATCCTTGAGCAGGACTAGACAGTGCTTCAAAGCAGGGTTATGGGCACCATGGAATTTGCTGTACTCAGCTCCAGAGGCCAAAGGCCCAGTCAGGCATTTTCAGGGCCTAGAAGAGGGATGGGTGCAAGGCCTATGGACAAGGGATGGGTAGAATATGTGCTTGCCTGTACTAGAGAGCAGGTTAGGCTGAAGCCTCAAGCTGTGTGAGTACTAGAAAGGATCCCAGAGCAGGGTAGATGGGCATGGCTGGATATTTTGTGTGTGTACAGAGTCAGTAGATGGAGCCAGGAACTCTCAAAGACTCATCTACATATCTCAGGTCCAAAGCCCAAGGAAATTGGTGATAAGAATATGTGTGATCCCCTAATAGAAAATAGTTGTGGAATAGTGGGTGGGACTAGAGATGGTCCCAAAGAAGGGATATATGTAGAAGGTAATTTGAGCCACTCATCTACTGAGGTCAGAAGCCTTGTCAGAGACTCTCGAGACCCTCTCAATAGGACAGGTCAAAGTACTGAAGAAAAGAAATGGGAAGAGGATATGCTGGCCCTTACAATACAAAACAGAGCTCTGTGACCTGGAGCAGTGAGAGGGACTATAGATGGCTCCAGAAAGGTAGGATAGACACTACCAGATTTGAGCTAGTGACTCTCTAGGTCTGGAAACTGAGTTGGACACTTATATAGGAATTTCCTAGACCAAGGAGTGGGAATGGGAAGAGGTTATGCAATGTCCCAAGATCCAGCAGGGAAGGCTAATAAGACCTGGTGCAGTGGGAGAGACCAGATACAATCTCAAAGCAGTGGGATTTGTATGGTATTTTGTCTACTCTTTCCATGAAGGCAAAGCCCATTTCATAAAATTTCATACCATCTCAGAACAAGGTTTCCAAAACCCAAAGAGAAGGGATAGACAAGACATGGTCCCCAAAACTGAGATGCATGTTGGAGATTTAGGCTACTCACTGCTGGAACTCAAAAGGGTAAGTCAGGCACTTTTAAGACCCATCTCACAGGCCTAATGAGAGCAGATATGAAGATGATGTGTAAGACCTCCAAGACGCGTGATAGCTTGAACCCTGGAGAAGTGAAGAAGACCACCAATGTTCCAAAATCAGGGAGACGATCACATCTGTATCTGGACTGTTTATCCTTAGAGGCCCCAGGCCGAATCAGGCCCTCTCAGGTCACCTCATAGGGATGGGCCAAGACTCAAGAAGAAGGGCTGAGAAGGAGTCATAAAGACCAATCCTAGCCAAAAGGGAAGACTAAGGACTGAACTTGGTAGAAGGGAACACTGGGCCCTAGAGAAGTGAGCAGGACTAGAAAGTGTCCCAAGGCAGAGTGATGGGCACCATGGAATTTGTTGTACTTTGCACCAGATCCCAGAGGCCCAGAGGCCCAGTTAGGCACTCTCAGGGCCTGAACAGCAATTGATGAAGAGCCCAAGAACAGGTGATTTGAGGCGCTTCTTTGAGCTCTTATGAGTTAGCAGGAAAGGCTGAACTTTGGAGCAGTGGGGAAGACTGGAAGTGGTCCCAAAGCAGAAGATTGACCATGGCAGTGTTTAGGCCACTAACCCCTGGACACCATAGGCCTAGCAAGGTTCTCTTAGGCTGTCTCATACGGACATATCACCACTCCAAGGAAAGGGAATGGGAAGCAGGTGTGTGGGCCTCTATTAGCCAGAACAAAATGCTGAACCCTAGAGCATGAGAGGGACTAGAACTGGTCTCAAAGCAGGGGAATGTGCACCCTGGGATTCAAGGTAATCAGCCCTGGAGGCCAAGCTGAGTCAGACATCTCAGGATGTCTCAGCAACAGGAGCATGGCCCAATGGCAAGGAATGGGAAGAGGATGATTGGACTCCTACTAGCAAGCAGGTAAGCATGAAGAGCCCTGAGGATTTGGAGGTAATAGAGATGGTCACACACAGGATGATAGACGGGCCAGCAATTGCACTACTAATCCCTGGATTCTGGGAGGCTGATTCATGCACTCTCAGGCCATCTGAGAGGAACAGATCCAAATGCCAGGGTGATGAGAATAGGATTTTTTGTGCCCCTACTAGCCAGCAGGGAGCCTGGCTTGGTGGAGGAAATACACATTTTGCCAAAGAAGAAGTATGAACATGGTGCGATTTGTTTTACTCATACCTGGAGGCCTGAGGCCAAGTCAGGCACTCTCGGGATGCTTCCATGGGATGGTCAAAGCCTGGATGAAAATGGCTGGTAAGAAGATATGTGGACCGCTATGATCCACAGCATAAACCTTGGCTCTCAAATAGTGAGAGGGTCTACAGATGGGCCAAAAGCAGGGATATGGGGAAGGCAAGTTTTGGGGTACCCACTGCTGGAGCCCAGACATCACACTAGTTGGCTGTCTCACCGGGACTGGTCCAAATCTTAATGAGAGTGAATCAGAAGAGAATGTGTGGGCCCCTACTCTCCAGCCCGGTTGCCTGAGCCCTGGAGCAGTGAAGGAACTGGGAACTGTCACAAACAGGTAGATGTGTATGGCTCGATTTAAGCTATTCACCTCCAGATGCCAGAAGCCATGTCAGGTACTCTAAAGCCATCTGTATGACATTGGTACAAGGCCCAAAGATATCAGATGGGAAAAATATGGGTGTGCCCCTACTATCCAGCTCAGAAGCCTGAGTCCTGGAGAAATGAGAAAGACTAGATATTGTTGTAAAGTCAGGAGATGGGTGTGTCAGAATTTGGGCTACTACTCACCCCACAGAGGACAGTGGCCAAGTTAGGCACTCTTAGGCCGTCCAAGTGGGATGAGTCCAAGGTCTAAGCAGAGGGAGTAGAAGGAGGATGTGCTTATTCCTACTACACTGCAGGCAAGTTTGTGTCCTGTAGGAGTGGAAGGGACTAGAGATGGTTGTAAAGCAGGGAGATGGATGGGGCAAGATTGGGCTACTTACCCAGGAAATCAGAGGAGGGCTCAGAGATCTCATTCCTCTCAGAGGAATGAGTCTAAGTCCAAAACACATGGGATGGGAAGAGAATCTTTGGCCCCCTGCTAGTCAGCAGGAAAATTTAATTCCTGGAGCAGTGGGAGGGACTAGAGAAAGTTCCAAAGGAAGATGGGCATAGCAGGATTGGGGAAACTTACTCTCGCATCCAGAGGCTAAGGAAGTGCCTCTCAGGCCATCTCAGAGGGAGATGTCCAAGGACAAAAGAGAGTGCATGGAATTTGGTGTGTGGTCCCCTACTAACTAGCAGGGAAACCTGAACCTTGGTGTAGTGGGAAGGGCTAGAGGTGGTCCTAATGCTGTGGGATGGTGTATTAGTCACTTTTCTGTTGCTGTTATAAAACCACCATGACCAGGGGAACTTATTAAAGGAAGAGTTTGAGCTTATGATTGACATTTCCAGGAAATTAGAGTCCATTGTGGGAGGAAGCATGGTGGCAGGATCTGGAGATGAAGGCCAAGGTTCACATCTTCCAATGAGCACTGGAAACTGAGAGAGAGAGCCACTGGAGACTGCAAGATTTGTTGAACTCTCTAAGCCTGCCCACAGTGAAATACTTCCTCCAGCATGGCCACACCTTCTTAGATCTCCCGAAACAGCGCCACCAACTGGGGACAAAATGTCTGAATACTTGAAGCCCATGGGGGACATTTTCATTCAAACCACCACAAATGGGTACCCTGGAATTTGGGCTATGTGGGCCTTTTTTCTGAGAGTGAGGAGTTCAAGTCTGAAGGAAAGTAAATGGAAGAAGGGTGGGCAAATTCATCCACTAGATTCTAGTCAACCTATCTATTGATTACAGAAATCATTCTCCAGCATTTTTCCGGCTAGGGACAGCTGGCTGCCCATTTCCTTTGCTGCAGTCTTTCCCGTTGTCTGATTGAGTTGGCATGGTTCTTGTCCTCAGTGATATCATTGTTGTAGGTTAATATGTAGTCAAATCAGACACAGGTCTAAATCCTAAGGATTGGAATGGGGACAAGCATGTGATCATCCATGTTAACCATCAGGGAACCCTAAACCCTGAGCACTGAAGGGAAATAGGGATGGTCCAAATGCAGGGGGATGGTTGTGACAAGATTTGTGCTACTCACCAACTGAGCTACAGGTCTTGCCAGGGACTCTCAGGCTTACTCAGTGGGATGGATCAAAGTATTGAAGAGAGGAGTATGGAAGAGGATGTGCTGGCCCTTATTATCTAGAAGTGGACCCTTCATTATGGAGCAGCAAGACAGATGAGAGAAGTCCCCATACAGAGATGAAAGGCGTGGCTGGATTTAGGCTGCTCATTAATGGGCAAGCAGCTGACTTAGGCACTCTCAGGAAGCATCATAGGAATTGATAGAAGCAGAAGTAGCTAGACTGGACAGTGGATATGGCAGCCCCTGCTATCTAGCAATGAATGCTAAGCACTGCAGCAGTGGGAGGGTGTAGACACTGTGCCAAAGCAGGGAGATGTGAATAGTGAGTTTTGTCTACCCATACCTGGAGCACGGAGGCTGATGGAGGCAATTTCCTGCTGTCTCACAGGAGGTTATCCAAAGCCCAAGAGAGGGGATAGAATGAGGTTGTGTACAACTCCTACTAGGCAGAAAGGAAGCATGAGACCTGGAGCAGTGGGAAACACTAGACACAGATCCAAAGCAGGAGGATGGGTCTGGGATGATTTGAGCTACTTAGCCACAAAGGACAGAGGCATTGTCAGGTCAGGCCATCTCAGTGGGAAAGGTCAAAGTATTGGAGAAAAGAGAATGGGGATGTGTTGACCTCAACTTCCTGACACCAACTTTCTGGATAGAAAGGAACCCTGAGCCCTGGGGCAGAAAGAAGGACTAGATATATTATCAGACAGGGAGGATTGGCATGGCCTGATTGGGGCAATTCACCCCCAGGGTCAGGAGTCTGGGTCAGACACTCTCAGGCAGCTTCATAGAAATGGATCCAAGCCAATGGAGTGGGAGTGGGAAGAGGTTATGCAAGCCCCCTAGTGGGGGCTGTCTATCAGGGAAGACAAAGCCCTGAAGCAGTGGGAGTAACTAGACACTGGGCCAAAGCAGGGGATTTGTATGGTGGGTTTTGTCTACTCTTGCCCACAGGCCAGAGGCTGTTTGAAGCATTCTCATGTCATCTCAGTGCAAGGATTTCAAAGCAGGAAGAGGTGATTAAAGGGGTTGTGTAGACCCCTACTACTTAGAGCAGAAGGTCTGAGCCTTTAGCAGGGAGAGGGAATCAAATTTATCCCAAATCAGGGGGTATGTAGCAGAGTCCAGCTCCAGCAGGTTGGACTTCAGTTCCTGAAGTGAGTGGTCACAAAGGTGGCGAGGAAATTAATCAAATGACACAAGAATCTCTTTCTTTTTCGTGACCTGAGGAGCATCTATCTTCCCTGCTCCTATGCAGAGGACCTCTGAGGTTTGTCCCTCTGCTGAATTCTTGACCTAACGATTACAGTCCATTTGTCCATTTGCCTTCTTTGATCCTGTGTGGAGGGCCTTTCGGGTTTGCCACTCTGCCAATTTCTTTTCTTCTCTTCTCTGCCCCTCAGGTCCCGATGTTTTTTTTATTTTTTTTATTTTTATTTTTTTTTTTTTTTATCAGCCTTTAAACTAATGTTGTTTAATATGCACTTATTTACTTTTACTAAGTCCTAAAACACCATGTATCCTGTAGACAGAGTCTGGGCAAAACTGGATACTTGAACTCATGTCAATTAAACATGCACCAATCGAATATACACCCGTGTCCCTCTCCCACCCCTCCCACCCCTCCCGAGTCACTATTTCAGTCAGCCTTCTGATGCAATCTTTCTGTTGTTGTTCTTTTAATATGCATCCCTCTCCACAAGAAATATTTATAACTGGGTTATTGGTACTAGCGTCCACATATGAGAGATACCATTTGTCGTTTGTTTTTCTGGGACTGTGTTACTTCACTTAACATGATGTCTTCAAGCTCCATCCATTTACCTGCAAAGTTCATGATGTTGTCTTTCTTTACTGCTGCATAGAATTCCATTGTGTACATGTACCACATTTTCTCTATCCACTCGTCAGTTGAGGGGCATTTGGGTTGATTCCAGTTTTTTGCTATTGTGAACAGAGTGGCAATAAATATAGCTGTGCATGTATCTCTGCAGTAAGATGAGTCTTGTGGGTATATACCCAGGAGTGGTATGACTGGGTCAAATGGCAGGATCATTTTGAGTCTTCTAAGGGTTCTCCACACTGTTTTCCATAGTGGCTGCACAAGTTTACATTCCCACCAGCAATGGATGGTTATTGATTGTTTATTTTTATACACCCTAAAACTAATACAGGTTATGCAAATCTGAGTTAATGATGAAAAAAAAAATACAACTTCCCTGTAAATATTTTTCAGAAAATTCACACCCCAAATCATTCTTAGCATCAAAACAGTAAAACAATCAATAATGGTACAATCATTTAGTTGAGACATCAAGAAAGTTAAACAATAATAGTACAGCCATGTTCAGCTAAGCAATTTAGCATTTTTGCAGCAAAGTGAAGTTAATATTAACGTTTAACTCTGAGGACTTCATTCTTTATGCCTTGCAGTTACATAGGTGCTAGACAGTGTAAAAAAATGAGCTTTAAAGCTTTAACGATAGAGAACTTTATTTTTTCTTACTTTAGTTCCTTGTTCGCTCAACCTGTAAGTCATTTCATGGCTGATGTAGCTTTGATTCATATCTTGTTTTTATTCTGGTCAATGTTTTCCTCAATTTCTGTTTTTTACACTTTCTGCTAAGGTGATTTTCTAAGGGCTATTAATCTTTAAGTCAGATCACTAGAATCCATGGCTTCACTGGACTTAGTTTCATTTTGCCCTACAATCCTCTATTTAGTCTAAACCTGACCATGAAATCAAAATTCATTTCTTTATTTGGGCAATCTGTGCATGGCACAATTTCTGTAGAATTCTTAATTACGACTATATCATACTTTTAATTTGCGTACACAGTGCCATTATTTCTCACAAAGTACTCATTTCTAGAAAAGGCAAAATTGTCAGTTCCACTACTTGAGGCAGAAGCAGGTACCCTAATTGCTAGAAAGCTAAAAGTCAAGCAGGCCAGAAAATAAGAATTAATATGATAAAAGATTTAATAAAAACCAAGGTCAGTTGGAGAGCAGACTTCAACCAGACAGGTCAGGTCACTGGAACTTTGTCAAGCAGTGAACCTTTCACGAACGGCTCCACCATCTCTCCCTTCTTTATTTTTAATTGAAAAGTTTCAAATTCCAAGGGAAGATTCTTGATGGTCTTAACTAGTTATTGTATGATGACTGGAAGGAGAAAAACAAGAATTAATATGATAAAGAGAATTATTTCTAGATTAGTAAAAATTGACCAGCAATTGCTGTTAGTAACATAAGAACACACAGCCCCAATGAATGAATCTGAGACCTCCTGAATAGAGGAAGAGTCCAAACGAACTTTTCCTATATCAGAATTTTTTGATGCAATTCATTAATATCCATAGTAAGATCAGAGTTGTTCCAAACTCCCTGTAGATGAGCTTTAACTTGTTCCCAATTATGTAAAGAATCACTGTATGGAAAAGGAGTGACACAAATCCATTTAAAACTAGAATGATACTGAACTGATAACCTTACTTTAATATTATTTAACTGATTTCCAATAAATAGGAATGCTTCTTCTAAAGCATTTATTCTATTTGGGATTCCCTCATCTACATGTTCTTGTAACATAAGAGCTATGGAAACATTTTCTGAAAGTTATACAACATGGCATGCAGTATGAATTTGCTGTACTAAGGCAGTGGTAGGAATGACAAAACTTTCAAGCAGCCACAAAATGTTTAGCTCTAGTGAGTAAGTGAGATATCACATCTAAAACTTGTAAGCCTGCATTATCATACCAAGGTGTACTTAAGTTAACAGGAAGCAAAACTTAAGGTGGTTGTCTTAGAATTAAATAAACGGTGTCAGAGTTTTTGTCTCTAGAAATACAATTTGTAAGAACACAGCCATTGCAAATAACTTTATATGAACCCAAGGGTGTGTCAAAAATACTCATTTGTCCCTCAATACCTTTATGAAGATGAGAAAATGGAGAACTAACACAGGCCTTGGTAGGTTTTTCCCTCAAACCTGTTTCTGGGTGTGAGGGTGGATATAAAGGCAAACCTGAGTGTTTTTATTCTATAGGCTAAAACTGATTAATCCCAAACAAACTCTAACGTGAATCAATCATAGAACATAGGCAATATATCATTCATCTAAATCCAATTAGTAGTCATTTATGCCCATCTTTTGTACAACCCAGAGTTTTTAAGAGTCCAATTCTTGTATGCACATACATGCTGTTGAGCAGATAAGAGGCCAGCCCATATTGTTGTGACCTCATGCTTCATTCCAATCTCCTCAATCCTTACATTTTACTGTGCCCCCTCTTTGCGTCTGGTCCCTGGGCTTTGGGGACAAAGGAAAAAAGTGGGTGAGATGTAAAACAGTCTATTTTTTTGAGGTATCACTTAGGACTCTGAACTACTCAGGCTGTTGTTTCTTTTCATGGGTTGGCAGTTTATACAGGGATTCCCTTTTAATTTTGGAAAGAAGCTGCATTAAGATATACAAAAAAATAGTTGTTTTAGTTAAAATAGAGAGATGTCTGATGCCTATGACTCAAGTAGCCTGAAGATTTTCTTTCTTATTTATGTTTATATTGGCCAGCTTCTCTCATGATTTTCTTTGGTCCATCTTGTACAGTTCAAAGGCATACATTTTTGGCATTTAGGTTGGTTGTCCTTTTACCTGTGGAAACATACAAGCTTTTTCCCATAGTTAGCTTTAAGATTTCAAAATTGAAAATTTATCCAAAGGTTTGAAGTAAAGAGTTTTCTAACTATACCCCAGAGTGAGACTTAACCTCCTCCCCTTTTTGTTTTTTAAATTTATATATATATGGCTCATAAATTTCTAGAAGGTAGTTGTATTATACATACCTATAGACAGGAACAAAGCTATAAAGTTTTATTAAATTTTCCCAAATGGATTGTTATTATTAGACTGTATACTGTTAATTTAGGAAGGCAAAACCTAATCCTTTTAGTTAAATTATTATGTAAGTAAAAGAAATGTTACAGGCAATACTGAATAATAGATAAAAATATAGAGAACATTTGTGTACATATTAATCCTCAAGTTATTGTTGGAAATTTAGTACAAATTAAAAGTAAAACAAATATTATTGAGTTTATATTTCCACTTAGTTTAAATGCATTAGCATTTATATTAAGAATATCTAATCAAGTTTATTTAACATAGGCTTTTTAAGTTTTACTAAGTCTTAGAATACCATACAATAAGTAGACAAAGCTTGGCCAAAATCGAATAGCTGACAAATAAATTTTGACCAGATGTACATTTTGCTCCTTAAAATTATTTGTCTAGACTGATTTCAGAGAATTCAAGTCCATTAACTTATATTATTTATTTTGTATTTTTGTATAAATCTCTAGTAAAATACCTTTATATATAAATGTATAATAGTTATTTTGAACATATTATTTTAAACTACAAACCTTATAGGCTTTTGTGACCATTCCCTTCCAAACTCCTGGAGGGGCTTTTTTCCCAGGCCTGGCATGAAACCTTGTTTCAAAGATGTTTTACCCAGTTGTCAAATGCTCTATGGATAAGACACATTTGATTATACTTTAAATTATATCTGAAATAAGATAAGATTATTTTTTAAACTATTTTATATCCTTAAAGTTATAACTGTTTTCCTTAACGCTATGAGAATTTGTTCAGTCTCTCTCCCAGGTGCTGAAGGAGCGCAACCAGGAGGTGACGGCGTACACCCAGCAAAGCATACAACTGTCACCATACATGTATAATTTTATTAGTATTTTTTTACAAAAACATGTAGATTACACAAATAACCATAGAGGCTTAATTATATTAATAGATCTGAGTCTGAGTGGAATGGGCCAATTTTAACTCAGATGCAGTCTTTCACTGGCCTCATAATACATCATACATTAATAATTTGTAAGAACTGTTAACATTAAAATTATACTAAAACATAAGTACACATACCCACAGACACATGTGCACACACACATACACACATACATACACGTGTAATAAAGAGAAGATTGTTAAGTTGACCTGTGTGAGAGAGAAGTTACATTATTAACACTCAATGAGAAACAAAGTTATTTTTACAAATATGTTATAGAGTCTTTTGCTGTAGGGGTATTTTATCCAATTAAAATATTTGTTTTAGTAACATATAAACGTCTGAGATCCATATTTAAAAACGGCTTCCTTCAATTCCTTAATTAATTTGTAAGGTATAGGTTCCCAAACAGGGTCCCTATCCTAGTCACATATAACAGGGAAGCATCTTAGAAAAGATTCCAGCTTTTGCGGCTTCTTTAGCAGCCCCACTAAATCCAACTGCTCCTGGATATTTTTTCTTTCTTGTTTAATTTTTACCTTTTTCTTATTAAGTCTTTGTTTGTGATAAGGAGGATGCCATTCTTCATTATGGTACTTAGCAGTTTCCCATCACATATCAGCCTCCTCTTCTGAAGACAGCTGGTCATCATCATCACTTTCTCCCTCATCTGAAGGGGAGTCTAATAAATTAATCAAGGAACCTGTGCTTAAGGGAGCTTTATCCACTGATCTCTTAGTGGATGGTTCTGTAGTTTCATATCCTTTAAGGAGTGATATTCTTTCAGAATCATCTCCAGAGGCAGGGACCTCTGTAGGATCTAAGGTAGGCTTAATCAATCCCCATAAAGAAAATGCTTGTACTGGTACAGCTTCTGGGCCATTGTCTGTATACCAAGCTTTTATTTCCTGTCCTACTTTCTCCCATATCTTTAAGTTCAAGGTTCCTTGTTCCGGGAACCAGGGGTTAACAGTCTGGACAAACTGCAAAAAGTTAGAATTATGCTTCTCTTTTACTTTAATTCCTTTCTTTTTCATGAAATGTCTTAATATCTCAGTGAACAGCCTACCTTCCTTTGACTTGGCCTGTCCCATATTCTCACACTTTCTATCTGCCTCTCCCAGCCCTATCTCTCATTGGGGGGGGTCTGCAACACACTAGGTGGAGTCCTCTTTGCAATGAAAAGCAATTATAGGGGGAAACTTACCCAATTCAGTCCCCGATCTGGGTGCCACTTACCAGAGTTTTTTAACTTTTTACAGTTTGTCCAGACTTGTTAGCTACTGGTTCCCAGAACAAGGAACCTTGAACTTAAAGATATGGGAGAGAAGAGGAGAGGAGGGGAGGGGAGGGAAGGGGACAGGAGGGGAGGAGAGGGGAGGAGAGGGAAGGAGAGGAAAAGAGAGGAACAGGTCACAGAAAGAGATCCTTGTGTCTTATTTGATTAATTTCTTGCTGCCTTTGAAAGCACCCACTTCAGGAACTGAATCTGCTGGAGCTGAACTCCAGCATGTATAGGCCCCGTGGGATGTAGGGTACTCAGCCAGGGAGCACAGTTGCCTAGTCATGCACTTGCAGGTACTCTAAGAAAAATGGGTACAAGGCCCAAGGACAGGGAATGGTAAGGTTTTCTTTGAGCCTCCTATAAGGTATCAGGGAAGGCTGAATTCTGAGGAAGTGGGAGACACTAAAGATGTTCCCAAACCAGATGGATTGCTTGGTGAGGTTTAGACCATTATCACCTGAACATGGTAGGCCTAGTGAAATATACTTGGGCCATCCCATACAGACGGTCTAAGCTCCAAGGAGAGGGGATTTGAAGCAGGTTTCTATTAGCTAGAAAAATCATGAGCTTTGGAGAGGTGTGAGGGACTAGACATTGTCCCAGTGCATGGGAATCAGTAGCATGGAACTGGGGCTACTCACCACTGGAAGTGGGAGGCCTTGTCAGGCCCTGCCAATAGGATGGATCCAAGGCGGAAAAGGAGGGAATAGGAAGAGTATGTATGTGTCTCTACTAGCCTGCAGGATAGCCTTAGGCCTAGAGCAGAGAGAGAGAGAGAGAGAGAGAGAGAGAGAGAGAGAGAGAGAATAGATATAGTCTCAGATCAGGGGGGACTGGTACGGGCAGATTCAGGGTACTTCACCCCAAAGCCAGAGGGAGAGTCAGATATTCTCAGGGTATCTGAGTTGGGAGGATCCAATTCCCAAGGAGAGGGAATGGGACAAAAGTGTGAAGCCCCCTACTAGCCAGCAGGGTACCATGAGTCCTGGAACAACAGGAGGGCCTAGAAATGGTCTCAAAGCATGGAGATGGACATTGAAGATTAGGGCTAGTCACTGCTGGAGAAGAGAGGGCTAGTTAGGCACCCAAAGGCTGTCACCCATGGACTATTCCAAGTCCTAATGTGAGGTCAAAGGAAGAGGATATATCAGCCCCAACTACACAACATGGTTGTCAAAGCCCTGCAGCAGTGCAGGGGACCAGAGATGCTCTGAAAGCATGGGAATTGTGACAAGATTTGGGCTAGTCACCCACTGAAGCACAAGCCTTATCATGGACTCTCAAGCATGGTTAGTGGATGGAACGAAGTTCTGAAGAGAGGGGATGAGAAGCGAATATGCTGGGCCCTGATACTGAGAAGTGGACCCTGAGTTTTGGAATAGTAAGAGTGACTATAGTTCCCAAACAGGGAGGATAGGCATGGCTGGATTTGTTCTACTCACCACCTTGGAACAGAAGTTGAGCCAGGCAATCTCAGATACTTTCCTTAGAATTAGTCCAAGCCCAAGGAGCAGGAGGAGGCAGAGGATATTTGAGTCCCTACTATCCAGCAGGGAGATGTAAGCCCTGGAGCAATGGGAGGGACCAGACACTGTGCTAAAGCAGGAAGATTCGTATGGTGGGTTTTATCCTCTAAACTCAAGCGCCAGAGGCTTATTGAGGAAATCTCTTGCTGTTTCAGTTGGAGTTATTCAAAGAAAATAGAGAGGGAATAGAAAGGGGCTCTGTAGTTTCTAGTAGGCAAAAGAGAACTGTGAGCCCTGGAGAAGAGATTGGGACTAGAAATGGTCCCAAAACAGGATGGGCACTACAGGATTTGGTGTACTCAGCAGCAAAGGACAGAGACCCAGTCAAACATCCTCAGGGACTGTAATAGGGATGGGTACATGGCCCATGACAAGGGATGGGTAAACAATTTACTTGTTTCCACTGTACAGCAGGGTATGCTGAGGCCTGGAGCTGTGTGTGCTACTAGAAATGCTCCAAGAACAGGGTGGATGGGCATGGCTATATATTTTTGCCCTCATCCCTGGAGGCCAGAAATAGTCAGGCTCTCTTTTTTTGTTTGTTTGTTTTTTTTTTTTACTTTATTTTTCCATCCACGCATGAGCACTACAGATAGAGAGCCCTGCTTTTATGTTGATACTCATTAGAGTCACAGCTGAATATTTACAGAACAATGAATAATAAAGTGACCAGAATGCAGTCGTTCAGTGAAACATGAGCCAGATAGTATTACTGACATAATATGCCTTCTAGGGGGAACAAGGTATCTCCTGAGAAACTAGGGGAGTACTGGCATTCTGGTGATAACTCCTCAGTAAGCTTTCTTACATAAACGTTCTCATGAGACAAGGCTATCCAGGCATTTCTGCTCAAGGTTACAACTTAATTACAAAACGTATTTTTAAAGTAGTACTTGGATGGGAGTCAGGCTCTCTTAAGTTGGATGGTCACAATTCCCAATGAGATGAAATGGGACAAAGATGTGAGACCTGATGCCTGGAATAGTTGGAGGGATTAGAAATGGTCCCACAGCTTAGAGCTGGGCATTGAAGATTAGAACTACTTGCTCTTGGAGACCAGAGTGACAGTCAGATACTGTAAGCCCGTCTCACAGAGACTAGTCCAAGGCCTAAAGAGAGGGGATGAGAAGAGAATGTGTGAGTCCTTATTAGACCACATGCTAGCCTAACCCTGGATGGGTGAAGGGGAAAAGAGATGGTCCCAAACAGGAATAGGCATGGTCAGATTTTGACTGTTCACCCCCAGACACCATGGTACAATGAGGTAGTCTTTGGTCACATCAGAGAGATGGGTCAAAGGTCCAAGGAGAGGTGCTAGGAAGAGGATATGAAGGCTGTTCCTAGTCAGCCGGAAAGGCTGAGCCCTGGAGTAACAGGAGGAAATAGAAATAGAGATCTTCACAATGTAGGGAGATGTTGGGATTTGGGCTGTTTATTCTCAGAGGCAAGAGGTAGAGTTGGGCACTCTCAATCCATCTAAGTGCCTCAGGTCCAAAGCCCAAGGAAAGGGAATGGCAAGAATGTGGGTGGTCCCCTGATAGAAACAAAGGAAGCCTTAATTGTGGAGTAGTGGCTGATACTACAGAAAGTCCCAAAGAAAGGACATGTGTGCAATGTGAGAAGGACTATAGATGGTCCCAAAGAAGGAGGATGGGCATTACTGGATTTAGGCTACTGACTCCCTGGGGCTGGAAGCTGAGTCAAGCATGTTCAAAAGAATGGCTCCTAGACCAAAGAATTGGAATTGGAAGACTATATGCAAGCCCCCAATATCCACCAGGGAAGGCTAAGCCCTAGAGCACTGGGTGGTACTAGACACTGTACCAAAGCATGGAGATTTGTATTGTGGTCTTTTGTTTACTCTTGCCCTCTGGCCAGAGGCCATTTGAGCAAATCTCATGTCATCTCAGAGAAAAGTTTCCAAAACTCAAAGAGAGTGGATAGACTTCAGACATCGTCCCTAAAATTGAGATGTGTGTTACATATTTACACTACTAAACCTTGGAACACAGAGGGAGAGTTAAGCATTCTAAGACCATCTCACAGGGATCTGTCTAAGGCCTAATGAGAGTGAATGTGAAAAGGATGTGTAGGACATGGTAGCCCAACCCCTGGAGCATTTAGGGGACCAAAGATGGTCCAAATGCAGGCATATGAGCACAGCTGGATTTGGAGTATTTGCCCTGAGAGGCCCCAGGCCAAGTCAGAACCTATGGGATCACCTCATAGGGATGGGTCCAAGGCCCAAGAAGAAGGGCTGGGAAGAGGATGTTAGGCCCATATTAGCCTCAGGGAAGGGTGAGCACTGGGCTACTGAGAGAGAATGGAAAAGACCCTAAAGTGGAAAGATGTTTGTGCTGGGAATTGGACTATTTACCCTCAGATGCTGGAGGTGAAGTCAGGCAGGCTCAAGCAATCTGAATGGTTTTGGTACAAGTCTCAAGAAGAGGGGATAGCTAGAATATGTCCATGCCCCTATTAGACAGCAGGGAATTCCGCTTGAGTTCTGGAGCAGAAGGAGTGACAAGGGATGGTCTTAAAGCAGAGGGATGCATGCAATGTTATTTGAGCTCCTCACCCTTGGAGCCAGTGGCCTTCTCAGGCACTCTAAGGCCATCTCAGTGGGATAGGTTAAAGTCTTAGAAGAAAGGGAGTATGAAACAGGTGTGCTACCCATACTATGCACAAGGAAACCCCATGCCCTGGAGGAGTAAGTGGGACTATAGACAGTCCTAAGCAAGTAGGACAGGCATGGCTAAATTGTGACTACACACCTGTTGGGGCTGAAAGCTGAGTCAGGCACATTCAATCAGCTCATAGCAATGGCTCCAAGCTCAAGGAGCAGGAGTGGACAGACGATGTGTGAGCCCCTACTGTAGAACATGGAGAACTCAGCTCTGGAACAGTGGGAGAGACTAAGCAGTGTGCCAAAGCACGTGAACATGTATGGTAATTTTTTTTTCAATAATTTGCCCAGAGTCTCTGGCTGATGAAGGAATCTCATGTCATCTCAGAACAAGTTTTACAAAGACCAAACCGAGGGGATAGAAAGAGATCTTGTAGGCCCATACTGGTGAGAAGAGAAGCCTGAGGTACACAGTAATAAGAGAGACTAGACATGGTCCCAATACAGGAGCATGGAAAGCACAGGATTTGAGATCCTCACCCCACAGTCTAGAGGCCCAGTCAGGTACTCTCAGGGCCTGTAATACTGTAATAAGCTTGGGTTCAAGTCCCAATGACAGGGGTGGCACAATTTTCTATGAACTCCTATAAGCCAGCAGGAAAGGCTGAGCCCTGGAATAGCAGGAGAGACTAGAGATGGTCCCAAACCAGGAGGATTGGAGGACAGGATTTGTTCCACTAACTACAGGAAACCATAGGCCTAGTGATATTCTCTCAAGCCATCTTTTAGTGATGGGCCCCAGTCCCAAGGAGAGAGGATAGTGAGCATAGGTGAGCCCATCTTAGCTAGAAGAGATGCCAGAGGGCCTCAATAGATGAAAAGGAGTAGACATTGTGCCAAAGCAGGCAATCAGTAAGAGACAACTGGGGCTACTCACATCTGGAAGCAGGAAGCCTTATCAGGCCTTGTCTAGTCCTCTCAGTTGTGTTGGTCCATGGCATAAGAAAAGGGAATGGGTATAGTGTATGTATTCCCGTCCTTGCCAGCAGGGTAGCCTGAGCAAGGGAGCAGTATGAGGGAGGAGAGATGATCTCAGAGCAGCATAGATGGGTACAGACAGATATGGGGTATTCAGCCCCAGAGACCAGAGTCAGAGTGAGGCACTCTCAGGTATCTGAGTTTGGCAGGTCCAAATCCCAAGGAGAGGAAATATGACAAGGATATGAGGGCCCCTACTAGTCAGCAGGATAGCCTGAGTTCTGGGACAGTGGGATGGACTAAACAGTGTCACCCCCCAAATCAATATGGTCATTACCATATATGGGCTATTCAACCCTGGAAACTAGAGGAAAAGTCAGGTACTCAAAGACCATCTCACAGGGACTCTTCTAAGTCCTAATGAGAGTGGATGTGAGGAGGATGTGTAAAACCCTACTAGATACCCTGGTAGCCCAAGCCTTGGAGCCTGGTAGCCCAAGTGGTCTGGGACCAGAGATGTTCCAGATGCAGGCAGATGAGCACAACTGGATTTGTAATATATGCCCCCAGAGGCCCCAGACCACGTCAGGCTCTCTGAAATCACTTGAATTCACTTGGATCCACCCATAGGGATGGATCCAAAGCCCAAAAGAGGGGCACAGGAGCGGATATAAAGTGCATGTTAGCCAACAGGGGAAGGATTGGTAATGACCCCAAAGCGGGGAGAAGTTTGTGATGGGAATTGTACTATTCACCCCCCAAATGCTGGAGGTAGAGTCAGACACACTAAGACTGAATGAGTGGCTTGTTGTAATGACTCAAGGAGATGGTAGAGCAAGAATACGTTTAGGCTCCTAATTGACATCAGGGATGCTTGAGTTCTGGAGCAGTGGGACAGACTAGGGACGGTCTCAAAGCAGAGGGATACACGCATTGTGATTTAGCCCCCTCACCCTTGGAACCAGAGGCCTTGCCAGGCACTCTCAGGCCATCTCATCAGGATAGGACAAAGTCTGGAAGAAATGGAATTAGAACTGGATGTGCTGGATCCTACTATCCAGAAGGGAACCCTGAGCCCTGAAGCAGTAAGAGGGACCAAATATGGTCGTAAATGAAATGAGGAGGATATCCATACCCAAATTTGGCCAGCTCATACCCTGGGGCCAGAGGCTGAGTGGAGCACTCTCAGGCAGCTTCATAAGAATAGGTTCAAGGCCCAAGGAGAGAGCAGGAATAAGATATTTCAGCCCCTGATATCCAGCAGGGAAGTCTATGCAATGGTGTGGTGGGAGTAACCAGATGCTGTGTCAAATCAGGTGAATTCATGTGGTGATTTTTGGGCTAACTTGTCCCAGAATCCAGAGGCCAGTTGAAGGAATCTCATGTCATCTGAGAGTGACTTTTACAAAGTCAAATGAATGGACTAGAGGCTTGGCTCATTGGTTAAGTGCAGTTGCTGTTCTTGAAAAAAGACCCATGTTTAAATCCAGCGCCCAAATGGTAGCTAACAACCATCCATAATTCCAATTCCAGGGAATCTGAAACCTTCTCCTATCTTCCCCTGGCATTGCAAGAATCTGATGCACTAATGTACATTCTGACAATACATGCATACAAATGAAATAAAAAAAAAAGAAAAACGAGAATAAAATATCATCAAAAGTGAGGGGATATAAAGGGGTTGTGTAAGCCCATACTGGGCAGAAAAGAAGCCCCATCCTTGGACCCATGAGAAGGACTAAATATGGTCCCAATAAAAGGGTTTGGGCACCCTAGGATTTAGGGTAATCACTCAAGAGGCCAGAGACCAAATCAGTCACAGGGCTTGTAATAGTGATGGGTTCAAATCCCAATGATAGGGTATGGCAATGGGAGGTAATAGATGTCATTCCAAAGCAGGGAGATGCATGTGGTATGATTTGGTCTACACACCAACCAAGGCCAGAAGACGTGTAAAGCAGTTAAGCCACCTAAATGGGAAAGATTGAAGTCTTGAAGAAAGCAGTTAAGAAAAGGATGCACTGGCCCCTACTGTCCAGAAAGGAACTGTGTGCCTGAGAGAAATAAAAGTGACTAGAGTTGTTTTCATATGGGATGACAGGCATGGCCAGATTTGAGTTACTCACACCTAGGGGCCAGAAGCTGGAGGCTGAGACTGGTAATCTCAGATCACTTTGTAAGGATTGGTCTACCACCCATGGAGAGAGACAGGGAAAAGGATATTTGACCTCTACTCTGGAGGAGGAAATCTAGTCTCTGGACCAGTGGGAGATACTAGGCTTGGTGCCAAAACAGGGGTATTGTACAGTGGGGGTTGGGCTACTCATGCCTGGAGGGAAAAAGATTATCTAGACAATGTCTTGTGATCTCAGAGGGAGTTTTTTAAAGCCCTGAGAGTGTATAAAATGGCCTATATAGGCCCCTACAAGGCAAAAAGTGTCCCTGGGCCTTGGATCAGTGAGCAGGACTAGAACATGTCCCAAACCAGGATTATGTACACCATGGAATTTGCTGTACTGTCCCCAGAGTCCAGAGGTCCAGTCAGGCACTATCAGGTCCTGTAAGAGCCAATATTGGGTACTAGGCCCAAGAACAGGCAATGTCAAGAGGTTTTTTTGTGTGTGTGCTCTTATAACCTAGCAGGAAAGGCTAAGTCCTGGAGCAGTGGGAGAGACTGGATATTGTCCTAAAGCAGAAGAATGACAATGGCAGTGTTTAGACCACTAACTACTGGACACCATAGGCCTAGTGAAGTTCTCTTAGTCTGTCTCATTGGGATGGGTCCCAGCTCCAAGGAGAGGGAATAGGATGCAGATGTGTGGGCCTTGATTAGCCATAGCAGAAGCCTGAACTGGACAGCTTGAGAGGGACTAGAACTGGTCTCAAATCAGGAGAATATGAATTCTTGGATTCAAGGTAATCAGCTGTGGAGGCTATGCCGAGTCAAACATTCTTAGGCTGTCTCAGAGGGACAGGAGCAAGGCCAAAGTGCAGGACTGGGAAGAGGATGATTGGGTCCCTACTAGCAAGCAGGGCAGTGTGAGCCCTGAAGATATGGAGGAACTAGAGATGGTCACACACAGGATGATAGACAGGCCAGCATTTGACCTACTAATCACTGGATTCTGGAGGCTGATTCAGGCATTCTCAGGCCATCTCAGAGGGACAGATACAAAGGCTAAGGTTATGAGAAGTGGATGTATGCACCACTACTAGCCATCAGGGAGCCTGAGTCTTAGCTTACTGGAGGGAATACACATTTTGCCAAAGAAGAAGGATGAATATGGTATGATTTGTGCTACTCACACATGGAGGCCAGAGGGTCCACTCTCAGGTTCTCTTTGTGGGATAAGTCAAAGCCCAGAAGAAAAGGGATGGGAAGAAGATGTGTGGGTCCCTACTGCCCACAGGGGAACTTGAGCTCTCAAACAATGAGAAGGTCTGCAGATGAGCCCAAAGAAGAGAAATGAACAAGGCAAGTTTTGGAGTAACCACTGCTGGAGTCCAGACATCAATTAGACACTATTTGACTGTCTCATGGGGTCTGGTCCAAGGCCCAATGAGAGGGGATGGGAAAAGAATGTGTGGGTCCATACTATCCGGCAGAGTAGCCTGAGCCCTGGATCAGTGGAAGGACCTGGGTACTGTCCCAAACAGGAGGATGGATGTGGCAGGATTTGGGTTACTACTCATCCCTGAGGCCAGAGGCCAAGTCTGGCACTCTTATGCTTTCCTAGGTGGGTGATTCCAAGGTCTAAGCAGAGGGGATGAAAGAGGATGTGCCCATCCCTACTACACAGCAGGCAAGCATGAGTTCTAGTTCTATAGGAGTGGAAGTGACTAGAGATACTACCAAATCAGGAAGATAGGCACAGCAAGATTTGGGCAACTCAAACCTTGAGGCCAGAGCCCGAGATAGGCAAACACATTCCATCTCAAAGCTCTGGTAATAAGACTCAAGGAGAGAGGATATGGAGAGGATTTGTGGGCTCTTATTAGCCAGCAAGAAAGTTTGAGTCCTGGAGTATTGGGAGGGACTAGAGATGGTCCCAAAGCAGGGAGATGGGCACAATGGGGTTTGGACAATTTGATCCTGGAGACAGCAGGCTAAATCAGGCACTCTCAGGGCATCTCAGAGGGACATGTCCAAGGACAAAGGAGAGGGTATGAGAAGATGGTGTGTGGTCCCCTGTTAACTAGCAGAGAAGCCTGAGCCCTGGTGCAGTGGCAGGGGCTAGAGCTGAACCTAAAGCTGTGAGAAGGATACCATGGAATTTGGAGTACTCAGGCTGTCACAGAGTGAGGAGTTCAACTCCCAAAGAAAGGGAATGGAGGGAGGATTTGCAAATTTATCCACTGGAATCTAGTCAACCTATCTAATGATTGCAATAAGGTCTACTCTCCCTCACCCAGCAGTAATCATTCTCCAGCAGTTCCCAGGCTAGCTCCAGCTGGCTGCCATTTCCTTTGCTCCACTGTGGGCCCTTGTCTGATTGAATTGGGATGGGTCATGTCCTCGATGACAACCTTGCCATAAGTTAATATGAAGTCTGATGGGACACAGGTCCAATTCCTAAGAAGAGGGCTTGGGACAAGTATGTGAGCCCCCCTACATCCCAGCAGGGAACCCAAAACCCTGGAGACCAGGGATGTTCCAAAAGCAGGGGGATGGATATGACAAGATTTGTGCTGCTCAGCAACTGAGCAGGAGGTCTTGCCAGGGTCTCTCAGGCCTGCTAAGTTGGATGGATCAAAGTATTGAAGAGGGGGTATAGAAGAGGATGCACTGAACCTTACAGTCCAGACGTGAACCCTGAGCCCTAGATCAGTAAGACAGACTAGAGCTATTCCCATAAAAGGAGGATAGACATGGAGGGATTTGGGCTGCTCATCCCTGATTAGTAAGGTGAGTTAGGCAGTCTCAGGCAGCTTCATAGGAATGGATCCAAGCCCTAGGAGCTGGACTGGAAAGAGAGAATATGATCCCCTACTATCCAACAGGGAAGGCTAAGCCTTGCAGCAGTGAGAAAGTACATACACTGGGCCAAAGCAGAAAGATGTGCATGGTTGGATTTGTCTATTCACACCTGGAGGATATAGGCTGATCAAGGCAGTCTCATGCTGTCTTACAGGGAGTTATCCAAAGCCTACAGGGATAAAAAGAAGTTGTGTAGACCCTTACAAAGCAGAAGGGAAGCAAGAGACCTGGAGAAGAGGGAGATACTAGATTTGTTCCTAAAGTAGGTGGATGGGTGTGGCAAAAAATTGGGCCAGGAACACCCAGGCACCATATGTTCACCCAAGTATAGTCAGATGGGGTTACAGTGATGGATTCCAGCCCCAAGAAGAGGGGATGAGAAGCCACCGATAGCACTCAATTAGTCATAAGGAAAGCCCGAGCACTAGATTAGTGTTAGGTACTAGACACTGTTCTAGGCTGGGAATTGGTCATATGAAACAGGGGCTACTCACCAATGGAGACAGGAGGACAAGTCAAGCATTCTCAGATGCACTCTGGGATGGCCCCAAGGCCCAAA